>ML685795.1:5420064-5579192 GCA_007922175.1 Pelusios castaneus | reverse complement strand
TGTTATCCTCAGCAGTAGAAAGACACGCTGTATCCCTCAAAAAGTTAATGCAGAATCAATCACATACAAAGCAGATTCTCTCTTCAAAGGTCCCTCAATACACTGGAATAAGCAACCCTTAAGTGGTCTTACCATCAGTATTTCACTGTAGAGAACATATTCATGTAGAACAGGCAGCAGATTTTCTGATAGTCCAGCCATCCGTTTCTCAGTAGCTTTGCAGCACTTGTCAATGCAACTGGCAATACCTTTTAGTGAATCTACTAGCTCCTCTTCTGATGCACACCAAAGAGTATGGATTGGACCATATTCCTTCAACTCATAATAATACCCTTAATAAGAAGAGAACTTTGTGTTAATACTCAAGTCAATGCTGGATGCAAAGCACAGAAAACAGGCTAGTTTCAAAATCTGGCCAAATTAGCCCCAAAAGAGGGAGATGTTACAGTAGCAAAGTTTTCTTCTGCTTTGTTCTTGTTGTTTTTGCTCAATGGAAATATCTCACATTTGTACTCCTTAAGCTATAACCAACATATGATATTTTGGAAAGAACTGTACACAAACAACAGGTTCAGTGGACGCACTTAAGTTCATTCCAGTTCTGGAGTACTATTTCTTATTATCTCTTCTAATAGTATTTCTCCTTTAAGTACAAGGAATAGCTTCAAAAATAATTACTAGTTCGATAGCTCAATTAACCTTCGTAAGTGTGGCCACAATACTGTCTCAGAAAAATTCAGGTCCACACACTGCCACCCTTACAGAACTTTACTCTGGAGTAGTCTCCTTAAATTCAATAAGGTACTAAAGATGAGATGCAGAATCTGGCCTTGCACTGTGTGTTCACTCTAGTAATGTTAATTTGTGATGAGTAAAAGGTAAACCGAAGTAGCTATATGACACTGGATCAGGTCCATAATGTTCTAATATCCCTTTCAAATTTGATTCTGACTGTTGAGGTTTCCACAGTCCTTCCACTTTTGCTGCCATCTACAACTTTGTCCCAGCTAACTAAGGGAACATCCAACAGAAAAAGACATGATGCAGTTGTATGTAGAGAGGGATACTTGTTTTGAATTTAGTTGGTTAAAAAAACCTCTGGAATCTTAATGGAAAATCCAAGATTGGCTACGACTACTGCTTGACATTGTTAACTGGTGCACTACTGTGACAGAATATTCACAACAGATGTTCTGCAGATTATTGTTGGGAAAGGCTAGACAGAAGCAACATCTGGAAGTACACGGGAGTGCATAAAACTCCACGAGGATTTACCACAGGTATTTTGGTGCTGGTGCTTTAAACGTAGGAACTAGGAACTTCTCTTCACCATACACCTATTACTCTTAGTGGAATGAACTGCTAAGACAATATATATATTTCTATAGATATCTATATATCCCTTTGATCAGTATGCATTTCCTTTATGCAAGGAACACCCAATCTAGTCAAGATATGCTGAGATCAGGAATGACAAAGTACTATAAGCTAAAAGAAACACAGCCTTAGTTACTATGGAACACAGTGCAGCAATTCAATGTATTTTTACATGAATGAGAAAAACCTAAGGTATTGACTGGTGGAATTTTTAAAATATAGGACCAGTGTGAGATCATATTCAAGCTCAGAAAGTATATGAAGATTCAAGTAGGTATTCAAACTGCTATTCCATACGGAACAAATTGTTTTCTTGATAATCAAGGAAAATTCTAACAAGAGCATAAAGTTCATACAAACGCTCTGGTAGATGTTATGACCAATGAAAAGGGTATTAATTTATAAAATTCTCTTTCATGTGACACAGAATAAAAATGCAGGATCAACCAAAAAAGAATGGATGGATCGGTGTTATATGTTCAGATTTAATAAGGCATGTCAAATAAATAAAACCTTAACTTTAAGTAAGACAAGCAATCAATACTTACTACAGTGCAGATCGGTTAACACGCGAACGGTTTACCCGCGAATTCGTTTAACACGCGGTAACGTCACGTCCCCCAAAGCTACCAACTTAACACGCGGGACTCGTTAACACGCGGTATCTAAAACTGCACCATAGAGCTAACTACCGTACATTCTCAATCACTGACCTAAAATCGTAAGTTGGCCTACTGTAGATATTTTAGCATAGGTCTTAGTTCATAATGGCAGGAGTCAAGCGTCAGCATTCATACACCGTTGCAGAAAAATTAGCAGCTATAGATCGGGTACATAATGGTGAAACCCAAGCCAAAATTTCTAGAGATCTTGGGATTGCAGAATCAACTCTACGAGGTTGGATAAAAAACGAAACAAAGCTGCGCAGTTTTGTACAAAACGTAGATTCTGAAGTTAGTCTGGAGCGAAAACGCGTGCGTTATTCGGCAAAGCCTGATGTAGACAAAGCATTGAGCACATGGTTTGTCCAAGAGAGAGCTAAGGGAACGCTGCTAAGTGGCCCAATTCTCCAAGCCCAAGCAACTAAGTTTGGAACTTTAATGGGCGATGAAACATATCAAGCCAGCAAAGGCTTTATAAGCCGCTTTAAAACTCGCCACAGTATTTCCCAAGTTAGCATTTCTGGAGAAAGCCGATCAGCCAATGAGACTGCTGCCAATGAGTTTCCCGCCAAATTAAAAACTATAATAGAAACTGAAAATTATAATGAAGAACAAATGTATAACTGTGATGAAACTGCTTTATTTGCAAAACTTTTGCCAGACAAAACTTTAGCTTTGAAATATGAAACCCAAAAAACAGCGGGCTTTAAAAAAATAAAAGACTGGGTCACCCTTTTATTTTGTACGAACAAGACAGGCAGTCACAAGCTCACACCGCTTCTCATTGGTCGGTTCAACAACCCTCGGTGCTTTCAGCACCTTAACAAAGCCAAACTGCCTGTTATATACTCCAGCAGTAAAAATGCTTGGATGACTAGAAGCATTTTTGAAGAATGGTTCCACAACTCTTTCGTTCCAGCTGTGCGTAAACATCTCCGCAAGAAAAAACTCGAACCTAAAGCACTGCTGCTACTTGACAATTGTCCGGCCCATCCTCCTTCCGAATTATTGGTTTCAAATGATGGACAAATCCGTGTGCTATATCTGCCATTCAACACAACATCTAAAATCCAACCCTTGGACCAGGGGATTATTCAAAACTTTAAAACTAATTATCGAGGTGACTTGGTTTCAGAAATGATTTCGTGCGAGTCATCAAGTGTTTCCGAATTTCTAAAAGAACTAAACATAAAAGAAATAATTTATTTGGTGAAAAAAGCTTGGGATGGCGTGAAACAAAAATCTATTGAAAATTGCTGGATGAAGGCTCTCGGGCCAGCTTTTTCTGTCAACAGTTGTGCCTCTGAAAACCCAAATGATACTGATTCAGAACCAGAATTCAAAGGGTTTACAGAAGAAGACATCCTGCTAACAAAAACACAAACAAAAGAAGACAAAGGTAAATTTATTTTTCAATTAATTAAAGACTTTAATTTAAACACATCGCCTGAAATCATAAATGAGTGGCTAGAACTAAATGAAAATGGCTCAACTACAGAAGATCTGACAGAAGAAGAAATAATTACAGGTTGTGAGACTGGGTCGGACTGCGAAAGCGATGAGGAACGATTACAGGAAAAAGGAGTAGATGACAACGATGAGAATTATGTTGAAAAAGCCAAAATTTCCCATTCAGAAGCGCTAAATGCTGCCGAAACTCTTGCACAATATATGGAGGAGCAAGATGCGAAAACTATCCAAATTTTACAGCTACGCGGGATGATCGATTTCGTGAAGAAAAAGAAAGCCAAGGCTGGGAAACAGCAGAAAATAACTTCGTACTTCATAAAACCTCCATCCCAGCAAGATGAACCTGCGGACTACATAAACTTTATATAAGCGCCTCTTGGATTATGAACTCTCTGGACTTGATGTGGAATCATGTAATATGTCCTCTACGGTAATAAATATTCAAAATGGATTTCACTGTGTTTATTATTTTCACACATTTTTATCAAAGTTTTCACGGTTCAACAAACATTGATTCTTGTATTTGTTTCAATAATTTTATAATGTTTCTGTGATTTTTATGTATTTTTGCATATTAAAAGTTTTCACGGTTCAACAAACATTGATTCTTATATTTGTTTCAATAATTTTATAATGTTTCTGTGATTTTTGTGTATTTTTGCATATTAAAAATTTTGCATATTAAAAATCAGATTATAAATTAACATTTACTGTATATATTTAATTTTGCTAAATGAAATCAAGTTACGGTAGCTGAGTAGCCTATGTTGACATGCGCCTTCTGCACTGTGAATGGATTTCAGCATGGTCCCGTTTACACACGGTCCGTTTTACACGCGGTCCTGATGGCTTGTCTCCCTACAACCGCGCGTTAACCGACCTGCACTGTACAGCATTTTACAGAATACAAAAAGGAAGTGTTTTACCAAACTTTCTAAGTGGTGAAGAGTTGGGATTCACTTCCAACTAACTTGACAAAACTCATCACTTGTGTGCTGGTTTAGAGCTAAGAAAATTCCTTTGTACAAAAGGAAAAGCTACTTTCCCACAATTGATCTCACTATGTCTTTTGCTTTCAGTATTTCTATTTGCCTAATAATATTTGATGGTATGTCACTTTATAAGACAGATAAACTAAATTACTATTACTATTATTACCGTCCTATTACTAACAACATCTGTGGCAACAAGCAATTCCTAATGAGTAACAAATGTCTTTCAATGGGTCATTATTTCATAAATCACAAAAAACATCTGCAGTAACAAATATCCCTTATCAGTCACAGAACATATCTACACCTTTCATCATATTGTTCATTACAACACGTATCTATAGTATAAAGCATCTGTTGACAGTCACCAAGGAGTCTTTTCTGAACATCTCAACAGCGTTTCATTGTTGATTCTATACACTCCAGTATTTGGATACACACATAAAGACTAAGATTCAAAATAAGTACAAAGAATTTCTCAGTTTGATAGGTACAGAAGCTTAGCTTCGTAGATACAAAAAATTGAATGTATACACAAAGGGGATCCTGGTTAGCATATATATAAATTGGGGGGGGGTCCTTTTAATATCTAGAAACAGCTGGGATTCAGAATGTGATTGTCACTATGTCAGTAGGAAATAAATGTTTATATTTCACTTTAAGAAATAGTCATCTGTATGTAACAAACAGCATTCACACAGTTCTTCCAATTAGCATGGTGAAAAGCCAGCCACACTTCTAGGTTTTCTTAATTTTCAATTTTTTGTCTGCATAGTCAAAATACCCTCCATATTAATACATTATTTATGCTGATTGTGTCCAAGGAGGTTCCAGGTATGTCTCAATAATGAGCAAGACAAAAGTGAGGTTATCAGCAAGTTATTTTCCTTCTCATCTATTGGGAAATGAGCATGTTTCCTCTGCACGTTCCCAACAACGTCAGGCTTTCCACATCGTTGCACACCAGGCCACCGGGATTAGCCATTGAAAGAAACAAAGTAAAAACAAACAAACATGTTCCCCATTTCTCTTGCTAGAAAGCCATGTTTTGTCTAGAATAGTGAAAGTGAACTAACTTGTTTAATACATTAATTTCTGGAGTCAATAAAAACAGAAGCTTGTGGTCATTATTTCTACTCACCCTTTTCTTCCTTGTAAATTCTTTGGGATATTTTGTCTAACAAGTTTATTTTTTGAGTAAATGTTTCCATATAGTCATTTATATCTGTAAACATATCAGGGCGATTTTTAACTCCTCTTACTGAGGATGCTACAGCTCTTACAGTTTGCCCCATTCTGCTGAACAAGCCAGGACCTTGCTTCTTGTGAGATGAAAGTTCCTAAAAGCAGAACATACCCTCATGAATATTTTAATGTTTTCTACTCTTTATTTGCAATTAAAGAAAAACAAATTAAAACAATAAAACTACACAGGCATTTATTTAAAAAACTACATTGTGTTTTCATTTGCTGTCTAGAACTTATTAATTATGTAGTAATTAGAAACCTTTAACTGAGACAAACTCTCTTCACCCCACCCCCTTTGCTAATTTTCTTTTTTATATTGATAGAAGACTGTGTGGTCAAAAACAACCATTCTGTGTCATAGACTAGCCCTGCTCTACAAGCAGGGAGCATGGAGGGGGACTAGAAGAGATGGATTAAGATAGTATAAACCTCTTTCCCTCTCAGCCTTAAGGCACAACCAGCCAGCAAGCAGCCTTGTGGGCAAGGAATCAGAGGTCAGCATGGCAGAGAGAAGTCATCCAGTGGGGAAAATTATGTTCTTACTGTGGAAAGCAGCCCCTCTCTCCTTTTTACTCTCCCTCCATTTCTATAAATTATTAGTGGAACATTTTGTTAAGTTCAGAGCTATTCTCTTTGGAGAACAAAATTCCTGCTCTCTTTTCCAGAGGATACATTTTGCCCAGCTACAGTGGGAAATTAAATGGTGGTTTATTGGCTGCATTGTCAATGAACAGATTATTAAGTTTAAAGAATAAGGGCGAAAAGGGAGAGAAATGTTAAAACAAAAAGTTATTTTAAAATCATACACTTTACATAATCCTACACATTGACATGGATAGCAGAAACACCCAGGATTAGAAGAGTGAGAATAAAAGATAATAAAGACTTTTGGAAGGGATACTAAATGTTATGCTACAGAGCATAAGATGAACTCGAAGCGACGGGTATCAGAAAGAAATTTTTCTTCTTGGCAAATTATTCAATAGCTGCCTTCTGCAGGACTCCTCACTCCTTCCTATGACACGTCTATAAGCAGCCATGGTTAGTAAGAAGATATTGAATTATGCAACGTCCCCCCCAACTACATCAGTTCATAGTTTCTTATAATTATGAATCAGAAGATTTACCCAGGCTTGTGCCGTAAGAAATATTTTGAAGTCTTCATTAAAAGTCAAAGTAGGATGCTCAGCAATTCGGTTCAAAAATTTATGCAGTGCCTTCCTTCGAGTCTCAATGAACTCATCACTAAATCGTTCCACAATTCCTTTCATTATAAATTTTTCAGGCAATGGCTGAAGAGAAAATATATAAATGAACAAAACATTACATAACTTTGCATAGCACGTATATTATAGTTCTACTATCCATGAGACAGTAGACACAGCTTGTACAATTTACTATGTAAAAACAAATTATAAAACTAACACAGGAAAGAGTGTTATAATCTGGTTCTAGCAACAGACAGTGCATCAGAATATATATAAAATCAAAAGAAAGGAAAGGAAGGGAGAATAGGTTAAAGAAAAGAGAAATGCCCTTATTTCCTCTCAACTTTGGAGAAGTCTAAGGGTTTGGGTCTAAAACATTGAGAAGCTAATGTAGTTTGATTAATTTTTTTTATGTAGATCTGCAAACTCACAAAAGATAAATGGAGCCATTTAAAACAAAAAGCAAACAAACAACCTCCCCAAACAAACAAAAAACAAAACAAAAAAAGGAAGAAAAAAGAAAATGTAACACAAAATCTAGCAAACCTACAGGAATAATCAGTGTTGGGTGTGCTTCTTCAAGTCTGCTCTTCAACCAAAGGAAATCTTGATATCGTCTTCGAACTTCATATTCACTGGAGTCAAATTCACCACGAGATGTCTGAAAAACATAACCACCATAACCACAAAATTAAGATAAAAAAATCTAAAAGTATGTCTGCTGTGCAGGGAGGAGGCGTGATTCTTCTCTGGTGTAGCCTGATACAGACTAGATCTACTCAAGTTAGAGTGGTAAAAACAGCCGAGTAGCTGGGATAACACAGTAACAGGAGCCACTCACCAGAGTACAAACCCACCAAGACTCCCTTGTTACATACTTCAGGAGCTAGCCCGAACCACCCTGGCAACACAGTTATTTTTAAAATAACTGAAATATATCTCTGAGATGGGCTGCTATCAGACACCTAGCCACATGTTTCAGCCATGAAAACGTTGGCATATTATATAGACCATGGGTGTTCAACCTACAGCCCATGGGCCATACACAGCCCACCAGATCATTTTCATAAGGCCCACAACTTGCTTCAACACAATATACTAATGACAGATTCATTAGTGTTTTGTCATCATGCTTTTACATCACTTTAGTTTACACAAGAGTGTAAACAGGCGATACTGTACATAGAAACAACCTTTCTTAAAATATAGGAAACAAGCTAAACTTAAAATATAAATTAATACATGACATGCAATCTTATTAAAATATGTAGAATCTGTTTGGCCCACAGAGGATTGTCCATAGGTTTATGTGGTCCTTCTGTGTAATAAGGGTGGGCACCACTAAAACTACATATACATCAGGACTTGATGACTTATACTACCCATCATCGACTTCAGTTTTGTGCTACACCAATAGAACATGCAGGGGAACATTTAAACTTTAGCCAAATTGCATGCCTATTGCCACCCTGCCAGCTCTAATGAGTGTATCAAGTCTCATGATATTGGTGTGGTTTTTGCTTCTTTGGGTTTTTAAATGGGGGACAGGACTAAAAAAACCCTACAGCTCCTGGAGTCAAGTAATGACAAGAGAATTTTAGCTTTCATTTAAACAACAATAACACACAACCACCTAGCCACTGTGCTGGCATAAATACTTTACATGATTCAAGTGAATACTAAAGGCCCAAAAACTAGAAATCGAAAGAAACCCCATACACCCTATTTTGATGGACTAAGACCTGGCTCAAGATTTTTTGAATGCTCAGGGTTAATGGCAGAGCTGTTACATGAATTTACATGTCAAATTGACTACGGAGAGCAGAGAAGGCAGAAAATATCCCTTCTCTTTCCCCCCTCTACCATTGTCCCCTCTCCCTAATAAATCCCTATCCCTCCTAAATAAACAAAGGGAACCATTTTCATTTTAAAATTTGTTTTAAGTGAACCTTCAGTAAAAAGAAATCAGAGTACAATAAATGAACATAGCAGTTCTCAAAATTTAGGCTCTGCAGTACTCGCTGATAATCCCCTGGAGGGCAGGGCCATCCCTATCTGCACTTCCACTCCTCCCGTGGGGATGAGGCCGGCTAGCCCAAAGGCTGGGCTCTGCACTCCAATCCCTTGCCTTCAGCTTGCTGTCGAAGGGGAGGAGGGGAAGCAAAGCAGTAGTGGGGCAGGGTGGCAGTGGCGTGGGCCCGGGGAGGTGGCCCTGCTCGCACCCCCAAGGATGGTAGTGCCAGGGAGACTGGCTGGTCTCATAATACTGTCTTTCCTCCTCTTCAAATGACAAACTAAATTCACAATATAATTTTGCAACGTTAGAAAGGTTACTATTCCAAACCTTTTAAAACACTAACACTTGTAAAGTTTTACTTGACACAAACTTTCAGAACTACTAATAAACACTTACCTTTGTAACAACTCTGTAGGTAATGAAAGTCTCAATGGCAGTAATGTGACTTTCAGGATCATCAACAATAATGAAGAGATCCCTTAATTCTGGCTCATCTTCAAATTTGTATTGGTTTATCATAGAAGAGGGGGAGGTCGGCATCAAAGGACTGAATGAGTTTGCCTCAGTCAGTGATATATCCTGTAGATATTGAAAACATTTGAATAAATTTTCATTAACATAGAAGGGCGCAGGTTTCAGACATCAAAGCAATAGCTCTGAAGTGAACAGTTAAGATGGTAAAAGAGATCACAGATAACTGTTAAATTATACAACAAACACCCTTATCTTCCTATTCCCCTTTTCAGTACTCAGTCAGTTCAATGAGTGGATAAAAAAATCCAGAACAAGATCGAAGAGAGAAAAGCAGAGCCCAGATTTGATGAAGACATTATGAATGGCTGAAAACAGAAGTCATCTACAAATTCCCAAACTAGTTAAACGAAGCACCCACTAACTGTACACAACACTTACCCATCTTATTAAAGTTGTTAGAGGCCAGTTAGCCAGGGCTTGAAATCTAAATCATTTCACAACTTGACCAAGATAGCTCATCTTTTTTCCTCTCAGATGTTTTACAAAATACTGATATTCCCTCAGTAATTTATTTAAAGATATGTATTATCCATAATATGCTTTAAAAACTTTGAATACAGTTTTTAATTGGAGAATCCTTGAGGCTGGAAGGAACTAAATGCCTTTTTTATCCAGTGGTCCTAAGATTTATGAATTACAATTATATATACCACCATGATTGAAAAACAGACAGCTCTAGAATAAAGAGAGTAGCTATTAAGAACCAGCATATAGAAATGCGATGGTAGATAACTGTTTAGGACAAAGATGGAAGGACACTGCACCCTCATAAAGAAATTCCTCTCCACTTTTAGTTAGAACATTATTTTATTTCATTGAGCAGCTTTCTTCCATTCTCCAGCTATGCAGGATGATGAACAGGAGATGTGGTTTAATTAGGCCATAACTTCTTACTCCAGTCCAATAATGATTCAGCGAAATGAGCACATATAGTAAATATTCCTTCCATCAACGTACAAACCACACACACGAGACCACACTTTTATGTTAAGAGATTGGACAAGACTGATATAACAAACCTCACACTCATTCCATGCTCAGCAAACCATTAAGGTTTATGATGTTCATACAGGGAGGGAAAAAAAAAATAAAAGCATCAACTAGTTCATATTTTTTGCCAATCACAGTCCTACAAAGGTCTCATTACAAAGCTAGATACTTCTTCCCCCAGTTGTTTCAAGTGACTAGCAGTTTTATTCACATTCTCTTGGGACATTCCAGCACAAATCATGAACTACTTCTTGCTAGCTGTCTGATTCCTAGGGTCAGGATTTTCTTTTTTCCTTTTTGGAACTTCTCACTCTTCAGGACAGAAACTATATTTTACTCTATGTGATGGACTGGTCTATGTCTGCATCAAATTGGATCTTCAAGTGACACTGTAACTGCGATATTGAAGAATATGACCTACATTTTGAGTATATAACTGTAGCTGCCTAGAGCCATCAAGGATGGACCAATGGCAGCTTATTGCAATATTGGACATCTCCCTGAAGAGCTAACACAAGACTCATCAATTGTGACAGTCTTCCAAGCGCAGGTCCAGCCCTGCAACTATGGTTCTGCTGTAGAGATGAGCCACTTTGGATCCCAGAGTGGCTGGGATTTACTAACTACTCAACTGGAGTTCTGCAGCTGATCAGTTCATCGCTTGACAGAGAGAGCAGAGATCTTGTTTAAAGTCAGGATCTGCTCTCAGCTCCCTCCCTCTCTCTGAGTTGACTAATCCCAAATAATAGGAGAGGTAGACAGACCTTCCTCGTGACACAGTGAGTGGCCTATGCCTCACCAGAAGGGGTTAACATAGACTTTGTGGAAATAATATAGAGGTTTTTGTTTTTTCCTAAAGATCTGTAATTCTTGTATGCTTTAGGAGTAAAAGTTATTGTAGTTAAGAAGCTCTTGTGGCAAAGTCTGTATTCCTTGCTTTAGCTGCTCTGTGGCTGCTGAAGAGTTAAACTGTAAGCCAGAGCTAAATGCCGGGGGAGCAGGCATAAGTGACTGGGGTGGGATGGGAAGTCCTGGCACTGGCTTTGGGACTCAAGGTAGTTGGATTACAGAGTCCCACAACCCAAGAAAGGATGACAATCAATGACAATACAACCTGCCTTAGAGGCCCAGAGTTAGAAACAAAGCCTGGTCTCTGCACAGACCCAGCTGGCTTGGAAGCACATGGGATCCAAAGGTTGGGTCCAATTACAACAGACTGGGGTAGTCCACTAGAATATGCAACACTCATTTTGTATTAGCAAAAGAGCCCTCAACCTGACTGGGTCACCACAAACTGAAATAAATAATAGGTCCTTTTACTTGTAATGAACTGTTTAACATGATACAGAAACCACAAACCACTGTTTTATAGTGCACAACCATTTCTCTTTTACACAGTAAATGTTTTACAGTCTTTTTCCAGTAGCCACAGCCAATCTCAAAATAGTATATAAAATCCCAGTTGTTCATTCAGCCAACAGGGTAATGGAATGACCAGTTCCTGGTGTCTACTTCTTTTCAAATAAACTACTCAAGTATAGAAAGTCAGGAGAACTGACTTACTCATAGTCCACCAATAATTTAAAAAAAAAAAAAAGGAGGGAGAGATAGAGAGGTGTTTGTGGGGGAGCTCACAGAGGAAAATTTGCTAAAGTAGCAAGTGTAAAATCATCATTCGCCAGCCACTATGCTAGCATCCCTTCCCCTGTATTATTCCAAGAATTACTCAGTACTAAGATAAATGTGCCAAGATTCCTCCCACTTAAGTGAATTTTTTTAAATAAGTAAGCAACAGTGAGACAGAAGATTAGAGAAGAATTGTCACTTTAAGAACTTCAGTAGCTATAAATTTTTGTGTGTATGAGCTTAACCATGTGCCTTGCTGAGAGATTTTACTGACTTTACATAGTGTCTCCCCAGACATGACTACTCCACGAAGAGCCTACTGCCTTCAAAAGCATTCTATTTACTCTGGCACCGAATCAGTTTTGGTTTGAACTGTGGAGGAAAAAGAGGAGTCGTGCTTTTATACTTGCATAACCCCAGCTGGCGAAGTATGGTGACCCACATGCAGAACAAAAGTCACTTCAAAATAAGTTAGATCGGGACACCAGTGTGAAGGGCCATCTGCTGAAGAGTGATGACACAAATCAAGACTTCTGGGGAAGGAGAAGAGAGCACATCCACCCCCTGGAAGAGATCTGAGAAACCATGTACAATAGAGAGCCATGTTCAGTTTGTAGGCCTAAAATTAGATCAGCCAGCTGTGTTTTGGTTGGCAAGTTATGTTGTCATCATTCAGCCTATTTAAAGAACGCAAGCAGACTACTCAAGTATGCAACAATTCTGCTGTAGGATCCTTGTAGGAGTATTACACATGTTAAAGCCCTGCTGACTCACAGAAGACAAAGTTATCCATGCTTATGAAAAACAGCATGTTAGGTTTATTATTGTAGGATAATTTCAATGTTAAGAGTCATCCATTTTGATAGGCAAATATATCCTCCTTCAAAATATGTAGTTTTCTTACTTTATCCTCCTGATGCTTTTTTTACTTTAGTTGACTCCCTAAAGTCTCTTTAAAGTCACATAGTGCAATCATCCAAATATTACCACATGCTGGACATGCAGCAGATGTGATTCCCACAGGAAATACAATCAGAGCCAGGCATCTGGAGCTTGCAGTCTGTCTCATGCTACATATGCTGCAGTTGTGAAGGAACAGAAAGAAGCTGCCTTTAGAAGCCTCTGCAGATTAAATGCCTCAGACTACAACAGCAAGAAAGAAGCCATCAACAGTGGCCTGACTAATTAGAGACTGTTCTATCAAAAAGGAGTGCTGGTGACAGGCTACTTAAGTACCTGGTTTTGTCCAAGTTCTCAGTAGCCAGGTACAGGATTTATATAGACCACAGGGGAAACAAGAGATCTGGAAGATATTGAGAGAAAATGCAGATAAACGAGCACTGGGGATGTGAGGGGGAGGATTCCAAAGTAAAAACTCGCCTGGGGCTTTATGGTCTTAAAGGCAATTACTGAAGACATCATTTTTGGGAAAGAGTATAGAAGAGTAGTTTTTTTTTCATTAGGCATGGGTAACAAGGTGGTATGTCTGGCATTTAGGGGTCAAGAAAGAAGGAGTTGCTCATCCTGAAAGTTCACACTATAGATTCAGTTTACTGATGACTGTTACAACAACTGGTGAAGTGCAGTGCAAGTTTCAATACATAACAATATTTCCTGTCTTAATGTAAATTTCAGACAACTTGACATAATCTATTAACTGCAGTACTGACAGTCAAAATAGATCTTCCAGGCTCTCTCAGATACCATGGCAGATTGAGAGAAGATTTCTCCACAAGAATAGACCTGGCCAGACACAATGAAGTTTTGAGAGGAGAATATGGTGAAGAATTTGAGTTGGTCAATAACTATGTCGTCTATTAATAATGTGGGATTCATTGATCAGCTTAATTTAGTATGGAGTATCATGTGTCTCATGAAATTAAAAAAAACAGAGGATGAAGGGAAACTGAAGGCACAACCTCAATCTGACTTTTGACAGAGACAAACCTTACAAGTTGTCCTCTGGAATAAGTTTCAGTTTTCTTTTAGCTGTTACAACAGAGATTAACGTTAAAAACAAAACAAAAAAACCCACCCAAACAAAAAACCAACCAGCCCTACACCTTGAATATTACACAGCACCCAATTAGGCTGACAATACTGGGTGCTGGCCTTTCATATTCTCTCTCTCAAGATACTGGTTGAGGTTTCTGAATTAGAGTCTGTGACAGGGCATGATTAGTAGCTGCCTGGTTGCTGATATTGCTGCAGCATGTAGAAGGCTACAAGTTCAGCTAGGAGCAATTAAACACTGTCTGTTGAGGGATTATGAGCACCTGGGTGGTAATTATGGGGGTGATGGTGTAACTGAAAGGCTATAAGTGGAAGGAACAGGAAGCAAGAGAAAGTTCAGAAGGAATGTTCAAAGGAAGAACCTTGCCTGAGGAGTGAAGATTGGAGAGGAGCCTTTTCTTGCTGTAAGTCTGCATTACTCTATGATATTTGGTAAGGGAAGTGGTGAAAAGCTAACAACTTATGTGTGTCTGTGAAACCACACAAACTGTCCAGGTAACTTATGTATACTGGATAGCAATGGAGCCCTTCCTTTGATACAGAGGCTATCAGACTAAATATTCATTTTTTAATAGAGTAAATATTTTGTATTTATATCAAGTAATGCCTTTAGATTAGAGTTAACAATTTTAAGAATCTTAATTTTCACCATTTATCTAACTAGCCTATTTTCATTGTCTGGAATGAAAAATTTAAGTCAATAACCTTTATATACTCATGTATTAACATAAAAATTGTTTAGGCTGATTATATGTATGGAAAATATCATGGCTACCTTGCATCTAGTTATTTATTACTTTAATAGAAGCATTTTACAGTGAATTTTCCAAAAGTTAAATCTGAAACCAAAATCTGCAGTTTATTCCTAACAACTGCAAGGTACAAATCAAGTTTAACCGGTTAACAATGTAGGCATTCAAAGAGCCTGAAAACAACAAAGCAAGTTGATTTGGGAGTCGAATAAAAGGGCCTGATTTGCGAAGTACTTAATGTGCTCTACGCCCACTGATTACAGAACAAGTGAAGAATATTTAATCTTGCTAGAAACTTTCACTACCAAAGAATATCAGACCCCGTAGCTGCATTTTAAAGTAAACTAGTTCTAAAGAGGTAGCCGTGTTAGTCTAGGTCAGCAAAACAAACAAGGAGTCTTGTGGCACTTTTTGGAGCCCACGAAAGCTTATGCCTGAAGAAATTCATTAGTCTTTAATGTGCCACGGGACACTTGTTGTTTTTGCTGTATGCAGACTAACAAGGCTACCCCTCTAGAAATTTGCATACTTAACAGCTGTAATGTTTTCTCTTTGATATAAGTTAGGGATATGTTTCTGCCACTTGGATTCTTAATTATAAACTCTTTAGATACCCTTATTTATTGCAATCCATATTTTTTATCAAGAATTGGATATAAAGTCCTTATCCCTTTTGATAAGCAAGCAACAGCATAACTGAACTAACTACAGTGGACTAGCAGGTATAAGGTAAGCCTACACAAGGATAAAAGCCCCACAGCATAGCCATAGTTGGTCCGGTTCCACTGACTCCAGGCTTGCAGGGCTTAGCCTCCCGGGTGAAAAATTGCTGCGTGGACATCTGGGTTTGGGCTGGAGCCCAAGCTCTGGCATCCTCCAGTCCAAGCCCAAACGTCTGCACAGCAATGTTCCTGGAGCCCAGACACCACAAGCCTGCATCAACTGACTTGTGTCAGCCATGTGTGGGGGTTTTTCCCTCCTCCATCTATGGGTAGACATAGCCATGGAGGCGAGTGAGTGTTACTTATTGAACATCCGAGCTTAGACCAGTAAAGTCAAGATCACACAAATAAGTAAAATAACTCTTTAAGTTATGTTTTTGCATTAATTTGTTCAAATTGTAGTATAATACAACTACTAGGCTCACTATGGAGGTGAAGTATATAGTGTGACATAGAAGAAGTCAGACCTGCTGACTTAATCAGTGGACTCTTCTGGCCTCACTTTATGAACAGAAAACTTTTTGCTACAGTACTATCTCAAACACAATTGTTTTATAGTAAATATGAAGTCTCTATAGTTACGCTTCTAATACATTTTCTTCCATTCTCTTCTTCCCATCCTCAGGCTGTGCTTACAGGAACACTGGTAATGTGCATTCAAGTAAATATTGAATTATAGTCAAAGCACTATAGCAGTACATGTGACATCAATGCCAAATGAGTTTGCACCTATATAGAGAGACAGGAGGGTAAGGTAATACCATTTATGGGATCACCTCGTGAGAAAGATAGGCTTTTGAGCCACTTGGACCCCTTCATCCTGAGCTGCTTCTCTTACCAACAGACATTGGTCCAATAAAAGATATTCTCACCCACTTTGTCTCTAATCCTGGGACCAACACAGCTACACTTACACTGCATTTGCATCTAATATTTTATATTAGTTGATTTGTGAGGGTGGTATATTGGAGCATTATCAAATTTACATGGACAATTTGCAGCTTGTGAATGATTAACATCTGCAATCTCCATCCAATAGCTACAACTTAGGCAAGTCCAGAAGCCAAAATGAATCAATCTAATATGCTGACAGTAAAAATGCCATAAATTTCTGCTATAAAAACCCATCTGTACAATACATTTTCAAAACAAATATTTGCTGCTCCTAGAACTATCTGTAGACATTCCATTGTTTTATTTCAGAACATTACCGGTCTACTGGGTTTACTTAAGTCTTGCAGGGTAGGTGATCACCCTGCACACATTTTGGTTTTTTAAGATTGTCTTATCAAGATTGGCTAAGTGAACACTCTGTTCTTTACCAAGTTTGAAGGTTTGCTTTTAAAAAAGACATCTTGCTTTTACCAACTCGCATACAACAGAATGATTACAATAGCGGTCATATTTAGTGTACCAAAGCATAGATCTCTATACAGCAGTTGCTATCTTGCAAGAATTAAAGAATATCAGGTTAAAGAAAAATCATTTAATTAAATGGAGGGGTTGCCTATTTGTACTTCCCAACATATGTCTGCACACACTAATTTCCTCTAGATTTATTATTCTGCACTTTACAATAAGCAATGGATGTTACAGCAGCTTTGAAAATCTATAACATCTACCAGACAAAGTACAAATGAATTAATCCATTCTTTATAATTGTAGTATTCAGGGTGGATTGATTTTAAATCAAGTGGAAAGCCTCAATTTGTATTTCAGTTCTTTTCTAAAGAAAGGTGCATTCTTATTGATCAATATAACCATTCAAACATGTTTTACAACTAAATAGAGCCTTTACACTAAATTTGATGCATATTATTGGTACGGGAAGGACACTAACTCTACATTTATTTAAGCAATGATATGGCCTAACATTTTCAGATTCTTACTAATCGTACACTTTGTTAGGAAATAGTGAATGATACATTGCTTATTTACAAGATAATTGATGTTTTGCTCAATTTGTCAAGCTGCATTAGGATGGTAATTTGAATTTAAAGAAACACAACAGCATAAATTTGTTTAATATGTTTTGATAAAGAGAAGCTTGTTTCCAAAGCATGTTTCACTAACAACTCAATGATTTATTAAACTAGGATTAACTGTAATCATTGAACTGATTATTTCAGGTCAGTCTGGGAAATCTTTCAAACATGACTAAGTGAAAGTGACTAGAGCTTAAATTCCTGGTTTGTCATTGTCAAAAGACTTAGGCAATCTCCTAAATTACTCAAACTGACCTACTGTGTCATATTTATAAAGCTCAACCTCAGAAAGCTGTTAAACTTAAGAGGCTCATGGATTCAAGATTTTTATGTAAACATTTAAGAGAAGAGTTTAGGCCTTAAGGTATTATGTATTAAATTCAGATCTCATTTTAAAGTTTTTTAAAATTATATACAACTTAAACAATCACTCTAAATAAAAACAATTCATTTTAAAGTCAAAACTATAAATTTACATTGATATTGTACTTGTCTTACCTTGGGTAGACTTTTTTTTTTTTTTTTAAACAGACATCACAAAGAATTAACTGGGCCCCCCCCCTAGTCTTGCAACAGGAACCATGTGAGTGGGCACCAAGAAGATATAAAGGTCAATTAACTCTCATATTTGGGGTCAGGAAGGAATTTTCCCCCAGGTCAGATTGGCAGAGAACTGGGAGAAGAAGAGTAGTCGTCTTTTGCAGCATGGGGCACAAGTCACTTGCAGGGTTAAAATGGCATAAATGGTGGATTCTTTGTAATTAAAGTCTTGCATCATGACTTGAGGACTTCAGTAACTACGGCCAAGTCTATACTGATGGTGGCAGACTTGCTGCTGTCTGTGCGCTCTTTTGTTCAATTGAGCAGTCTGCTAAGATGCGCTCAGTCGAACATGGAACCGGAGCATAACTCCAGCTCCATAACGGGAGTACCACTATGTCAACTGGACACCATTTCTGGTGGGTTTAATGCAATGGATAAGGGGTAGTTAGGGCATTGGCAGGAAATATGCAAGGTATGTAAAATACCTTGCGTATCTCCCATTGACAAGTACCAAAAAGCATGGCAAATATAGACTAGGGCTCAGTGAGAGGTGATCAAAGTGCTAAAGGTCAGACTACATAATGATCATGATGGGCCCTTTTGGCCTTAGTCTTTGAGTCCACCTTATACAGATTTAAATCCAAAGTCAGGGCCCAAAAAACAAGGAATTAGGCCCTGAGCCTGCAAACATTTAAATGTGTGCTTAACTCTATTACCAAGGTCAAAAATTGACTGACCTCAATATATCAGAATGCTTAAAATGAACTCCGTTATATAAACAACTTATTTTCTAGCTTTGAAGCTTCCAACATGCACTCAAGTCAGCATATCACTTTTTTCCCCCTGCAACCATGAGGGCTATAAACTTTTTTTAAAAGGTCAGATTCTCACTGGCCCTCAATACCAAGACCTGTGAATTTTTTTTTATGAAAAACAAACAAGATTCATGACTGTTTAGAGGCTACTTCCATGCATGAAGTTAATCATAGGGGTAAGTGCAGAATCAGGGTTCTTTTAGACACTAATCATAGTATTCTCTTCCTCCATCAAAACACATGCAAATGTAAATACTAGTCTGTGACTTTATACACGATACACATTTGTACACCATTTGAGTAAACTCAAGTTTGAAATTTCTGTCCTGTAATGTTAATGCTTGACATACAGTATATAAACAATGCCTGTAAACTAAATATGGAGGTACTAGGTGTTTTCAATAAGTGTTGTACAAATATAAAATTTCAAGGGCTCTAGTTAATGAAAGTAATTAAGGCTTTGAAGAATAAGCCTACTATATACTTCTAAGCCCCTGCCTTCTCCTCCCCGCTTCAGAACTGTCCATGGGAGTACGCATGGCACAGTGCACCTCACACTAAAAGTGGTGGGTGGGGCTTAAGTCAAGTATCTGCACACTGGACAAGGGTTTGCAGCCCCAGGGCAACTCAAATAATTTTACCTACTTGCTTAATGATGACAATGAAGGCCAATCATGGGTGACTAAGGGAAAAAAAACAAAACTAATTTTGGGAAGTTGGAGCTTTTAACTAAATATTAGTTACACCAAGTCTTACACCTGCCACAGGGTAGATCCTGCCACCAGTTGTTCCTAACTCGTGG
This sequence comes from Pelusios castaneus, assembly GCA_007922175.1. NCBI lineage: Eukaryota > Metazoa > Chordata > Testudines > Pelomedusidae > Pelusios > Pelusios castaneus. The sequence goes on along the minus strand of ML685795.1, from coordinate 5,559,436 downwards.
TATAAACTAAAGAGAAACTTAAAAGTTAGCAAATTTCCTTTTTAAAAACTCACTGTACAACCCGTACAATACTCCGTGGACACTGAATTGCGGGGGGGGAATGACAACTCCCCCTCTCCATTCATGCTCGGGTCCCATACAATACGAATTCTTAGGGAGGGGGCATCTTTCTCTCGTTGTTTTACATGACAGGTTGCAGGGGAAACGCCAGCTGCCTGCACGAACGAGTCTCCTACCCTCCCCTCCGCTGCGTGCCTGGCCGTTTTCTAGGCGATTACAGTCCCCGCTCTCCCTCTTCCAAGGCCCTTAGCGCGCGAAGTCTCAGGTGCATGTTTAAGGCGCAGAAGAGGGAAAGGGCGACTCCCCTTCCCGGCATCAGCGCCGTTATCTGCCCCTGCAGGGCGGGCCAGGGCAGAGGGCAGGGGGACTGCCCCGCCAGGACTGCGCATCGCCTCCCGGCCGGGCAGGGCAGGGCAGGGCAGGCCGCGGGTGCACGGTGCAGGCTGCCCACGGGGACGCTGTGCCAGTCCCTGGAGCGTAGGGGCGATGCGCTGAGAGCAGCGGCGGCTGGACTGCGCCGGGCCCGGCCGGGGGGGATGCGCGGCCGCCCTGGAGACCCAGGTGGGCGGCCCCGGCCGGGGCGAAGTGCAGGAGGGAGCGAGGAGGGGGCCGGGCCGTACCTTGCTGAACACTTCCAGGTCCTCCTCGTCGTCGTCGAAGGTCAGCTCCTCCGGGGCGCCCGGCTGGGCCGCTGCTGCTGCCCCCTCGCCGCCAGGGGGAGAGCCGGAGAGCGGCGGCCCCGGGACCCAGCTCTCAGCCTCCATCTCTCCGTGTCGGCCCCGGCGATTGGCTGGCGGAGCCTTCCTCCCCCCGCCCAGCCCCGGCGCCAGTCGCATGCGCAGTGCGTGGCACGCGGGTTCTGCCAGCTGGGGGCCCGGCTTGGGTCACGGGTGAGGAGACGTTCCGCGTGCAGGCGAGGGAGCAGGGCGGAGCTGCGGGCGCCGCGCGCTTTGTTCTCTGGCTGCTCGCCGGGCTCCAGAGGGCGGGTGGGGCTGCGCTGCAGTATCAGGGCCGCTTGAGGCCGCCTGCTGCGAGAGGCCAGGCCTTTCTCTGCGCGCCCGCGTAGCCCAGGGCATGTCATACCTGCAAGGGCTGGGCCGCGCGGGGCGAGGGCAGCGGGCAGCAACCAGCGTGAGGGGAGGAGGCAGGGCTGCACAAAAGCCGCTCTAGAGCAATTGTTTTCAAACTTTTTTCCCCTCGGGACCCGGTTGGAAAAAAAGCATTTAGGCCCATGACCCAACAATGACATCTCTGAGCAATGCACTCCAGCCTTTTGATGCTGGCATCGGAGGGCGCTGCCACCCAGTACTGTGTCTATGGCCGGCCTGAGAGTTTTAAGCACCCTAGGCAAACTTTGATTTTGGTGCCCTCTCCCCCACGTTGTAAGAGAGAACAAAAAAAAAAAATTCCCTTCCATCTAATTTGGTGCCCCTCAAAGCCTGGCGCCCTAGGCGACCGCTTACTTCACCTATATGGTTAGGCCTGCCCTGATTGGGTCCTGACACAAATTGGATCACCAGTAACACCTTATAGGCAGGCAGAAAGCAGTGCCTCTGTAGAGGTCCCCTTTCTCATTCATCCTATGCACAGTTTACTCCGTGTGCAAATTTGCTGCAAATACCATGTTAGTGCTACATTTTACTGGGGGACATGACTAATGTCCTACTTTTGGTCCAAGCAGTTGGCTAATCGTTGGGGGCTTGTAGCGCTGTTTCCATTGGGAGGAAAAATAGAGGTTACAACTCCAGTGTGCTTATGGAGTAATTTTATTTATGCAATATGTGGATACAAAGTTCTGTTTCCCATAACACTGTTAGAAACAAACATCAGCAGGGAGCTCTGAGCCTGGAAGCCATATTTGTTTGTTGTTTCAGGGTCACACTCACACCTGTTCCTCTGGCTTTCTGCTACTAACCACACAGGGTTGTATAACCAATATTCTTGTCCCTGTGTTTGCAATTTTTTAAAAAACTCTTCTCCTGCGTGTCTTTGCTCTGACCTGCCATGTGTCTTGAGTAGTCCTTCTACTACTCTTTGAAGCTGTTATGGGGAGTATTTATTTAATTGCTCTTCCCAAGGAGCCTGAAAAAAGAGTACTTGGCACAGTTACTGGCTTTATGAGGTCAGGAGTTCTTTGGATCAAAGTCTCACTTGACAGCAACCATCAGCACTTCTCAGTATAACAATGTATTGCACCCCTAAAGAAGTTTGTTAAAATATGAAGATTTAAAAATCAAGCATCAAAAATTAGGAAATACACATGTAACCTTAATTCAAGCACCTTTTGTGTGCACATTATAATATAGTCTTTAATTGCATTCTATTTTTCCATAGGTCCCCTGCTTCAGTGCGTGGGTTGGGTGGTGCTTTGGGAATGAATCAAGGTTATGGAGTGAAGGAGATTATTGCCTATTGGATCAACCACCCCTTTCTCATTGTTGCAAATGCTGGAAGATCTGGAATGAATAAGGCAGGGGACTGCAGGAAATGAAAACATGGTCTCGAGGTTAAGGAAGTGAATGCCATCCTGTAGAATTGGATTCTCTTTCTGTCTTTGCCACAGGCTTCCTATGTGACGTTAGGAAATGCCCATAAAGTGAATTGCACTGCTGGCCACAAATTGCATTTTCTCCGTTTGACACTCGTAGGCCAGATTTGCAAAGTCCTGAACACTCACAACTGCAATTGAAAAGGGTAGTGAATTGGAGCTGTGCTTTGAACATAGGAAGTACTGTGAAAAGGCTAAGTAATCTGAAAAGTTAGGCCCTAGAGATCTCAAGTTGGGCACCCAAAATGAGTAGACAATTTGGAAAGTTTTTGCCTTAATGCTTTGTGCCTCAGCAACTCATCTATAAAATGGGAATAATTAAACCCTGTGATCTGACTGGGAGGCTGTGATAGTTATTCATATGTGATGTACTTAGATATTACAGGGAAAGTACATTAGGAAAGGCCATGTGCATTACTGTGCATTAAATATTGTTTCAGTCCACACAGTGAATGAGGAGAATAAACATAAACATTGAATGAATAAGTATTATTCAGTGAGGCAGGGGGGTCTGTGGAAAAAATAGTATGACATGAAATTAGAGACTGTATCGTAATGCAGATTTACAAGGGGTGCAGATTAAGGTTGCACAGGCACTCTTAGTTCTCGCATTTCCTGACTTTTGATTGCTTGACATTGCAATCTTAACCACATTGTTTTCATGTAGTTTTTAATGTAATTTCCTGCTGAAAGTAAACAGATGAAAAATCACAGAAATACTGTCATGTAGAAACATACCGACTCTCAACTTGGATCACGAGCAGTGTTCAAACTTTTATAGCCACAGCATAGACCCCCTGAGCTGTTCGCTGAGAGCAGAAAAATGTAGTCTCCGAACTCTTGGGTTCTGTTCCAGCTTCCAGAGGGGAGTATGTCTTAGTGGTAATAGACCCTTCCAACTGAGTGCTTCGGATCTTCTCCCCTTCCAGTCTGTTCTCCCTTCCCTCAGCTCCCTGCCTAGATCCCAACTGCTCTTTCCCTCATACTGCTATCCAGCCTGCCCCAACCCAGCTCCTGATTAAAGCTGACTAATGTGAGCAATGTGTTGGAACATGCATTCTGACTCTTCTTAATCACATCCTTTCTGCATCAATGATAAAACAATGATAGCTAGTCTATTATCTGATCATTCCTTTTCAATAGGCGTGGTTAGTGAGTTTTCTTTCTTCAGTTTTCTTTTCATTACCTATTGGACTGAATACATTACACTGTGCCACATGCCTGTATGTCTTCTGTATAGACATACTGTATACTGTGTAATGATAATGGGTGATTTGTTTATATTCAGAGATTATGCTATGAGACAATACCAAAAACCCCCTCAATAAAAACAAAGAATTCCAGCCACAATACATAAGCAGTTGAGAAGCCTAATAAACTAGGGCACAAGCAGTGAGAGTATAAAGCTGATATACAGGAGTCTCAAATACTGAAGCTATCATGTGTATCATTCCATTTTTTTCATAGTTTTACCAATCTCTTTGGTTCTTATTGCTGTTTGGCAGAAATTTCACAAAATACTTTAATTGGATTTTTTTCTTGTTATAGTTTTTTTTAATCATCTTATTAATCAAGTTTAGGAAGACACTATATTTTAAAATTCCTGACTGGTAATGCTTATCCTCCTAGGTTTTATCTATATTGGAAATATATTCTGTGAGGAGAAGGTATGCATGGTACTTCAGTTGAGGAAATTGTATTCTCCATGTACCTAAAGCAATTGTTTGAATTGTAATCATCATCACACTGATAGAAAACCAGAAGAAATGCTACTATTGTTGGCTTCATGGCCTGCTCCAATTCCTCAAATTAGAGGAGGGAGGGGCCGCGGTCACTGAATAAAGAGTAAAAGTGAATTTAGAGCAGTATCAACTTTACACACATTACCACTTATATTTCCTCTGGATTGAAATAGGAGGGAGTCTTTACACAGAGCAGGCCCAGCCAGTGTTTGTGGGAAGGATCTTCTACAGACTGCAGAGGAGGGCGGTAAGTTTGCTATGCCTCTGCAGCAGGAACACAAGCTTGTAACTTTGTATGGTTGAATGACTGTGTTATAGGCAGCATAAACAGAGGACTGCATTCAGCAGAATGAATTTAAGAGTTTCTGTTGTGGTGGTGGTCAAAAAATCCTTCCTGCTGTGGATCTTCACTCGTCATCAGTTCAAACTATTCAGTGTGTTTGCACAGTCCCCTTTTTAGCAAGCTCCTTGTGTTCCTATAGTACCTGGAACCTCCGTGTTTAATTTAGTTCCCTGTGTGAACATCATGGAATCAGCTTTTGGAAACATTTTCAGAAAGATGGTATCATAGCTTAGCTGTCAGGAAGAATTCAGAATGCCAGAATTACTTGTAATTTAAATTACAATTCTGAATAAGTTGCATTAATATGTACCTTGACCAATATAAATTTTGTATCTGTAGCATTTTGCAAGTTAAATGTATTTTCCCTTATACCATAAAAGTGATGTTAGATATCCTATTGATAGGGCCAACCCTCTATAAATAAAAAAATCATAATAGCATAATTGATTATTTATTCAAATTTCTAAATCCTATATCAGTGTAGGTTCTGTATAGTTTTCTTTGTCAATCTGGTGTCTTGTTTTTCTCCTATTAAGTATGCATCTTACATGAGGTGTTTCATAAATGCCTCAGCCATTCCCTCTCAATTGCTTGAAAATTAAAAAATGTTTTTCCTCTGCAGAGGAGGGAATCACAGCCCCGCTCGTAGGCCTAGAGATATTGAAAAGAGATGGAGTCTTAGGAAGCAATAAGATGTGGCTATGTAGAGGGGAATAGCCAAAGAATATCATTAATAGAAGACTAAAGATCCAACAAAAGGACAATAAATCAGACTTATTTTCATGTTATGCATAGTGTTATTTCTCAGTTTATTTAGAAATATATATGTATGCATTGAGAAAAGTTACTTGACAATATAATCAGTGTTAATATTTAGTAATATACATAGGTTTCTTAATAGCTATAATGGCATTGTGAAAAGTCCAGTGTCTTCAGGTTCTTCTGTCTCTGAACAGAGTAGATGTGATTTCTGAACTAGCAGTGCCTACCTCTTTTATTTGTTCACTTAAATCAGCAAAACTATTTGGTACAGCAATAATGTCAATATCGCTCCTACTTGCTTTTTTCCTCCCAGATGGAAAGGAGTTCCTGCCAGATTGTAATCCCTTGCAGTGTTTTTGAACAAATTAAATTTACAAACCTCCAAGCAGAACCAAACTATTCCTCCTTCCTCATGTGATCCCTTTAGGCCACAATACCACTTTGAATACTTAATGTTGACTTGTCAGGTTTCACTGACTGTTCAGGAATATGGACAGGGTTAAATCTAGTTTTATTTTATCTGCTCTCTAACCAGCAATAGAGGGGCTATAGAGGGCTTAAAGTATTTCACTCTCTTCCACTGCTGAAGTCCAAATAATCAACATATTAGTACATCTGCTGACATTCAGCATCTTGGCTCAAATGAGAAATTTCCCTAAATTTGAAGTTACATTTGGAAATGGAATTCTTGTCAGGGATGTATGCAGTTCAAAAATAAATCATTATGTTTTCACCAACACCTATTTTGGTAGTTGAAACCTGACCTCTACATCATAACATTTATTATAGCCAATTCTATCCGAGGGTTCAAAACAGAGTTAGTTATTTGGGCTCAGCTCTCAAACTGAAACTGGAATGGGAAAGATGAAACTCTGTAGGTGTTGTCAGCATACTCAGATTTTGAACTACCAATTATGTTTGAGTAGAAGTTTACTGTTTATTATTATTAAAATTGGTTTAAGATCGGAAGGGTCTTTAGCTGGGACACTATAAAACAGCTAATCTGTCAGGCAATGGGTAACTTCAAGGATTGTTTGTTTTTCATATTTTATTTATCATTTTTCAATTTATACAAGAAAAAACATTAGTGGACAGCCTGCATTTTTCTTACTACCTGAGGGAAATTATAATCACAAAAAGATGTTAATATTTAGAAATGTGTAGTGATATTAATCCCCAAGCACCTGAGTGCTTTGCAGGTTCAATGAAATTATGAAACGGTAAAATACAAGACTTCCATTGAAGCAAAACAACCATACAAGCCATACCTTGCAGTCACATTCATTGCACAACAAAAAATCCTCCAACCAAACTGAAAACTGTGAACAGATTACAAATTACATCTTATACCATGCCCTTCGCTCCATGGAAACACTGGAGATAAGTTCTGGATGCGAAGGCCTACCACTAAGAATGCCCTGCCATCAGCAAAGGGTAGTTTGACAAGATGTCCTGACAGTGAGAGCAACCTGCTGTTCCTACAATAGGAAAATAGGCAATTTCTGAGATGACTGAATTTCAGACCACTTAGTGCTTTTCAGCAGATAATCACCACTTTGAATTGCACTCTGACGTGAAGGAGAGTGGAAAACAGATGGTATACGCCATATAGTGTCTCACCCCTCACCCAAAAGTAAGAGTGCTGTATTCTACTAACTGAATTCTTCAGGAATTTTCCAAGAAGCACATTGCAAATATAGTTAGTTTTGAACACGAGAGAAAGGATGGTCTTTATGGCAATGGAGCGGAGCTGTGGAGATCTGCATTGCGTTCCCATCTCTGCTGCAGATTCTCAATGTGAGCTTGCACAAGACACTTTTTTGGTTCAGCCTGTGTTGCTGAGGAAAGAGGTTTAAGCTAAACTGAAAAAAAGCCACTTTTATACTGGAATAAAAGTGTCCACACAGGAGTTATACTGTTATAATTACATCATTTAAAGTGATAAAACTTTCTCATGCAGACAAGTCAAGGCGAAAATAGACTCTCTCATGCTATAAGCTCTTTTCCTATTTGTAAGGGTTTTGCAGTCTCCTGGTTTATGCAAATTTGTTTATCTGAAGCTGGTCAACATAGAGTTTTAATGAATTCATTTGAACTACTGATTAGGCCTGTATGTCAGTTGCTTATTCAGTGTTCATGATTTCTTCTGCAAGCTCTTTGAATGACCATTTAGTATTGCTTCTGTTCTATGAGTGGGTGACTGAACTTACTTCTACCCATAAACTGAATTTTGTTTACTCAGAACAAATTTCTCTTGCTTAAAATAATATTGGCTACTGACCCAAAATATAATGTTAGTCATACAAGATCACTCACAAATAGCAAATGAAGGGTGAATAGGCTAAATTGAAATCTGGTTTCTCATCTGAACTGTTCACAAACATGATTTTACATTAATTATCCAGCTCTAATTGCAGTAAAGTAGCTTTGGGGTTCCAGAAGTCTAGATCACGATGGTGATCTACTATGGTAAGGTCCACAGCAGAAGGAAATGGTCACAGCTTCTGCCAGGCATACATGAAAAAAGCATTATCAGCTTCAATCTGATAATCTAGAAATGGGTTCAATATGATCATGAGAATAAAGACTGAAATGGGAAATGTTGTACATACATCCCGTAAGAGGCAAACTCAGAACCCTGGTTTACATATCTAGACACTTCCCCCTACTTGGCTGTACCACTTTTCTCTTGGCCACATTATTCCATTCAGTACTACTGTCAAATACTGGAAAACACAAAGTGTAGTATCCAGGTTCAACAAAAAGGAGATATAAATCTGAGCATCATCTGTGTATCGAGACATTGCAAACTATTTATGCTTTGTGAATAGGATGATGGACATAACGGAACTTGAAGGAACTCCACAAGCAGTTACTTACCCATTACCATCTTTGGGTGTATTTCAGTCAGGAAGTGACAAACCTGCTGACAGGTACTTCCCGACCCTACTCATACCTGTTACTGCAAAGAGACTATTTCCTGCAAAGCAACTTGCATCCACGTAATACAGCATCTACTTGCTAAATTCATGGCTGAAACCAGATAGGTAGTATTCAAGGACACCCATGAGATCAAGATGTTATCAGCTATTCCAACTCTACCTTATTATGGAAGATTGGGGGTCTGAGTAATAATTTGCACAGCGTGAACATTGGAACAGAGGATTAGCACTGGTTGTTTAAGGGCCATTGGTGAGCCGCCTTTACAAAATTCCCTTATAATGATTTAACAGTTTGCTATATTACTGTCCACATCCATTTCAACATTCTAAAAAGACTTTACCTGAGGGGGGGTATAAATGTTGGTGGGAAAGCTTTGTAATTTGAGAGCCATAATGATGGTTAAATTAAAACCACAGAAGTTATGATTTAACACAAAAAAAAACCAAACAGTTTTTCAGACAGAACCACCATATGCCTCTTTTCAGGCTCTCAGTTCCTGGAGGTTAGGTCTTTAGAATCGATGAAATAATTTTTTGCACTTAAATTCCAATTTTGTACTTTAACAGTTAATATAAACATTGGGTATTAGGAGTGACCTGATTAATGCTTTAAGCATCACTCATAAAAATGGAAAAAATGTGAGTTGAGATATTGGTATCAAATAAGAGATGTTTTATCTTCTATAGAATGTGTAAAGAGCCTTTCTCACAAGACTACATTGCACTGAAATCTCTCATTTTTATCCTTGGCCTCAGTAAATTCTGTTAAAAATATCCCCCAATACATTGCTGAGGAAAGTAGTTTGAGGTCACTCTTAAAAAAAATTAAACCTTTTGTTCTATAGATCAGAATTTTTTAAATCCGTTCTAGATAATATGTTCTGAGTTAGAGACTAGAATGTGAACTCTTCAACTGCTAAATGAAATTCAATGTAAAACTGCTAAAATGAAAATTTCAGTTGAAGGAAGTGAGCCAGCCATTGAGCAATAATGCCCAGTTTAAGTAAACAATTGCATGGTTAGAACAAAATCCACATATTCTGACAAGAGAAGTAACATTTCTTTAGGTATAAATTCTGAATACACCTCATGGGCACCTCTGAGATCATTTGTGGTGCACCACTCTCATTTTCACATCTTCCAGGCAACGTCCCATGTAAATTTCTGCAAAGATGGTATCAAATCCTTCCAAAGAAGCTATGCATCTTGGAAACACTGGAAGCTATGGATCAATATTCACATGAAGTGGAAAGTGCTGAGGTTCATAAGTGATCAAAAGGAACTGCTAATAAATATTTTCAAATACACAACATGGCAGGGGTAATCCTAACCGTAAAGACAAATCGGTGTTGGCAATGTTTCAGTATAAACTACCTTAACTAATATGTGAAAGTATTAGAAATGTTTGTGTGACGGGATGCACATCCGTGCAGCTCTAGGGCATGACCTGTATAACTTTTCTGTTCAGTTTTGCAGTATAATTGTGTTATTTGATGCCAATTACGCTATACCAGGTTCCTCTGTGAATGCTCAGAACATGTGCCACATGATTACCAGGGTGCCATGTTCCCTGCTGCGACATGTATGTATAGATGTGAAGCATGTTACAGGGTTCAGACTCTCAGGGCTGTCTCTAGCACAATGGCTGAAGATTTACACATCAAAGGGAATGCTAATGCCCTCCCCTGCTCAGGTAGGAGTGAAGAGAACAGGACAGTGAGGGGAAGGGGCTGTCAGCAGTTGGTTAAAACAAAGACACAGAGACTGTGAGGGGGGAGAAGCTGCAGGCTTTCAGCCTGAGAAGACACCATCCTGCAACCAACTTCAAGCAAGATCGGGGCCCTGCCTGGGAACAGGCAGAGAATGGCTGCAAAACATCAGACAGCCAAACACCATGTGCATAATCTTGGACTGAGGTTAGTTTAGGTGAAGATGTTAGGGTAGTATGCGGTTTATACCCTTTATTTGATAGTGGTCACTCCTGACTCATTTATAACATGTTGCTGCCTTGATTGGCCATATTCTCACTTGAAATCAGACTCTGATCAATAAACTATCAGTTGTTTTACCTAAAGCTGTGTGGTCTTTAGAGGGTGTGGATGTGGGAGGCTGGGCACAATCCACTTCTTTGTTAAGTGGACGGACTTGAGACTAAGGTGATTGGGAGTGGGTCCCAATCCCTGTACGGCAGTGGCTCCCAGGGTAGAGTCTGGGGCTGGGTGTGCTCGCTTGGGGACCAACGCCTGTGTGGCTAGTGGATTTACACCCACTGCCTGGGACCAATTACACGCTGGTGGCTGGTGTGGACTGACTCAGGAGTGAGCGGTCACCCAGCAGAGCGGGGTAAATTGGGGTTCAGGAGTAAAATGTAAAGAAATGCTGCCAATTTGATATGCTAAGGGGAAGCTTATTAGCTTTAGGCTTTGTTGTACTTTCCTTACTTGGGCAAAAGTATAATAAAGCTTCCAACTGCTTTCAGTTCTCCTGTCTGTGGATCAATATACATAAAACCAAAAGTGTCTGCGGGCAGCTAGTTTCCCAGCTCTTATCCTGTTCATGTACATCAAACCCAGCAAAATAGCTTCATACTATAAAAATATCAGTTGCTCCTGATTGCATTTTTCTCTCTGCTGGCAATGAAGTACATTCCAGTCAATAATTCTTTCCAGATTTTTTTTGTACAAATGAAATATGTTTGTGTCTAACACAGAACCAAACTATTCCCTGTTTTTATTGGGTCATGCTGAATGCAATTTCTTTGAACCACAGTTCAAATACTCTGATTATTGATATTGACTATCAGATTTCAGTGACTCATGTGGATTATGTGGACACAAATAGTTCTTTGATTCTATTTGCTACAAAGCCAGTTTTGTCTGAAATGGGAGAAACAGGTTAGAATTTTAGATCAATGACTTGTTCTGGATACAGGAGGAAAACAACCATTTATTCACTTGAAGGTAGTAGATCAGATTAAGAATCTCATTGTCACATTAAGCCTTTTCAAGATAACCTCTCACGTGCTGAATATCATATAAAAGTTTCTCTTCCAGTTGTGCAATTTGCTCTTCTCTTCTGACAACACTGGAAAGTCACTTTATGACCACAAAGCTCGGTTATCATAATTCTGTCTTTACAGAGCTCTCAGTTCCTCATTTCAGCTTGTTCAGGATGTAACCACACATTTTCTTACTCACTGATTTGATCAACTGTGCATATAAAGTGCCCACATTCTATCCTTTAAATTGCTTGCCTATAAAGTGGTAGGTTGATTGTAAACTGGCATCGTTGGGTTTAAGAGTGCAGACCCTGCCTATATTTCAGACCTAATCCTCTGGCATTTTCTCTGAATTCATAAATACATTATCTGATTTTCGCACTACAAAAATAATAGAGAAAATCTTTTCTATTACCTACGAAGTCTGTATCTTTTTTTTTTTTTTTTTTTTTAAGAGCTGAATAATAGTCATTATTCCCTCCAGATAGTTTTGGTCCATGGCTGACATGCTTGCTTTCCTTCTCTGTTGTTCTGCATTCCACCCCAATACATAGAAAGATGTTTGAGATGATCAAACCTGAAGGTTTCTGAGATGTCCATTGCTGTGGTATGTGCCTGTGGAAACCATAGGGCCAATTCAGTGTTGCTTTGTGGCTTGTTTACACTGGTTCTGTTGGAGCAGAGAAGGCATGAGTCCAGCCACTGGAGAATACCTCTGGTATGGGGCGAGATTCCATGCAAAGTGTAGTTGGTATAACAGGTCTCCTCCAACGGCACTAATAACCCCACTATTCAGGAAGCATGGCTAGAGAAAATGATAAGGCAGTGCTGCAGCGATTCCGTTGCAAAGCCTTTATATGACCCCTTCTTTCTCCTTGGTACCTGTCCACCTCACAACTTTGAATGTATTTATCCTCACACTGTCCCAGTGAAGTAGAGTAGAGGTTACAGATGCAGAATGAAGGCAGGAAGACTAAGTGAATTGCTCAGGATCACACTAGATGTTCGTGCTAAGTGAGAGTTGAATTTGGCTCTCCCAGAGCTGAGATTAGCACTCTAACCACTGGAAGGTCCTTGCTGGCTGCTAGAATGGATCCTTGGGACACAAACAACTGGGCTTAAATTAAGGCAGTGCTGGTCTAACATGCACCACAATCTGAAGTGGCTCCTAGCTGCCTGCAAAATAAGGGAGCGTATGAAGGTTGTATTATAGCTACCTTTGTCCCATCTCTTGGGCCCTGCCTCCAGCAGAGTATTCATACCATCTCCAAAAATTAGGCTCCAGAAACCTAAGAAGCTTTAGGAAATACAGATCAGATTATCTTGTTAGGCAAACCAGAAGTTGTTCTCAAAGAAGTTGCAGTGGAAAATGAATATTTTACACCAGCTTCTCTCTGTTGGTTGTTGGGTGTAATAAACAAGGAGGGATGTGGGATTAGACAGGCCTTGGGGTTGTTCCAGTATGGCAGTTCTTATATTCCTGTCACAAGCCCAAAGCTAGAGAGTTAAAGCTCTTTGCTCCCTCTATAAAAGAAAGAGGAACAATGTAGCTCTGAGGCTATGTCTACTGGCCCCTGTGGCTGGCCCGTATCAGGTGACTCGAACTCTTGGTGCTCAGGCTGAGGGGCTGTTTAATTGTGGTGTAGATGCTTGGCCTTCAGTGGGAGCTTGGCTCTGGGACTCTGTGGGTGGGGAGGGTCCCAGAGCTCAGGCTTCAACCCAAGCCAGAACAGCTACACTGTATTTAAACAGGGCCTTAGCCCCAGCACCAAGAGCTTGAGTCCACTGATAGAAGCTAGCTGTAGGTGTTTAATTGCCAAGTAGACATAGTTTTATAGGCTTAATTTTCATCATTTTAATTTTGCCCCAAAGCATTTTTGTGCAATTTTCTACGAGTAGATTTGGAGCTTGCTTTTGTTCTGTTTTGGAAATGATGATCTCCTGCACATAAATGTATGTAGAATAGGGGGTGAAATTGCGAAAGGCGTAGTCTGACAAACGTGGGTCACCTAAGCTGACCGCTCTGCTCAGGTAGACAGCACAGATTTGATCAGGGGTGGGGTTGGCGCTCTCAGAGCGGGTGGGGACTGGGAATCTATGTAGGTGTTTTCCTTTCCTCTGGCTTTCCTGCCTATAAACACTGAACCCTCCTTATGCTATGTCTACACTTGTGCACCACCCGAAGTCACTGTTGGTACCTCTACATAATAAAACTGGAGGAGAGTGTCCACACCACACTCCATGCTCCGGCTTCTTGCATCGCCATTGCCAGCTGTTACTTCGACTTTAGAAGAGTTGTATTGTGGGTAGGTGTCCCACAGTGCAACAAAGCTTATACATTTGGCTTATTACACTACTTTCCCTCCCCTGCCAGCCTCCCAGTCCCCCTGCCAGGGCTTGCCCCCGGGTCCCCAGCTTCCCCGCTGGTCCCGCAGCCCCCCACTGGGGCTGCTACTGGCCTCACAGCCCCCCCAGGGATAGATCCCAGAGGCCATTAACTTCTCATTACACTGCTCTCTGTCCATGCTGTTGTTAAAGCACATTATTAAAACCGCACTAAATGTTATGCCTCCTGTGGGGGTGGAGTTACAGCGCCAACTTGCAGCCGCATGAATGTGTACGCAGGCTGCAGAAGGTTGACGTAAGCAGTGTTACATCGACCTAAGCCCTCAGTAGACCAGGCCTTTGAGCTGATTTTGGGCAGAACTGAGTAGCAGTACAGTTGCTTTTTGTGGGACTGAACCAAACAGTAGCAACGCTGAAGAGCTGCATCCTGATATCTACTCAGTCACCACTGAGTCTAATTGGATTTGTGAGTGGATATTGTTTTGTAAGTGAAATTTCTGGGCCTCAGCATGCTGGACAGTTACTTACTGTGACTCTGAGGCTGGCCAAACTCCTCACATTGTTTGGGTTTGCTCATTTTATTTTATGTAAATATATGATTGTTGTAGAGCTCTTTTTCCAAATAAGGTATTTGTGGCTTTGTATTCCCAAGGACAATTGAGAGTGGGGAATAACCACTGGTAAATGTTTTTTTTTTTTCATGAGGAGGTGGATTAGATTTAAAGTTCCTAAAACTTGGGTGTGGATGAGTATATGGATGGGGTAGGAGCCAATCATTTTATTTATTTAAGAGAGATCCTTAAACAGCATTGACTTTTTTTTTTTTTTTTTAACCTCTAATGACACTTGGAAGAAGGACTACACGTATATGAACTACCTTGTGTGTCCCTGGGGTTGAAAATGCAAGCACTGCACGAGAGAAAAGACTGAAACTACAGAGTCTGTGGTGCAAAAGAAATACAGTTACATGCCATCTGTATATTGATGACTAGGATGACCAGATAGCATGTGTGAAAAATTGGGATGCGAGTGGGGTATAATAGCCATCTCTATAAAACGGAGCCTCGAAAATTGGACTGCCCGTACAAAATTGAGACATCTGCTGGTGATACTCCTTTTTAATTAAGCCAGAATCAACAAAATAGACTCCAGTCTGCATGAGGAAGTGAGCACATGATTGGAGCAATATGTTCCAAACCTTTATCACATATACACAGTTTACCTTTTTAATGCAATAAACAGTTTTACATCAGAAATCCTTATGCTACTGAAACAGTGCTTATAAATGGACACTGGAATAATCTATTTTTTGCAGTTGGTGACAAGTTTAGATAATATATAACATAACTGTAGTAAATTAAAAATAAAACAGATTTAAAATGTGTTCATAAAAGCTTGTTTAATGTTTCAATTTTCCCAGAATTAAACTTATAATTTTTATTACAGCCTATAAAGAAATGGAGTAAGAGTTTCAAATGTACTCTCAAAGGAGTGGTTTCATCATTGTTATCACCGAAGGGATGAATGTATCATCTTCGAAAGAATTATTCCACATCATTGGCATCTCTTGGCAACCTGACATGTTTTCACTTGACATTGCTGTAACCCCTGGGAAAGTAAACAAGACCTGCCTTGGCATGAATAATTAATCACTGGGACTTCACATTGCATAACTATACTTCTCTTTTTTGTGGGGGAGGTGGAGGAAAGCAAATCCATACAGTTGATTCTACGGTTGTCCCATCTACTTACCATTTTAAGAGCGTTCTCCCATTTAGGGAATGCTCTGAGAGGAACTTTGAACGAAGAGCTAACTGAGCCTGAGTTGCAGGTCTATAAATTAATCCTCATTATTTTTCACTGGGTTCTGGAGCAGCCCAGTGGAAAAATACTGACTCAGTGAGGCCCTTCTGAGAATACTGGACTGTCTGGAATTGTAGCAATGTCTGGTAAATGGACTCATTCTCAAACACCCAGCTAAGATGCAGAGCTTTTCTGATTTGTAGAATGTGCAAATGTATCTCTCCTAATGGCAATGTAGATTTATTATTTTATTACCAGTGACCACAGAGACTGTATAATGTACACCTGGTAGATAGAACACTTCATAGGCTCTATGAACTTCCGTATTCTGGAGAAACTGCATCTCCTTATTCAGTCATAGAGGGGACATTTTAACTGAAGAGCAACATGGTTACACTCAGTAAACCTGGCTGATTTCAAGTGTTGCCTACTGTCTAACGCAGGGGTCGGGAACCTTTTTGTCTGAGAGAGCCATGACCGCCACATATTTTAAAATGTAATTCCGTGAGAGCCATACAATATGTTTAAAACTAAATACAAGTAAATGTGTGCATTTTATGTTTTAATTAATTGAATTTGAATCTTTTAATTGAAATTTAATTTTAGAAAGGTTTTTAAAAAACCTTTAAAAATGTTTTTAATTAAAATTAATTTTTAAAGGTTGGGTTTTTTAAAAAGGAAGGAAAAAAAGGAAGGGAGAGAGAGAAAGAAAGAAGGAGAGAGAAAGAAAGGAGAGAGAGAGAGAAGGAGAGAGAGAGAAAGAAAGAGCAAGCAAAGGAGAGAAAGCAAGCAAGAGAGAAAGCAAGCAAGAGAGAAAGCAAGAAAGCAAGCAAAGGAGAGAGAGAAAGAAAGAGAGAAAGCAAGAAAGCAAGCAAGAGAGAAAGCAAGCAAGAGAGAAAGCAAGCAAAAGAGAGAAAGCAAGAAAGCAAGCAAAGGAGAGAAAGAAAGAAAGAAAGCAAAGGAGAGAAAGAGAAAGAAAGAAAGAAAGCAAGCAAAGGAGAGAGAAAGAGAAAGAAAGCAAGCAAAGGAGAGAAAGAAAGAAAGCCGCCCTGGCAAGCCGTCGGTGGGGGGGGGGGGGCAAGCAGACCCCAGCCCCGGAGGCTGATCCCGCGCTGCCCCGCTGATCCCGCGCTGCCCCGCTCCCTCCGGCCCCGGCGCCAGCCCCAGGCCTCCCTCCGGCACCGGCCCCGGACCCAGGCCTCCCTCCAGCCCCTTCCCAGCCCCCTTACCTGGCCGGAGGCTCGGAGGTGCAGGGACGGCCGGCAGAGCTGCTTCTCTGCCAGGCCACTCCCACCCTGAGTACGCTCTCTCTGAGCATGCTCAGGGCGGGAGATTTGAATCTCCCCAGCCGGCCGCAGCAGTAGTCTGCAGCTGGGAGGGAGCACCGGCGGGGACCCGAACGGGGGCGGGATGGGGTCGGCTCGGGCGGGGAAGTTGAGGCGGCCGGCGGGTGGGAGACCGGGAGCCTGCCCCGGCCGCGGCCACCCCGCTGCCCCGGACGCATGGGGCAGGCTGCAGCAGGGGCGGGGGCCGGCGGGTAGATTTGGCAGCGAGCCAGATGCAGCCATCAAAAGAGCCACATCTGGCTCGCGAGCCATAGGTTCACGACCCCTGGTCTAACGTCTTCAGGTCTTCCATTGTGAAAAGTCTGTATTTTCCATGTAACTGACTAACATCCCTTAATGAGTTCATGAATTCTAAATTTCAGCTTTAGACCAACTTGTATTTTTCTTGTTTTAGTTCATTCTTTCTTTTTTAATTTGGCCCTTTTGAAGGTATCACATTTCTAACACTGGCAGATTTTCTAATGCTTTTTATTTTGTGTCAGCATCAGATATTTGATTGTTTACTGTTTCTTCTAATACTTTGTCTTATGACCTTTTGTGGGAGAGATCTTCCACAAAAGCTCATGCAATAAATAAATGTGTTAGTCTTTAAGGCTATGTCTACACTGGCAAGTTAGTTCGAATTAAGGACGCTTAATTCGAACTAACTTAAGCCTTGGCCACACTAGGCTTTCATTAGTTCGAATTAAGGGCTTCCTTAATCAGAACTAATAAATTCAATTATACCTTTCGAACTAACCCTTAATTCGAACTAGTTACTTCGAATTAAGTCAATGTGGCCATGTTAGTTTGAGCTAACTGCTTAGTTCAAACTAACCGGCACATTGAGCTTAATGCAATTGACTAATTTGAACTAAAATTCCAGTGGGGCCATGCTATTTCGAATTAAGTTAATTCGAACTAACTAAAATTAGTTCGAATTGGTTAGTTCGAATTAACGAATTCAAACTAACTTTGGTAAGTGTAGACATAACCTAAAAGTGCCACAGGATTCCTTATTTGTTTGGCTGAACTAGACTGACACCGTTCCCCCTTGGAACTTACTATGTCTTGTTTGCTAAAAAAGCCAAGCTATCTTTTAAAAGAATTTACTTCATAGCAGGTAGGAGCTTTTTCTTTATTCTTATATATAGCATGTCATGTATTCTAAGGGCTCTTTAGTCACCTGCTCCTCTAAGAAGCTCAAAGAATTTCTGGTATTTTATTAATCTGTCAGAGCAGAGGTTGCCTCTGAATTTATCTTAGTATTTCTGTCTGAAACAGCTGTGCAGCCTATGTTTCAAATTGCCAGCATTAAATCAACATTGTTTTCCTAGTCACTCTTCATCAATTTGTCATATAGATAAGCCCACTACCTGCACTAGCAATCTTCCATTATCCACAGTTCTTGCTGTTTTTCCACATTCTTTCATCAACACCCACAGAGGTTCTTTACCCTCAGCTATGTTCTGTCTCTTTTCTTGTCGCTTTTTCTCTCAGCTACTTAAGGAGACATCATCAAATAGCTAATAATTCTAAAAATGGAACCTGCCAATGACTTATTTTACTGCTGAAACAATATTGGTAAAATTGACAAGTACTTCGGACCATAAATAAAAATAAAACAGGGCAGGGGGAAAAAAAAACCCTAGACAGTTTAGAAATAAAACCAGAAGGAACCAGACCCAGTTTTAACTGTGGCTGTAGCTATGTGAGGTGTTTGCAAGAATGATTTTTTTTTCCCCACCCTCTTCAAATAGACAGGAGATGCTGGTTCCCTCTGGTTCCCTATGGCTGTTGCTGCCCCAGGCATTTTGCTCTGTTGCAGCTGTGCCTCCTTGAAGTGACTGGCACTTCCTGGAGACCACATTTTTAGTTGCTGGTACAAGAATCATTGTAATGTGCAATGAAATATTTTAATAATAATTTCAAATGACTATTAAAGCACAACACTGCATAATAAAATCACAATGGCACCATTGCTGAGATAATTCCTGGATACAGGATCCTAAAGTGCTATTCCCTTCGAGGGGATGCTATTACAAATCCCCCCGGCCCCCGCCTCAAATCTCAGCACAAAGAAAAGGAGCAAAAAAGAGAGACAGTGGTATGGCCTGTCCCTTGTCTGTCTCCCCCCACCCCGTACCCCTTTTATCTCTTTTGGGCCACTATCTCTCAGCATTAAGTTTCCACAACCCAGCAGCATGTATTGTTGCATATCACGTAGGGCGGTCATTCCTGGCAGAGCAAACATGCGTTATTGTGAAATCTGTTGTCTGTATCGGAAGGAAAAGCGTGCTCCAAAACAAATCTGAGTCTTCAAGGCCCCTTTTTTTTCTTGATAAAGTATGGAAGGGGGTGAGGAGGGGCAAGATACTGTGCCCTAAGATGCCATTCAAAAAAATCTATCTATTAAATAGTAATGACATGATAAAAGGAAGGTGTCTCACAAAAATGTCTATTTTATAATAAAGCCAAATTAATGTTGTTATATAATTAAAATCCATACAATGAAGGAAACAGCTAAAGCAATTGTAGTACAGAAATCTAGGAAGCAATTATCCTTCCCTTTTCCAGTACGCACCACTGTATTAACGTTCACAAAATTAACCAAATGTAGGTAGCTTGTTCTACTCAAACATACCTGGGCTACATGCAAAATAGCATCTGCTAAGTGCTCAGAGGCCTAAATTAACTTCAACAAGGTTGAGGACATATTACTAGCAGAATTTAATCTTTTTTTAAGGAGTGGAGTTTTCAGATTTTGTCGGGGAGGGGGCAGATTGTCAGATGCTCATGGTGAGTTTAAACACAGGAAACATTTGATGTCAAAATCGTAATTCCATTTTTATTTTAGAAATTTAGTTTGAAATCCTGGCCTCTCTGAATTCAAATGGGAGTTTTGCCTTTAATGTTAACAAAAAGGCACAGTTTTTTAAACACCAGGTTCCTGGGACTAAATTTCAAGTGGATTCAGTGCCCTCAAAATGGAGTGAATGCAGACCCTTCAGATTAAGCGCATTTCTTTAACACTGCCCCATCCCAGTGAAACTCCCTCACGTACGTATAATAGACCGTCTATAGGAATTCTGCTCACCATGTTTTTCTGAAAGCTGACCCTGTGCACTCTGACAGACAAGCATTTGCAGCTGCTACTCGTTGCGGCTCACTCCGTCTGCCAAGTATTCCCATTTTCTCCTTTTTCTTATAATTAAAAATGTAATGTATCCTCCTGAAGATCAAGCACTGCTTTCAAACTCATCTTGTTTGTAGATTTCATTGCAGTTTCCCAACACTCAAAAATCAAGGTATTTCCTATTGATGGGTTTTTCCTAGAACAATAATTCACCCCATCCATACTACTTATTTTATAAGCAGAGCTGAATAATTCATAATGAGTAATTTTGCTCTACTTATTTATTTTTTTGGTGAGCTGATTAAGAAACGATCATGATTATGTCAAGATTATTTACTGACGTTTTTTGTAACGAAGTCTTGGTCTGTAGCTAGTTTGAGAGCAGTTCACCATGAGTATTTGAATTTTGAAATGCATACTGCTTTGCTTGAATTGCACATAATATACTATGTTTCTGTTCCCTAACTGGATGAAAGTGTGACATGATGTACCTCCAAGTGGCACTTGGTAACCCTCATATTCCTCATTTGTATATTTCATACAAAGCATGCCATATAAAATACCATATATATGGTTATGATCTGCTGAAACTCATGATCTACTGTCAAAATTAGTATATCGCTATTGCTTATGAAGATATGAGATTTTGCTATATGGTTGTTGTTGAACTGTGTTTTGGGTTTGGCATATGCCCACTGCTAGTTCTCCCGTGACCATACCCAAGTGGTGATAAACAGCCATTAATCAGCAGGGGAATGGTAAACAAGAGATTTACAATTCAATAGGAGGCAGTTGAGCAAGCACCACATGGTTAGGATTGCTCAACTCTAGAACTCTGTGGCACATGGATTTAGGGCTTGTCTACATTGAGGGTGGGATTGTAATTCAGTTTTAGGATGTCAAATTAAAGACTGATCACAGTACATTCCTTGCTCCAGACTCTTGTGTCCCCACTGGTCATCCTAATTTTTTTCTGAAATGCATTGCACTGTTTGTAGCTATCTCACAGTGCAACTAGATGCAGGGATTTGTGGGGAGGCAGTCATCCTCCCAAAATGCAACATGCTTCTTCCCGCCCCCCCACCTTTCCCCCCCAAAAATGAAAGAGCAAAAAGATTTCGGTGCCATCTTTCTCAGCTGCAAGCACAGAGAGGCACAGTGCTGCAGGCACAGAGAGGGATTCCTGGGGCTGCAGGCAAGGGCAGAGCTATGTGCTGCTTACCTGCCATGGTGTAGCACAGTGGAAAATCAAGAGCAGCAAGGAAAGAACAGAGTTCTGTGATAGATTCCAGGGGCCAATGAGGTCAAATTTCATTGTTCTCTGGCTACATGGACCCAATTTCAAACTGTAGATTTGACCTCACTGCTACTCCACCTGCAGCAGTGGTATCATCAGGTCAAATTACAGCACCATTTAATTCAAATTTACTGCTCTGACAGTGGAGACACAGACTGCAGAAGGTCTAGGTATGCAGCATTACATTGATCTTCTCTGTCAGTGTAGACCAGGGCTAAAAGTATAAACTAAGGAGCAGTGGCATCCTAAGGTCCCTTCTGTCTTCCTCCACCTATGCTGAAGGCAGCAAGAATGCTGGAAAGACAAAGTTGAATTGAGGAGGTTGGTCACAAGCAGAGAAAGAAATTCAGCCCTCTGTATTAAGAACTGTAATATATCTGCAGCATCCAGTGGAATGAGAAAAACTACTTGATTCAAATACTGCTTGGTCTAATAAGGTTTGGGATTTAGACTGCATATATGCTTTTTATTTTCTTTGGTAACTGTCTCTGACTTTATGCCTACTATTTATAATCACTTAAAATAGGTCTTTCTGTCATTATTAATAAACTTACTTTAATGTTGTATCAGTACTAGTGAGTTTGTTTAAAGTGCTTGGAAAATCTGCTCAAGTTATAAAAGCTGATGCATGTCCCTTGTCCTTCGATGAAGAGGTGAACTAATTAACAAGCTTGCACTGTTCAAGAGAAGGTCTTGAGCAGCGTAAAATGGTATATTTTGGGGGTGCAAGGCTGAGGGGGTGGGAGATTTGCTGGTGTTTCCCTGTTTATAGTTCATGAGTGGCTTGGAGCGTATTTATGCAACTTAGCTGGGTGTGCATCTGTATGCTGGTCACTGAGCGATAACAGCTGGGGGGGGGGCTTGCTACCTGTCACTGGCAAAGCATTATCAGAGACAGCTTAGGCTGGAGAGTTAAGGAGGCACAGTGGTCCCACAATTCCAGATTGTACCCCAGAAAGAGTCAGATATCAAGTAGCAATACTCACAAATTCAGGAAGGCAACTTGCATTTTGTTTCTGCTAAGTCATTCCACCAGTTTACAGGGATTTTTGCCTGAGTCAGAATTACAGACAGGGCCCTAAATACACATATAGTCTAATAGTTCTAATGCACCTATGTAGAACAAGAGAACCTAATTTGTTTCCCTAAAACTTGGGTTGATATATAATTCACAGTGAAATCCACAAAACAGGCAAGGTTTGAATCTACTTGCTTCAACCATTCCTTTGAGCTATGTGAAAGCAAAACTCCTGGCCAGAACCCATAGGAAAAGTATATGTTTAGAACTATTAGACTGTATGTGTATATATTGCTAGTAACTTGAATGTATCAATTAATTTCGTTCTAACTTCCCCAAAATAAAAACTTTTGTACTTGAAACAAAGTATGGACAACTCTGTTCACAGTCATTTTACTTGAGAAAGGTATGAGCCACTGAGAAAGGGATGGTAGAATGTTATTCACTTCGTCCATACTAGTGACAAAAATAACTGCATTAATATTTAAACCTATACCTAATATCCTCCTGATGATTCAGGGCAGTCTGGAAACTACCATGCTTTGAAAGATTAAATCCTTTTAAGGAGTTGTTGAAATCCTAGATGTTTCTGAAATAATCTGAATTATGTCTTCTATATTTAACTGGATAGACTGAAGTGCTTTTCTCATGCAGTACTGAACCCAGCTGAAAAACAAGTGCTAATGTGACTATCTATAAAGGACCAAATTTTATCTGAAATCTAGGGTGTTACCATGGCAATTCCATTTGTTGGAAATTTTTCCCTTTTGTGTTTCATTCTGACATTACATTGTGAAGTGATGATTATGAAGAAATACACAATCCAAAAGAGGAAAATTATTCCTACATTTGAAAAAGCAATCATACTTTACATTAAATCTGATTTTTATTAAATGCTGCATGTGTGAACAGAGTCCTGTTCTTTCTAGACTTTGTGCACATTTTTATTTTTCAGCTTGTTGTCATATTCCAAAATGTTTCTCTCAAAGTTAAAAAAATAAAAATAAAAATGGGTAGTCAAAATAATAAGCTCAGATGATACAACCCTATTTTTTATTAAAAGAATTCATTTCCAATACATTGCTCTACAATACTAACATGGACAGCAATATTATTTTAATAAGATTACATATGTGAGTTGAAATACATTATAGGTAAAAATACATACTTGCTAGCATTATATTTATTTACATGTGCCATATAATCCACCATACAATCAACATATTTCATAACACTAAAGAGATCAAACATTCAATTTCTAGTTATAGTTATCTTTCTATTCTACCAAAACACCACACTATCAGAAAATTCTGAGATCTTCCTCGCTAAACCTTTAATACACAATGAACTCTATAAAAAATTACCTTTATATGTCCAACAAGAAAAAAATAAAAAGTAGAGCTAAGGTTTGTGTAGTACTGTGAATTAGATGGGGTAGATGATGAAGAATTTTAGTGTATAGGACTTAAGTACAGGCACAGTGGCATCAGCTGAAAAATCACACTCATGTATCATGGGGAAAAGACATCACAATCTTCTTCAAAATTATCAATAGCAATAACCACAATAATGCATTTACATAGCATTTTTCATCCAAGGACCTTTGGGTACTTTACAGTAGTAGGGAGGAATTGTTGTTTACATTTAAAAGATGGGGAAACTGAGGCACAGACTGGTTATGTGACTTGCTCAAAGTCAGTGAGCAACCCAGTAGAAGACTCTGGAATGGAAACCACGTTTTCTTACTTTCGGTCTGGTGCCCTGTTCAGTAAAAATGTTTCCTCCTGAAGTCAGACAACCATGGACATATAAAATTTGATCTAAAAAAGAATCTTCATTAGCCAAGCCAGTTGTTAGAAGATTGCTGCTCTATAAATAAAATCCACATTGTTTCTTTTTTGGCCATTGTGGAAAGATATGTGAGGCCCTTCCTGAGAATCCTGGATTGAAACCAAATGTCTGGTAAAATACAGCAGCCTTCACAAATTCAAGAAAGGGATGGAAAAAAGCCTCTCCCTAATCAGAGATCAGCCCTTGATGCATAAATCTCATCCCTGTTTATGCTTTTCCTTCCCAAAAGCTTGGTAGACAAACTTTGCAATATGTTCTGAAGGTCAATAAATATGGGCCATATATAACTAAGGGAGACAGGCTTCAGTTTCTCACATAGTTAACTATAATTTCCTAGTGAACTACCGGCTGTGACTAATGCTTAGAATATTTGTTATTCTCTTTATGCTGTCCAAATGGTCTCTTTGCTACTGTTTCTGCTTCCTGATAGGATGAGGGATCTGGTGATTTACACGTGACCAACAAGATTTTAGTGTATACCATTAAAAAAGCAAATCTCATCAAGATGTACATATCCCAAAATAGAGTGACCATATAATCTTATTACTGTAACCTTTATTCTTTAACACATACTTATACTACTGCATGTTACACTCATGTGTTGCATCACACCCAAAATTAGATTATAAACTCTTCTGGTCAGAGATCTTGTGTCTTTTTATTCTGTAAAGTGCATAGCAAAGAGCACTAGATAAACAATAATAACTGAGTGCTGGCTTTCAGGATTCAGTAACTGGCCGATTGGTTTCCTGATGCTACTGTTCCTTCAGCAGAAAATGATAGAGGTCAATAGAGTCCAATTAAATGTTTCTTACCGTGTCTACAAAAATTTTCACTTTCTCCTGCAATATCTTACACTAAGGGTCATGCTAGACAGTGTTTTTAATAAGACAGTATTAGATATAGTTACACTGAATGCTGAGAAGGCATGTGATTGTTTTGTGTGAAGTTCTTGTGGAATGTATTTGAAAAGATCTATCAAATTTAATCCAATGTATTTTAGGGCTTTTAAAGGCACAGATCATCACGATCCTTGAATGTCAAGAGATAAGGACTAAGAGCTTACAAAAGGTGGTTTAGGGCTGGGACTACATGATCAGTTTGGCAGCATTAAATTACTGTGAAATCAGTAGGTTTGTGACATCAGTATTGCATTTGAATCTCATGGGTTCAATCTTGCCAGGCTTGAGATTGCCAACTCTTGGGATCAACATTGTCACATTTCAAGACTGTTCAAGTGTCATACTTTAATACATATCTGACCCTTTCCTATTGTTAATACTTTGTCCCAGGCCATGTACATTGTTGGACAGGCATCACAACGTGATGTTTACCAAATGTTGTGACTAAGTTCTGATCCAATGTAGTTAGGACCATATACAACTGTCACCATCCAGAAATTTCAGTTGTTGCTAGAAAACAAAGTTCTTATTTTTTAAATAAGTACCTATATATCTAGAAAAGTAGATGTACATACCTGCTGCTCCTAGAATCTAAACTGAGACCATATTGAACACTTTCAGGCACAATAAATGTAATAAGAAGAAAATATCCAAAGGGGTAGCTGTGTAGTCACCTAAATGTTGAAAAATATAAGCAGAGTTTGAGACGTATTTTATTTTGACCTGTGGTGAATTTTCACATATTGGAGGTACCTACAGCTCTTTGGAATACATGTGAATGTAGACTAATGAAACACCTGAGATACCATAGCAAACACTAGACTTCATATGACTATGATAAGGAAATTCAGTAACTGTTAATTGATTGCTTCTACATGAATGGAGATTTCAAAACTAACCCACACATGGCCAGATACTGGCCAATTCCTGGTGTATACACAGGGGAGGAGAAGGGTTCAAGGACTAAGGGCTTAATAACTACACTGTACATTACTTCACCTTTATTTTCTCTCTTTCCAAGTCCATGATTTGTTAAGTATCATATTGGTGTCAATATTAACTATTTTTCTGCGACTATGATAAAAGATCTGATGTTATAATGATGTATAGCATTAGAAGTTATTACTTTAAATGGTTTTATTTTATGAAATCCAATAAGACATTTCTTTTTTTACTTTAAAAGTGTATTTTTTTCTGGCCTCCATCTTCCTGTTAAGCAACTAGTTTGACCAGTATCCACTAGATGACACTGTTGTATAAGGGCATGTTATTCCAGATAATGGCTTTACCAATAATTTACCTTGGAAACATGCATATATATAATTAGATATTGTCAATGTCTTTCTTTTAAAATAAAGTAAGTTTAACCTATATCAATGTCTTTCTTTTAAAATAAAGTAAGTTTAACCTATATAACTGGTTTCATCTGATAAGGTGTACTGTATTTTAACTGGGTAAAGTGATGCTACCAGTTTAAAATATGGCAAAAGATGTATTTATATCTGCTTTCATAATTTTTTTTTTTAGTGCTTAGAATGAATTGATATGATTGCAAATTTTAAATGGATGTTCTTTCAAATTGGAATCGCGTAAATGATTGTGTTGTCACTGTGGTTTTACTGCCATTGTTTTTACTGTGCTAGCTTTGTCAATGATACCTTTTGCTTAATCTCGCCCCGTCTCTCTCTTATCCCAGTGATTCTGATCTGAGATCTGCACATTCTTAGCACCAAAAACTGAAGTAATCTATTTAAAGGGCCAGCAATAGTCTCTTCACAGGGCTAGCTCTGCCATGACACTGCAGTCTTTCAAATAGCACATTAGGTCATTGATCCCTGATTACTGCATCTGTGCTGAAAGCTACAATTGAGAATCATCTGATTTTTGTGATTTTTTTTTTAATACATATTTCAACTAACTCAGAGATTCTAATGGAAAAAATAAAATGTACAGATATCAGATTAAATTCAGCACTGGCCTAAGAAGGCACCACTCACATTGCTTTCTCCAGGAATTTCATTTATACCTGAATTCAGTTCATCAGAAGATGTCGTGACAAAGCACAGAGAATTTTGTATTCATATACCAATGAATGGATTATGTTTACCCATTTGCATAGTTTTCACATTTGTGGCAGATTTAATATGGACGATATTCCTCATTCAAGCCTTGATTCTGTAAATATTTAAGCACCCTTCAACTTTATTCTTGTGAGTATTTGCAATGCTGCAGATATCCTAAACTTGAATCATTCATAATTAGACCTCCCAGTTTTACTTTTTCCTCAGAATTGGCCCTTTGTACTAAATCTTGCCATGATCTTTCAAATCCTAGAACAAGCCATTTTTGCAACAGTACATGGCAAAAAGGGTTAGGAGAATTTTCATAATATGATTTACACTTACAGCCACCCAATATCTCAAATATGGCTTGTCTAAATCATCTCACATTTGTGCATCATTTTCTCTGCTGTTCACATGCAAAATATAATGTGGAAATTACCCCCTTGAGCTTATTATAGCAGGGTAAAATCACAATCTTAATTATGGCAAGTAGGTATATTCTGCAAACCATATTTCATTATTGAGCAGAGCTGGTTGAAATTGTTTTGAGAAATTCAAAATGTAGCTAATAAAATTCAAAAGGATCTACTACTGAGTCAAATTCCAAAGGGGTAGCCGTGTTAGTCTATTGTAGAAAAACAACAGAGTCCTGTGGCACTTTTAAAGACTAGCAGATTTATTTATCGCATGAGCTTTCGTGGGAGAAAATCCCACTTCGTCAGACGCTTTGAAGTCAAAGCGTCTGACGAAGTGGGATTTTCTCCCATGAAAGCTCATGCGATCAATAAATCTGCTAGTCTTTAAAAGTGCCACAGGACTCTGTTGTTTTTCTACTATTGAGTGTTAATGCCAATATATTAGGAATTCTCTATCACCTGAGGCATTCAAATACAAATTAACTTGTAGCGACAGACAATATACATGGAATATTTGCATATCCCATATTTGGTGTGAATGTAACAACAGCTTCTTCATGTATGATATCACCTGTCGTAACTTCCAGAATACCATGTTTGAGATAGCAGATGTGGATGAAATGAAGTAGTAGAGATGATCAGAATGGTAACAACTCATACAAAATGTGAGAGAACATTGCAGAACTTTCTTCTGTGAACTGAAAGATGTCACACTGGTGGTTTTTTTTTTTTAACTGAGACATGCTTTAGCTAATCAGTTGTTTGAGAGGTGCGCTGCAAGTAAGAAAATGCTCCAACCCTAATTGAAAATTTTCAGAATACACATGCTAGGTTACATTACTATTTTCTGAGGTTTATGTCTTTAGTGATTATTATGACAATGATGAATATGATATGAGAAATAGGGGCTAATGGGACATACACAACAGGGATCAGACTCCCTGGTCTGAAAAGGGATTGGTGTTCAACCTCTGATTAAGACTTCTGCATCCACAAAAGACAAGAGTAGAGATTTCTTGTAGAGTTTGACCTGTTGTTCTGTAAGTGATAACGGAGAGTCCAGAACAGAATGTCTTGGCAATTGCTTTTAATAAATGAGGCTGAATTGATATAGCAGCTTGTGTAGTTTCTTCTGATCTATACCAATTCTCTGCTGTATTCATTCATGTGTTCTTCTGTGAATTGCGGATGCACCTGGCCAATGAATTTTCTGGGACTTCAAAGCCAAACTTTCATTTTGCTTTGTATAAAACATAACCAGAAGCTGGGTACTGCAGAAAACAATCTGGGAAAGATTACTTACCTTAGATGTAAGGATAACCTCAGAAAATGCTTTCCTAAAAAGC
This sequence comes from Pelusios castaneus, assembly GCA_007922175.1. Classification (NCBI taxonomy): domain Eukaryota; kingdom Metazoa; phylum Chordata; order Testudines; family Pelomedusidae; genus Pelusios; species Pelusios castaneus. The sequence goes on along the minus strand of ML685795.1, from coordinate 5,530,538 downwards.
ATATCAATGTCTTTCTCTTCTTCATGATAAGTTTTACATAGCTTTTTGGCTCTGTCACCCACATCAATCAAAAGAGGACACTTATGTGGTAAAATGATTAGAACTATGTAAATAAGTAGGGTAGCCAAGATTAAATCCATCTATAATTGTTGCAATTCATTGATATATAGCTAAGGAGCAAATAAGAGATACCATGAAGAGTGAATACTACATGCTACTCTATTTTAGCATGTAGCATGTATTAGCTAGAAAGCTAGATTTAAAACAGTTTGGGTCAGTCTTAAAAAAAAAGATAGGCAGCCAGGTTGGCAACCGTTGGCTTCTCTTAAAGCTCCCAACTAGCCATCGCTGACTCTAATACTGTATAAGCAAGTGTGTTGGCTTTTATGATACAATTCATAGCATGACATTGTGAATGGCTCTGGCAGATTAGACAATTGGGATCTATGTTCAAGAGATTTAGGAGTCTAAGGACTGACCTACATTACTAAGTTAGGTTGACTTATCTATGCCGCTTGGGGATGTGAAAAATTCACTACCCTGAAAGAAATATTCCAAAGGGGTAGCCGTGTTAGTCTATTGTAGAAAGACAACACAGTGTTGTCTGAAAAAAATAGTTAGACCACTTTAAGCCCTCATGTAAGCACCCCTAGGATCAACAGAAGAATTCTACCATTGAGTAGCTACCTTCTGTCAAAGAAGGACATTTGTACAGCAAAGAAAGAAGTTTTTCCATTGTTTAGTAAGCATCTACACTGTAGTGTTTCTACTGGAAACATACTCTTAGTCTTATTGACTTTCAGTGACATTTAGTTTCCTAAGTGTCTAACTCACTTGTGAAAATGGGACGTTAGGTCCTAGTCTGTTAGGTGTTTTTTTTTTAAAAAAAAACTGATTTCCAAGTAAATACAGTGCAACCCCATTTTATGCAAAATTGTTCATTAATATATCCAAGATCATTCAGATAAAATTGGAAATTATTGGGTAACTAATTAAAATTGGAAAAAGGAGACATAATTTAGACTTGGATAGGGGGATTGTCAGATTAAAAGGATTCAGATAAATGGAGTTTTACTGAGTTATGGCTGAAATCCAGCAATGTATTTAAATTGGTGACTATTAATTTTAAGCACATGAGTAATCTCATTAAAGTCAATGGGATTATTCATGCTTACTGTTGGCATCTGTTTAAGTACTTTTCTAAATCACAACCTTAAGAATTTGTGGTCTCCAAACGATCTGTACTTTTTTCCTTGTTGGCATTCAATTTTTGTCATGTGACAAACTTGCTAATATTCAACTTCCTAAGGGTTTGGAAACAGCTCTTGCTTCCCTCTGCAATGGACCTTTTCACTAGAGGTTCATAAAGTATTTTTTTAGATGGGTCCAAGGAACCTTAAGAAACAGCTGTTTCTTTTTAGCTAAACAACTTTTTAAAAGGAGTTGAGAGAATAACATCATTATATAGAGGAATGTTCTGTATCACATTGCATCACTAGCTTTAGCTGACAGCAAAATAATAGGTTGGCCTCTGCCTTCTCAAAAGAGAGCAAATTATTCCTCAGTTTTAATAATAAACAGGAAGTTTTAATGTTATTTCATTTTGAAGATAAGAAATGATAGACTTGAATCTCTTCTCACTTACACAATTTTTAGACCATTGTAACTATTGACTTCAGTATATTCACTCCTGACGTATACCAGTGTAAATCAGAGGAGAATATGTCTGTATCAGAGATGAAGGAATAGTGCAAAAATTTATCTTTGGATATTCATATTAATTTAGAAATGAATTCCAGTTAGGTCATGTTTATAACCCTTTGAATGTTCACAGAAAATGAACACAAACACTTGAGAATTATTATCATGAATATTTGCAAGAAGCTAATTTTAAGTTTTAGCATTGAGGTATAATGAACTTCAAAATCCTGATAATGCAAGCTATTCCAGATGGTCACATTGTTGCACATGTGTGGAGCCCCACCGACTTCAATATGAGTCCATTAGTGTTGAACAGTTTACAGGATCAGAGCTGTAGTTAGTTACATTAATCATCCAATCTGAGAACAGAAACAATATGATAAAACTTCTGTAACTAAGCGGCAGATTATTAATTTCAAATTTCTACTCCAGGGGTTTCCGAAGGTTTTTATACTGTGGAACACATCTTCACAGCAACCTCCCTCCCATTCATGGTCATGCATCCATCCACCTCTGAGAAACCCAATTTCTCATGTGGAAAATATTAGGAAAATATTTATGTTTTTAGCCATCTCAATACACAAGATCAAAATGCAACTAAATCCATTTTCAACATATAATTTAAGTAGTTCAATTTTCAGAGGTGCTGAGTTTTTTCAACTCATAGTGGAATGAGTTCAAATAACTAACAGAGCATGCAAACTGTGAATAGCCCAACTGTTTTCAAATGAGCTGCAAACCAAAAGTTATTTCACTGAAGAAATTGGTGAATAATTAAAAATATTGAATAGATTTGAGAATTTCCCAATCTGCTTGTGGATAATTTACAAACAAGGAAAAATGGTGAAATATATCAATAGCATTATTTGTTACAAATTATTCACTCCTCTCTAGTCTTTATACCATAGCAGTGTTTCCCAACCAGTGTGCCATGGCACAATAGCCATGAGCCAGTGTGACACAGAATTTTTTTGAAAAATCACCCGAAGCATTCTGGATTGTCTCATGAATATTCATAAGTTCATTTGGAGACTATATGGTGGTGTCCTTCAAAATAATTAAAGGCATCAAGGTGTGCCATGGCTGAGAAAAGGTTGGGAACCATTGTATTATAGGAATCAAAACAAAGTACCTTAAGGCATATAATGGTAGGGCTCTGATCTCCTATCTTAAAGCTAGACAATATGATAATGCAGTTGTACTGCATATTCAGTTTTGATATGTAACCTTTGAAATAAATTGGAATATTCTTTTCTCCTACTCTGGCACACACTACAAGATCATAAACAATAATCTTATAAAGGTCAGTTGCTCAGTAAACACAACTCATTGCAAGAACTGCATAGGGCTATTAAAGGACTCTTTCTCTGAGCGTCTTAATTTTTTTTTAATTGCTTCAAGCTCCGTCAAACACACAAGTTCTGTCTCCTTCCAAATTGTGGACCCCACTGTGCAAACTTCATTCACTGGGGCCCTATTTTGTCACTCTTATGCTCAACATGTAATACTTTGTTCCGCAAATAATTTTATTCATTTAGTGGGACTACTTGCTGAGTGGGATGTTATTCAGCATGAATTTGAGTGGCAGAACCGCTCCCCAAGTGAGTAAAGATTGCACAATTATACTGGTAGCATGAAAGGCTGAAAAGCTTGTGTCACTAGAGTTTCAAAGTAACAAGATCCTCTCTTTTCATTGCCTTCAGTATGTTGCAGATCAGGCCCTAAGTGCTTACCAACCTGTAAGTGTACCCCATGCAAATAAGAGCTCACCAACATAAATAAGGATTGCTGAAGCAGGTCAAATTAAACCTGTATAAGGTTCCAGATCAGGCCTCTGCACTCAGTAAAACTTTTTAGCTAAAAAGCTCAGTATTTGTCTAGTGCCAGTTACTCTTGTATTCATAGTAGGTGCTAAGTCTGGCTGCAGGACCAATTTATATACTGGTTTTGTGGATGCCTCCCAAAAAATGTATATGGGGATGGAAAACTCCAGTGAGTGTGCTTTTACTGTCCTTGGGTCAAGGCTAGGTCATGGACAGCCAGACCCAATGGTCAGAGTCCACAGTCAGGGGTATAGAAGCAGGAGACGCACTGGAAATCAGAACCACATGTCAGAAGCGGAGATAGGGAAGTCAAGCCATGGGAGTGGGACGCACAATGCACATCATCCAAAACAAGGGGGATCCCATTCTTCATTCTCGCTTAAGTAGAGTCAGCAGGCCAATCAGCTGCTCTGAGACTCTACCAATAGGACGTCGGTGTGGGAACTCAACTTGGCCTGGGCTTCATGGGTTCTAGTTGCCAAGTGAAGGGTTGAAGCATGACTGTTCCTATGGACCCAAGCTCAAGGCCCACTGCTCATAACTTGCAAAACTTTTATCCCCATATATTAGTCTCAGGTGAAAGCTGAGAATAGCGGCACCCAAAAACAAAGACATGTTTTGATACAAACTAACCGTGTATAAGACCTTCTGAGTCATTTTGTTTTCTGTCATAGGGAAGATAGCCTCAATCAATACTCTTCTATTTTCAGACATTTATTACTTTAAGGAAATCTGCAGCTATCTTGCTGACAGACAGCACTGAGAAAAATCATTCCCCTTGTAATGACACCAGAAGACTCACTAAGTAGGCTAAGTGGAGTCTATCTACTGCCATTAAACTGGACATATGTATATGGCATTCAAACAGTTCTGTACAAGGGGAGAGCAACGCAGAAGGCTAGAGTTGGCCTGTTTTAACTGAATGAGGAGATAAAAATGCGTCCTCTTTGCCATTTCTGTCCATGAGTATAAAGCCATCAAAGTTCAACAGGGTTTAAAAAGGACTGGACATTTATATGGATTTCAAAAATATCCGAAGATGGCATAATTAATGGCAACAAAGATTTTAGAAGAGATATTAAACCTCATGCTTCATGGCTTAAACTAATCTCTAGAGATCAGGATGAGACTCTTGTGGGAGACAGATTATCCCACATCAGCCTGCTGTGAGGTTCATCTATCTTCCTCTGAAGTATCTGGGAGACAGGATATGGACTAAATGGACCTTGGATATGATCAACTATGGTAGTTCTTGTATTCCTAAAATCCAGAATTATCTCAGTGAAGCCCACAAAAATAATTTATATACAATGCTCTCATTTTCCTTTCTGTAAGAAATCCTTTACTATATGATTCAAAGGCGTGATTTTCTTTTCGGGTCAGAATCACAGTCCTGCATCAGTCTGTGCACAAAATTCTCATTGACTTCCGTGAGGGTTGCACAAAGCAAACAAGGGGCAATGTGGACCTCAGCATTTAAATTACTCAGGTGATTCTTACTGCCTTAGCAAATCTCTTTTGCTATCTGTGTGAGCCAAGCTGATAAAGAATCAACATTTCCCATTTGTGAAACACAAATAAGACTTTGCTATTAGCACTTACTGTATGAGCAGAGAAAATCCTATAAACAGATTATCCATTTTATAAGCATTTTTGTATCTCTTGTAAAATTTAAGTCACATGTCAGTATTTTAAGCAAAGAAAGACATAATTGAAATGGCATAATGTTTCTTATTAAGATTATACAAATAAAATATGAGGTAATGTTTTCCCCCCACCTTAGTTCCCAAGCCATAGCAAACTGATTTCTTTTGAAGTTAAATGCAGCATATATGGTCACAGTTTTGGGCACCCTAACATACCTGATGCTCCTTAACTGGGGCTGCCCTTACAGCTCTTACACAAGCTATCCTCCCCTGAGCCAGAGGGAGTTTTGCTTAAGTAAGAAGCTACTTCATCTATGCCCTAAAGGCTAAGACTTCAATCTCAGACAGAGGAAAAATGTATAAAAGGTACATTCCCCATATGATTGAGAAAAAAATCAACATACAGTATATTTACAGGGATTACTCAGTGAATGTTAGCTGAACATTTCTGTGGCTAGAAACCATCAAAGGTGTCAGTTGAAGCAATTCGTAAAAGAATCAGAAGATGAAAAGAATATCAAGCACAGCCTATCTCTTGAAGAAAGAGGGCAAATTCATGAATGAAGAATGAAAAAAGATTTTTTGAAAGTCAAGTTAACAAATTAATGTGAGTGAAGGTGCCTTTAGTTTACACAGAAGTCTTCTCTGCAAAAGAATATCAAACATTAACATTTTCTGCAAAAGGTACTGTTATCAATACAAAGGTTAATCTGTACCCTTAAGGATGATTTGTTCATGAGCATGATCTCAGATGTATTAGGCACAAACATATCTTATTGTTCCAACTACTTCTTAAATTATAAAGACATAGATTTGGAGGCCAATATAGAAAAAAATGAAATTTCTATGAAGTCTGTGATATGCCTGAGTGTGTAACTGGATATGCTAGCTCTATACAGCAGAGCAGAAAGTCTCCGGGGGCAATTTAACCCACTCCAGGAGTTCAACTTCAGATAGAGACACAGGGATGACAAAGGCAGATACTGGAAGTGATATAGTGGTAACTGTTGGTATCTGAATTAAAAGAAACAAAAACAGCCCACTGTTCTATTTGGAACCAAGGACCAGGGCCTGGTAGTATAGGATGAATTTCTCACTCTCTCTCTCTGAGCCAATCAGGCCAGGCTCTGGGAATCATCTTCTTCCTTCATAGTAAGGGAGATGCTGGTAGGAAGATGATGGGTTACTAGTTCTCCTGTGGACAGCGAGAGCAGACTGTATGGACTCTGTTTTCCAAATCTCCTCTGCAGTCTGGAGGGAAACCCTTCCCCCAGCAGGACAGGAAAGGATCCCATCAAAAGGACCCTTCTGATGTGTGTAGCTTTCTTTCAGTTGTCTGCACCTGCTAGATTTTGTTGCCATCCCAGGGAGGATCCTGGTGGAAGTTATTTAAAAGGCCCATTGTGTGGGAGGCGGGCTGTGGGCTGCAGCAGGCTTGAGTTCCTCTGTCTCTTTCATTCTGTCCGAGGATACTGATGCACTACAGTACCTTTTAAGTGTCCGTTTTCCTGATTCTTTTTGTTACATAGATAGAAGACAGAGAGGATATTTTAAGCTATCATGAGTAGGTTACTGTATTCTTCCATCTCATGTTAATGAGACTAACGTACCTTCCACATGTTACATTGTACCTTAAAACACAACCTGAGCAAGGAGTGGTGTGTGAACAACTATACTGCAAGAGCTGCCGGGGGGGGAGGGTGTTGTACCCCCGTGACATCACTCTGGGGCACAATTCTCTCCCTGCTTCTCCCTTGTTCTAAGGGTTAATAATATGTTGCTGGCAGCAAGCATGCATGTGTGCATGCACACACACACACTGGATCAGTGCATTTTGGGGTGGAGAAATGCCAGTGCTATGCCCATTCCCCACTCCTGTGCTCCATGGAGGAGTAAGCAGCACCCGCTTACTCTTTCTTTCCTGGAATAAGATCTAGGTAGCCCATGCAGGGTTGTAAAAGTATTCTCATTCACCTACTCAGGCAGGTACCATACTTTAAGTTAACAGCCTAGCTCTACATTAGTTACCTTATAGAGAGAAAGGAAGGGGAGCCAATTTTTTCACACTTAGGCACAAATCTGTATTTTGGCACATCACTTATGATCACAGGGTTATTTAGCATAGCATCTGAATGCAATATCCATGCATCTAAAAATATTGCATATCCTGTAATCTTAAAATGTCTCCTAAGTATTTCGAATTAGTCTCGCAGGCTAAATTCTTCAGACTATTCTCTAGATCTCTTTTTATAGGGACCCATCTGTGAAGCTGTACCTCAGCCGTTAAACAGCATGCCACACATCTCCAGTGATCATCTTCAGTAACAAGGCCTGTAACTAGAGAGAAAGCAGAATGTGTAAGAAATACAGAAGATAAAAGCACACGAGAATAGTGTTCATAATTCTCCTTTACCTCACCTTATGCAAAATTTGGCAGCGAGTTTGGTTAAGGAGCTTGTTGCCTTTTACAGGGAAGACATAAACTTGGACCACAGAGTCTCAGACTCAGCCAGCTTGTCATTCAGCTCATGCATTCAAGATGCTGTTCATTAATAGAATCCCGGATGGTTAGGGGAGATGGGTCTTTCTATCTATGCGAAATAAGCCTCTTGGCAGTAACAAGTGCAAAAGAGGCCCTCTCAGGAAAAAGATGCACTCAAGAATTGGTCTGGACAATCTCTGCACAGATGCTGCTGTGCAGATGCATATTTCATATGTTCCTTTTACTGATTAGCATGCAGCAAACACACCTGGTTTGCTGCCTAGAGGAATCACATTAGAAATGAAGAAACACCTGCATGAGTCAATTTTTTTCTCTTCATGATACCAAGGCTGTACAGATATCCACTGATATCCTTTCAGCCCTATTTCACTGACTTGTATGGTCTTATAAACACATCTATATTGTTAGTATATTTCACACATGCTAAGGGTGAGATCTTTCCAGAAGTATGAGGAGTGGGGAAAGAACATAGAGTGGTCTTAATCACGTTGATAGTCAAGTGCTTTTGTCCTGTGGCACTTTTAAAGACTAACAGATTTATTTATCACATGAGCTTTCATGGGAGAAAATCCCACTGACGAAGTGGGATTTTCTCCCACGAAAGCTCATGCGATAAATAAATCTGTTAGTCTTTAGAAGTGCCACAGGACTCTGTTGTCTTTCTACAATAGACTAACACGGCTCCCCCTTTGGAAAGTGCTTTTGTGTTAGGGTAGGAGGATGGAGAGCTAGGACTAGAGTAAAAAGTGTGCACCCTGACTTGCAGATGCTCCAAGCCCTAGTACACATGGTGACCAACTTGGACCCTAGCTATGAACACCAAACCAGGGGCCATCTCCCCTTGAGACTGCAGGGAGCTGGTTACCATGGATGTCTGGATCCTCATCCTTGTGCTGCTTTGCATGCTATGACAAGCTCTTGCATGGGCAAGGTAAAGAGACTCCTTCTGCTCCCCTCTCTGTCCCATCCCAGCAGAACCCCATGATACAGAGTAAGGTTTGGTCCCAATTGTTTTTATAATGTGTGATTTGGGTGGATTACCTGCATATGTGTGGGAGTCTGCAGTAATTCAGTGTGAATTTTCTAGATGCTTTGTGTTGTGTACTACATAGATCATATGCATTGTCCGAGTTTCCAGTTTTCAGAATTAAGAGATTTCTTTCTGCTCAAACAATATGTTCCACCTCTGGAGGTTGCAAAGTGCTCCAGTGAACTTTTAATAATGCATACATGAAATAGTACAACTAAAATAAGAGAAACTCCAGGGATCTAGGGCCAATACTACACCTAACTGAACTCAAATGTAAACATGCGTGGGATGTCAGTTAACCTAAAAAATAATTGCACACCTTTGCATTTCTGCAATGGCTGAAGGCATGAGTCCTGAAATACTAGAGCTAGAAGACTATTCCTATGATTTTCCTGGCCTGGCAACTATCCAGCAGAAACCTGATGCTGTGAGATATATACACTGAAAGAGTCTGGATATATTCTTATGTGCTCCTCTGAAATAAAACCCTTTAAATATTTGAGGTTTGTCCATCAGTACTTTTAAAAAAACAAAGCAAAACAAAAACCAAACCCCAAAAAACCAAACCTCCAAATATTTTCTAGAGGAAAAAAAACTTAATTTCTTAAAACTGAGAACAGCTTTTCATTCAAAACTTTCCATTTTAATCTGAGATCTAAGATGGATCATATTGCAGTAACTAGTGCCTGCTGTTTGATTGAAAACTGCTGTATGAGACGTTTCTGACTGTAACACCAAGAATGGAAATGCAGTGTAGCTAAGCCTTCTATTTTTCCTTAATCTCTCTAAATCAATTAGGTAGTTGAGTTGTGGTGGTGCATTTCCAGGAAGCTTCATTGCTTTCTATTATCCTCATGACAAAAATAACCATACCCTTTTGAAATCGTAAAGGAAAATGCATCCCACTGAGCTGGTGCTGTGTGTGTGTGGTATATGCAGAAACATATGAGTAGTGAAAGATGAGAAATTATGGATCAAATAATGATGTTGAAGCCACTTTCATAAACAATGAAGAATGTTTTGGATGAACTCCAAATATCATTACCAGGGTTTAATTTCAACTCCAGTCCTGCATCTGCCTAGAATAGTGTCAAAGATGATAATTCCACCAGACAGATACAAAATACACAACTAAAATTACACAGCTCAATTATTCTGTTTACTACTGGTGTTAAACCACTGTTTTCTATCTGAATGATTCAAGAGAGCTAGGTTTTTTACCCTTTAAATTCCTTTGAAATGCAGTAGTTTAGTATCAATAGCTATTTCTTTCCAAATTATGTTGTACCAGTGACTTTGATAGAAATCACCATGGTGAGGAAAGAATAATGGAATTTCAGGTAAGAGTTTTTATAATGAATTCGTTTCTTCCATCTTGTTGACACCCACACACAGAATTATGGACCTTTGAAACACAATGCAGCAATTTACAAGAAATCACAAAACACCAATTATAGAATTGGACTGAAATTGGCTGCCAAATCATCTATCCACAATAAAAGAGAGAGAGACAAAAGCATGCCTGCACATTTTAGCTCCTTCACTAAAACTTCATTTCTGCACGTTATATACTTTCCTGGTGTTATGTAGGCAGAGTGCCAAGCCATGTGTATGACATGAAAGGCAAAAGAAAAAAATCCTAATATTTCATTAAGAATACAAAATATGAACATAAATCAGATCTACTTTATAACAATTTAACATCAGCTCATTGACTTTAATAGTATTTTTTCTCCTGAAAGAGAGAGGAGAAGCAGCAGTATCTGTCTGTTCATGTTTAGATTCAATAAAGGAAGGAAAACCTTTGAAGACTCAAGTTTAAAAAAAAAAAAAAAAAAGGTACTAGAGGTTATTCCTCTGAATATGTGTTAAAAACACAGTGAACATTCTATAAAGAAATCCTGAATTCTAAGGATGAGACTTGCCTACTTTACTGGTAGCAGAACATCAGATTCTAAGCAGAACTGAGCAGGAGCTGCCTTTCCATCACTGACAGTTAATAATTAAATCAAACATTATATTCAACAATAGAACATATGCATCAGCTTCTTTCAAATTGCATTTCCTTCCTGTTAGGTCCATTAGTGTAAACCAGACTGCCTTTAGAATACCCCTTATTGCTGCTGTCTTTCAGCACAGTTCCTGAAATGGATAATGTGGTGCATATTATGGGCAATTACACAGAACTCCCTAGTGATAGGGTTTTAGAGTTTCAGAATAAAACAGCTGGAACCACAGGGCTGTAAACTAATCTGAAAAAGAGACAATAGTAAGACATTCAATGCACATTGTTAAAACATGGACAAAGACAAGACATGAAATACTTCATGGCCTTTAAAGATATCATACTTTACCATATCATAGAAACAGCACAGACACTAAAAAGTCTAATTTTTGCGCTTGAAAGCTAGGATAGTCCAAAGCTATGGCTTTTACTCTGACTGAAATGAAGACACACATGCTCTGTACACCTCAAGTAAGTGGTGAGGATAAAGGACACAAGGCCAGATCCAAAGCTCAGTCTTTCACTTGATTTTAATGGACGGTGAATCAGACCCATGCAGATCATTTCCCCATAAACCTCTCCAAAAAGAGAGAACCTACTAATTAAAGGTAATATTAATAATATTCTTTGGAGCTATTTCTCCAATTCATTTTCATAAGGCTTCACGAAATGTTTGAAATTTAGAATTCCAGCCACACATTTGTATCTGGATATTTGAAGAATGACCCTGAATACATAGGGGGCTTGATCCTGCATCTGTTGAAGACAATGGCAAAGCTCCCATTGATTTCAATAACACAGGGCCCAAATTTTAGAATTGCACATGCATAATTTGCAAGCCCAATTACCATGATTAAATGTATAATCATGGTAATTGTGCAAACAGTGTCTGGTATGGTATCTGACTGACATTCACAAATCAGCTGCTTTGACTGCACAGTAATTGCTTGTGCAAATTCTGAAAATGGAGTATGAAAAATCTGTGTCGTATTTAATGTCACAATAAAATAGAAATAAAATCAGTCTTTACTAATATTTGCGTGGGATTGGGACGTAAATATTTTTGTCATTGTTGGAGCATGAAAAACCAATATGAAAACAAGGAGCTAAACTAGCTGAAATGTTTCATGTGGAAAGTGAAAATGGCAAATTCTGACTTACTTTTTGAAAAACTACAATTATTGTCATTGGTGCCAGTTTTTAAATGTTTTCTTATCTGTGAAGTCCAGTGACTGTTGGCAAAAAGTGAATTTTTTAGTCTAGTTTGAAAAATGGAAGAATTGTTTTCTGAAAGTTTTTATAGCATTCAGTTTTACTAAGTTTTGTCTCCTTTTAGCACCAGACCATCACTTTCCATTTGTTCAGTCATTTTGCCATAATATTGCACATTTCCCCTTTTACTGCAAATTGTACATAACCTGAAAACCAGATGTTTTGACTAGCTCTAGTTAAAAAGCTATTTTTTGCTCAAAAGATTGATTTTATATAGTTATAGTTATATAGTTTATATAGTTATAGTCATAACTGTATATATAAATGTATTCTTTATATGTTGTGATAAGGTTTAAGAGCTATCCTTTTGTTCAGCAAAATGGCAGCAGGAGAAAATTTGACAAAATATTTTATCCAGCAGTCCCGTATAGTCTTTGCTTCCTTCTGGCCTTTGAAAGCAATTATTCTATTTTCCTCTTCCAATTAAAGCTTTATTACTGTATGTCAAATTGAAACAAGGAGATATACAAATTGGACCAGAGTGTGTAACATTTACTCTCTGGAATAGTGTCACTGAAATCAGTGCTGTTCTTCACCTGAGTAAGTACTTCAGGATCAGGCTCAAAGCTACTATAAGGAAAGGAAAGAGATGAAAATGAACAGGGACAACATGTCCTCTTATTGTAAAACAATAAGCATAATAATCACTGAAATATAATAAAAATGCATGTGTTTACAGTACTGAAAATAGCAGGATGCGTACCCTTCGGGGAAAAGGGGTAGACTCGAGTGCCTTTGACACTTGCTTATGTTTTGCTGGCAATGCCAGGAGACTATATAGGCATGAAGGAATTCCCACGTGGAGGAATTCCGTACAGAGCCAGCCTGGGTTGGATTATCCTGAAGAGTGTGCAGTCTGAGGTCTCACCTTACCATGCGGGGTTCTTTCTTCTCTGAGTGAGAATAACCCAAGTTTTCTCTGTCCATTTCATTCAGAACTGCCCTTTTGTGTCCCTTCTCAGTATATACATGCGTGCCACTGCTATCCTACATGAAGGCATTTGAACTGACAGTCCAAAGGGCTGGTGCTCCTCAGAAAATGTAATGCTACTCTCAGGTAACTGCCAGGGACTGCTCATTAGCAAGGAAGCACATGTGCTTCCCCAAAGGATGAGCGCATGAGTGTGCAAGCTTCCAGCCCCCATCTGCCAATTTATGGGAATCCCAAATTCAGCATGAAATGAAACTGGCTCTTCCACATGGCAGAATGATACATGGTCTGCTGACCTTTTAGCTGGTACTACATCACATGGTGCTAAAACAGCAATTCAGAGAGTTTTACTGAGTAGCATGCATTGTATTTTTCAGACAAAAAAAGTACACTTTGCCAGAGTGGTTGTAATAATAGAAAGGTATACAAGCTGCCAAATTCAGACCAAGATGCTGTGACCACCCTATCCCAAATTAAGATGGGGGTGGGAGTGGAAGTTAGGATCAGTGAAGAGACTGGTACAAGTAGGGAATTAAGACACAGATCTGGGTTTAGTCTACCTAACCCTCATTTCAGAGTTGAGAGTGTTCGGTTCTGGGTTTTCATTTAGGCCATTTCTTGCCAATTCACAGTGAGGTTGCAAGGCAAAGCATGCTCTGCTTTTAAAGTGAAACCTGTATGTAACAATTCTGACTTCATCACTGAATATGAGACTAGATGAGCATTATGAAACGTAGACCTTGCAGTGTGAGTTCGCTGTTAAAAGCACCAGCTAGTCGTATTGGTTCAACATGCTCAGTACCCCTTTTATGAAAAGAGATCTAACCTTGTATAATGGTATAGGAATGGAATGTGTCATTGCCACTGTGGGGAGAATTCCTGCATAGCTTTTAAAAATGTGCCACAGTACTTGAATTATTTCTAAAAATCCTTTATTGTGTATATGCTGTTAATTGCAACCCATGTTGCTCTATGTTACGTTAGGGTAAATGTGAAATAACTTCATGTGCACCGGTCAAAGGAAATTTCAGATAGGGACATTCAGCTAGGCTACTTTCAGTCCGTGATACTGTGAATAGGAGTTGCATCACATGCAGACTGAGTTCAGAAGAAAGCATTAAGTATTATTCCCTCTTTAATACTAAAATTCCACCTATGGTTTTGGAGCCTTAAAATCCCATCTGTTCTGTAGGAAAGAAGTGTTGTGTAAACAAGATTTCAGTGATATTCAATGGCATTCACCCTCTAGGGCAGGAAATCCCCTGAGGGCAAGAGGAATTTAAAGTTGCAAGATTTCAAGTTAGTGCAAAGTTTTCTAAGAACAGTTATAGACACTTCAGCATAGTTGTCTCTTAATGCTATGTAATATGCCATCTCTAGGGGTGTGGTGGCACCTTTGCTGATATTCCAACATAAATTCAGTGAAGCTAAAACAGAATTTTCGAAAGTATTGGATCATTTCATTTAAATATACTAAAGGCTAACTAGCACACTGACTTAATGCAGCTTTCCAATTCATTTTTTTACTGTAAAAAATACAGAAAATGTTAAGACCCATAGGGTATGTCTACACTGGCAAGTGAGTTCGAATTAAGGAGGCTTAATTCGAACTAACTAAAGCCATGGCTACACTAGGCTTTAGTTAGTTTGAATTAAGGGCTTCCTTAATTCGAACTAATAAGTTTGAATAGGGTATTCGAACTAAGGGGTTAATTTGAACTAACTAGTTCGAATTAACCAATGTGGCCATGTTAATTCAAACTAATTGCTTAGTTCGAATTAACCGGCCATTGAAATGAATGGGGATCACTAATTCGAACTAAGCAAGTGCTTGCTTAGTTCGAACTAATGTTCCAGTGTGGCCATGCTAGTTCGAATTAAGCTAACTAATTCGCACTAATTTTAGCAAGTGTAGACATAGCCATAGATTGCTTTCGATACGGAGGCATGGATGGCATCCCAGTCAATGTGAAATTGCCCGATAAAAGTTCTTTGCAAGACCATTTTATATTAGCAGTAGTGAACTTCTTATAGCACCATAAGAACTTTAACCTTTCTGGAAGTTACAATTGTGGAACGTGTACTAGTGGTTAAGGGATGTGGTATGTTGTAAATCAAATAAATGTTCGTTCTCCAAAATGTTTAAGTGTGGGGGTAAGTTTCCATCTACTTATCTTCTAGTTTGATTTCCACAACAGTATGGGTTGAAGAACCTCAGTCCTTCCCACTTTTCAGTACTGAGGTGTGATTATTTCTAATCTGTGTGGCACTTGATTACTTTAACTATTCTGCAAACATAGGGCCAGATCTTCAATCCCTCCTCTTATCTGATGCATATTGTACAGTACAAATAACACAATATGAACTGTTTCAGTGTTTAGATGAGACTCCAATTAGAATGCTGCTCAAAGTGGCTCTACTTATCCCTGAAAGAAAGCTTCTGAACTGGGCAGTATTTGTTGAGTAAGATCAAAACTCAGTGGTTCCATCCTGAATCTGAACAAGCGAAGTCCTGAGCACCACCTGCAACATGCTGAACATCTTCCATTGCCTGTGCAGTTTTATGTAAACACAGACTCAAATTATGTGCAGGTGCGTTATGAGGGGGAAAATGTTTTGAAAGGAGCACTCCATTTGAAAAAAGCATGCACAAGGTATCCATTGTTTGGTTGCAGGTGCTGGGGAGCACAAAAGGGTATGCAACAGCTAGTGCTGTCTCCAGCCCTCATAGCCCTAGAGAAAGCAGGTAAGGCCATGGCCCAACAACTTTACACAGCTGTGTGCTGGTAGGAGAATAATTGAGGGAGAGGAGAAAGCTGCATTTTAAGATGTAGCAGATCTCACAGTTCACTGTGCTCCCCAGCATCCATTAAACCATAGAAAGGCATGATGAATTCTTATATCGCAACTCTTCTGCCTCCCCATTGCAGCTCTGCCTCAGAAGAAACATAAATTAGCCCATTTCAGGTCATATCTATGCCATAGTACTTTTTCCATAGTCTTCTCTTTCAGACGGGTAGCTGTATTAGTTTGTATATAGTAAAAATAATGAAAGTTCTGTGGCATCTTAAAGACTAACACATTTCTTTGGGCATAAGCTTTTGTGGGCTGCAACACAATTTGTCAGATGCATCCGATGAAGTGAGTTGCAGTCCATGAAGCTTATGCCCAAAGATATTTGTTAGTCTTTAAGG
This sequence comes from Pelusios castaneus, assembly GCA_007922175.1. Lineage (NCBI taxonomy): Eukaryota > Metazoa > Chordata > Testudines > Pelomedusidae > Pelusios > Pelusios castaneus. The sequence goes on along the minus strand of ML685795.1, from coordinate 5,514,433 downwards.
TGCCATGGGACTGCCGTAGTCTTTTCTGTTTTTATAATATGTTATTCTTTAACAGAGAAAGGAGATGAAAGATAAGGTTTGACATGTGTTTCTGCACCATAATTTTTACTATTAGAAGAATGTGGCAAAAGTATGCAACATCCAGGTAATAATAATTCATGGAGCACCACTGGCAAGGAGTATTTGATGAGGAAGGTAACCTTCTAAATACTCGTTTGTTACCATGTGGTGATGTTTTATCATATGTTATTGTAACTTTGTTGTTATTGCCTACATTTATATATTAAATACACAGACATATCTACACTTCATTTTGTTCAGATTATCTCATGCAAATTAAACAAAATTGTGGAAATATAGCTAAATATGCTCTTGTTAGTTACCAAAAATCTGGTTATGCCAGTATATTATCTGAATTTCTGAACATTTTTTCCCTTCATTTACAGCAAAAAATGAATGCTGAAAGACAGTGCCACAATGAACTTTTAGACCAGTTATGCAAATATGACAGATAATATATTTAGTCAATCCAGTGGTAAAAAAAAAGAAGTGGGTAAATTAAACTCCATATTCCCCAAATGAAAAGTGGTAAACTCCATTTACCCATGTTTGCCCTTGATTAAACTACTGGATTTGCTATAAACATGTCAGGCACCAAAAACCTGACTGCTTTTTTAAACATAAATATTTTAGAAGAGATTTATGGATATTTTCAACTGTGTTCACTAAAGGGAAAAATATTTTGAAACTAAAGGCTCTATTCCATTCTTTTATCCTTTTTTTTTTTTTTTTTGGCTTGCAGGCTGAATGGCAACCCTTTGATGATTTTTCCACCAAAAAATAAAAGTAGTTATGAATTTATTTCTCCAAAGCATTTCTATTTTTTATCAATTTACAATTTTTATTTCCTGTCAGCCCACATTACAGTGTTTGAATAGCAACTAGAGTCCACTGCTCTGTGTTTTCAGATCATGGGAATCAAGTTCACTAAAAGATAGCTTTCGGGCTGCCAAGAGTCTTCTGCCACTGCTTTCTTCCCCCTTTGTTAATAAAATATTAATAAAATTTATTAATACTTTGTTTAACTGCCTTCTAGAGCAACCAACCCCCTTAAAGGTTATCCAATCTAAATTATTGGAAGTCACTCAAACTGAGAAAGTTGACATATATGTTATTAATCCATCTCAATAGGCATTTGTTATTGTAAGAGTTCAGACATGAAAATCATTTAGGAAGCCAGATTCTGCTATAGATTTGTGCAAACATTGATGCACATGGTCAATGTTACACACTGAAAGTCTGCTCTTGCTCCTGTGGATGTCAGTGGCAAAACAGGTCCTCTGTGCCAACTTCAGCATCAGCAAGGTCAACGAGACTCTTTCCAGTGACTTCAGTAGGGTATTAGATTAGTCCCTAGTGTGTGCAGGATCATTTGTATTTTAATTTATACTCAAAAGTGTATAAACCATAAGTAAAATTCCAAGATTTGTGCACTTTTATCACTTCTGAAAACTACAAATCTCAGCACAATCTGAAATCAGCAGTCCTTGCCCAGGCAGAGTTCCCATAAAGTCTAACTCTAAATACTAAAGTCGATGGGAGTTTCGCCTGAATAACAAAATCAAAACTAACTATGACAGTGCTCTTCCTTTCCAAAGAATAGCAAGATAAAGAAGGAGAGATGGAAGAGGAGGCAAATCAGACAAAAAAGAATGCAAGGTTTTTCAATCCCAGCCTTACAAGGATGCATTTAATTTTAGATAAAAATTACTTAATTATTAATTTAGGCTCTATATTACTGAATTATTTTGTGACCAGTTCAGCAGAGGAAAGGAGGCTTAGCAAATGTGATGTGCTGGGGACATCACAAAACAAAGTCAACTTCAAGTAACATTTAAAATGTTATATAATAAATTAAAAAACAGTAAATCAAAACTAACCTAAGTCAAGAGACCTTTATGAACACAATACAGTTGGAATTAATGTAGCTATATTTATAAACAAACCAATGTAGCTTAAATCATTAATTCTTTTATATCTTTTTTGTTGTTGCTGTTCGTATATGATCAGGTTTACACTAGTGTGTATTAATTAAATTTAAGTAGGATTTCTGAGGCTAGATCACCATTAATTCTGTGGACCAGTAAAACATTTCTCCATTTAGTCTGGTGCTTTTGTGTCATATTTCATATACTAGTTGTCTCTTAATTAAATCCATGCTGGCCCACCAACACAGACTATTAAAATAACTGTACTTTGCACTTGACATATTTATGAGATAGATTCATAAGAGTATAGGCTGATACTTGAATTGCTCACTGAGAAATGCTAATAAGATTATGATGAAGATAAGATTAGAACATTAATCTCTTTTCTGTTTTTTTCTTTTTAGAGATTTATTTTTATAACTGCAATTCACTTTTTTTGTTTCAAGAACACTGATGTTGTTGTACACACCAAGAGCTCTTTGAGTATGGAAATGAAAACTAGCTACATGTTAATTTATAGCACATCAGGAAAATACAGAAGTATAAATACTCTTCTCATTGTGTTCCCAGAAATACAAATGTTTACAGATTTCAGTAAAATTTTCACATCATGTGACATTTTCAAGATATTGCATATAAGCAAATGAGCTTACCTAGAGGGTTGGGCTGAGATAAAATATTTATTATTACTGAGTGCCAAATTGCTTCTTGAATAGTCCTGTTGAGTTAAGCCTCATTCTAGTACTGTGTGAGGAAGAACCTGACAATTACAATGAATGGAATATTTTGCTACATATCTAAAACTTTTACAGTGCACACATTTTGTCTTCAAGAACATTTCATGTACATTTCATATTACTTCAAGAACATTTTTGTCTTCAAGCACAGTATATTTATACATGTTGGGATTTACAGGCTGTTACATGGATTTTGATTTTTTTTTTTTAATGTTCGAAATTTTACAATGGCATAAATGCACTCAGAGCATGGAGTGGTGCTCACAAAAATAATCGAACAAATCAATAAACTTGTGTCACTTTAAGGATTGCTTGACATATTTATTATGATCTGACTTTTGTACGTGGACACTTCCAAACACCCTTCTTTGTTAGGGTCAGCCAGTGATATTTCTGTTGCTGTTGTTTGTTTTATAACTCTAGAAATACTAGGAATTTTGAGGGGGCTGAGTTCCAGACTTTGAAGTTTCTGATTGGTTATTATAATTCAAGTGGGAGCAAAGTGGGCAGAAACAGAGATGCTGTTTCATTAAGTGATCTAAAAACAACATTCCTCCATCATCTAATAGAAGTAAGTTTTAGAGGGGTAGTGATAGTCTGTAGATAGCAAAGACAACAGAAGTCCTGTGGCACCTTTAAAGACTAACACATTTCTTTAGGCATAATCTTTCATTGGGCTGCAACCCTCTTTGTCAGATGCAACTGACTTTCATTGTTTTTAGTAGAAGTAAGACATTCATCCCAATTGAATGTATCTCTTTTTTGGCCTCATTCACCTTTTCATTAAGGGCCCTTCATAAATACTGGCAAAGTAAAGGGATCTTAACGTGAGCATACATCCTTTACATCTGTGTCCACATGAAGGCCAATTTACACTGTCAGAGTGATATAATGGGACCGTCGGTAAAATGAGAAACAGGTCAATGTGTCTTTAAATACACTATCACATCATTATTTCATATCAATTTTCACTAGCAGAAATGTCAGAAATATTGAAGGTTGGATTTTCACTTACAATTAAAAATACTTATTAAATACTTCATCAGCTACCATTAAGGGAGCTTCACTAAACACATTATATCTAATAAAATCACTCACACTTACTCCTGACACCAGTAGTAATTAAAATAACTTGTATCAGAAAATGAGTCCAATACACCAATACTTATTGGCAATTACTTATACATTCTTCAAATCATAGCTAATGTAATTTGATTCACACACAGTGTTCTGGTAAATGTGGTTCATATTCGGTTCTGTATGCAGCTTAATACTGTTAGTTGCCATTTTGAGCCTCACAGTAAAATAGAATGCAATATGTTGCTTTTTCTCAAGCATTGAAACATGTTTGAGACATACTTGTCTTGATCTAATCAACTGTGAATAATTTACATGTTGAGTCCAACTTTTCAGTATAAGTGGATTTAACTTTTCTCAAAGCTTATAAAGTCTGATCAACTTGTTACATACAGCTAATTTAAGAAATCTGTTGCAAATTCTGAAGCATGATTTCATACCAGAAAGCTTTTTGTTGTGAAAAAGTCACACTTTCATCATGGTTTTGCTTTGTTTATTTATAAATGTCAGGCTGCCTCTTCCAACCAAATCAATATATGATCTTATAATGCTATGAGTCAAGGTGTCTAACTTAAAAAATATTTTTGGATTCTCCTCCTATCTCTTGTACACTATGTAGATGTTTACATTTATACAGATGCAGCTTTCTTGGAGGCTTTTTTTAGGCTAAGAACATCTCTCAATTCTGAAAGAGATTACAAATATACGTGAGGACAAATATTCCCCTCCATTCTGAAGAGTGAGAGGGTATAATAAAGGTGTGACATAACAGGAACATGGGTAAAAGGCTCACCTTTATTTTCTGGCCCGGGTCCCCTAAAATAGGCTTGGGTAACAAAAAGTTAATATCACTGTCACATGACACAAGTCAATATCCACTGATTCCAGAACTTCTAGGGAGATCCCTAGACAAACTATGCTGCCGACTGGATAGAGTAGATAGGAATGTTATGAGGTGCTTAGAACTGTCATTTCTCCGAATGTGAAAAATTCTGAATAGTAGACAATTTCATTCATAAAGTAGCTGTATATCAGCTCTTTTTCAGCACCTGTTCAGCTACATTACTTTTTGCTGAGATCACAGAGACATAAATAAGCGTATGGCACAATAGAACTGAAAGCTGTTCTTTGTATCTATGAAGGCTAGGGTTGCATTGCCATTTCATTTTGCACAGGGTTTTATGGGTGGGAAAAGATGGACATAGATTAGGTAACTTTGGATCAAGTCATTTGCCGACTAAGCACCCTTTTATATGAGAATCGTTTTCAGATCCATGAATTGTTGTCTAAACAATGAACTGTGCCACAAGCCCATTGTAAAAATTATATAATGTTTTTAACTCTAATTGCTGAGAGAGAATATTTTCATGTACACATTGGACTCTCACAAGCATTGTAGGCCTGATAGAATAGAACTCTTAGAAAAAATTGTGCTTATACATTTGTTTTGCCCATAATATTTTTGGTGATGGTCATGCTCTAAGTTGAAGCAATAACTACATATAGGCATAAGCACCATCAAATGTTAGCCTAATGGTAAGTGATGGGATGTATCACAGACCCATAAAAACATCTGGAAGAAGCAGAGCCACTGGCTTTGGCAGCATCAATAATAGACATATAGCATTTCTTGATGACCAGGACTATACCAGAAGTGGATTTTAGAGTTGAGGGAAAGTTGCAAAAATAAATCTATGAATATTTTTACTATAAAAAGAATGAATTCACTTCATTAGTAATTGAAGTCTCTTTTGTTTACTTGCTGCAAACATTTATAGGATCAGATTTTCTGAAAAGTTTTTCATGAAGAGAAAGACAGTTGAAATTGCAGATACTTATGTGCTTTTGCCAGAATTAGCAGGCACCGTGAAAGTGCTTTGTGAATTTGGAAGACATTTACTCAGGGAGTGAAAACAACACCATATGACTTGGGTGGGCAATCAAACAGCACAGTTAGCAGATAATCAAACCTATGGTCATGGTAAATGGAACATAGTCTGCATTCTTTTAAGATAAACCATTAATTGACTAATCCTAACTAATAATATCAACATTTCAGATGGAATAGGGCTCAACTAATCTAAAATATTTGCTCTAAGTAATTTCTGCCGCACTACATAAGAATGATACCCTCAAGAACTGGGGCAAAGAGAAGTCTAAAAGATAGGGAGGAGAGAGCACAGAGTGAAAAAGCAAGAAGGCAATGCAGGCCATACAATTTGGTATGAACTAGAGCATTATTCTGTGTTCGTACAGCACCTTGTACTATGAGGGCCTAGTCCATGACTGGGGTTCCTTGGTCTATCACAGCACAAATAATTTATAATAATAATTTATACATATCAGCCTGCAGCAAAGAGAAGGGATAAAGTGTGAGGACATGCAAGAATATGCTCAGGGTTATCTGGCTATGAAACAATGTTTTAAGGTTGTCTCATTCTTTAATAATCAAAATTTCAGTAAGGATTCTATATGTAAACTGTTTTCTTGAATTCATGAGCATCCACATTATCATTCACTACAAGCACAGACTTTAAATGTCCGCTTATTCCTGTGTTACCTCAAGCATTTTTTCTCATGTTTTCTTTGTTATTAAGGAAAATTATTTGCCTCCGCATGAAATAGAACATGTCTAGCAGAGCTCTTGGGATAAATGCCCCACTTCCTTATATAGGACTGGATGGCTTTGTCCTACATAATTGTACCTATTTTCTGAACTCATGCAAATATTCCTTCTATATTAAAATTAAAACTGTTCACCAGGGTGAAATTAAATAATGTAGAATTTAAGAGTAACTTGTCCTATTCTCATCACTGTAGTATCTGAATGCCTTCCAGTAGTACATAATGCAACTTGACTCATGTTCGGAAAGTAATACACAGAAGCATGGGGACAATCAGAACCTAGTTCGTTATTGGTGACTTTTGAAATTCCTAAACTTTTTATTTTTGTCTCTATAATCACATCTTTATAAAGACAACCTTTCCTTTGTTCTTTAATTATCAGTGTTCCTGATTTGGGATTATAATAACTTGAATTTATTGCGGCAGGATCTCATATACAGGGTGACTCCATCTCTTCAAAGAAAAAGAAATTCTCTTCAAAGGGTCAGGTTCAGATCTGAGATTCATGGCACAATTCATCATGTAGCTATGGGAGGATAACTGTACTTCTACTTCATATCCATTTCTGCTCCAGTCATAGGCTCAGTATCCATATACTTTACAACCATTGTTGGTGAGAGAATGGATGCTACTTATCTGAAGCACTGGTTCGAAGATCCTGAACACTGTTCTATGGTGGTAGCCATTGATTATTGAGTGATGTCAAATCCACCAAATTTGCAGGAGATTCTTTCTGCTAGTTGATTACAATGATTTATTTTTCACGTAACACCATTTTTTTCCCAAGAGCAACTTGTGTCCATAGTTTAAGTATATATTGAGCTTCTATTTGCATGGTATTTGATAAATATGAAAGTTAAATTATTCTCTATGGTGGATTGTCTTGGAAAAGATTCAGAGAAGAAGTGAGATATAAGTGGGGGAAAGGGTGAGCAACTGGCATAGGGAGTAACACAGAAAAAGACACAAAGGCTATGTCTACACTTGAAAAGTTAGGTTGACTTTATGACGTCGACTTAATAAGGTTGACTTTATTAATAAAGTCAACTTAACTTTTCAAGTGTAGACGCGGCCCCTTTTTGGCTTTAAGTCGATTTAATGTTTTAAGTCAGCTTTAAAAGGTCCAACTAGGCACTACTCTGCGTCTCCACTGGCTTAAGTCGACTTAAATGCTAGTTCGAATTAAAACTAGGTGTTATTAATTCGAACTAACTTTTCCTTAATTCGACTTAAGGAGCAGCTTAAGTCGAATTAAGGAAAGCCCAGTGTAGACGCGGAGTAAATTAAGTCGACGTAAGCCTCCTTAAATCGACTTAATTTCTAAGTGTAGACACACCTAAAGATGAGAATACAAACAGGATGGGTAAGCAACGAAGTTTGTTCAAAGGGTGGGGTAAATGCACGTGAACATGCAAGCAGTTAATACTTTTAGTATAAAACCATAAAACCCACTGCTTTCTGGCTGCTAGTTTTGTTATAAAACTTGCTCCAACAATAGATACAAATAACAAGTTCTAATTTTTTTCTGAACTGTCCCTTGTAAGGCTTCAGTTAAAATAATGTAAGTATACCATATCTCAGTGGTTTTTCAAACTTTTTTTCTCGGGACCCAGTTTTAAAAAAATCATTTATGCCTGCAACCTAACAATTACGTCTTTCAATAATCCATTCCAGTCTTTTGATGGTGGCAGCAGGGGTGTTGCGACCCAATGCCTGAGGGTCTGTGACCCAGTACTGGGTCCCGACCCATAGTTTGTAAACCACTGCCACATCTGATCCTAAAATGCCAGATAATACTGTGTTAGAAATAAAATCTTACTTCAGCCTCTCATCTTATAGAGCAAATTGAAAAAGTCTAAGTATTCTAGGTTAATCTGTTGCTTATACATTGCACATCTGATATTTGCATATATAAATTAGGCATGCATGAATGTATGTGCGTACTTGCACATGACTTTATCTCAGGCTGAATTCCAAATTTCTGAAGTTAATAGCCTTATGACACTGGAGCAGCCTTTGAAGGTGGGCTCCATATCAGTAATGATGTGCTGCTCAAGAACAATGTTAATAGGGTCATCAAAGAACATTAACTCTAAAGGCCAGATTGTGCCACTCTTAGCCATGCTAGCAGTGTGTAAATCACGGTAGGTCAAATTTCAAATGGTGTTTAGGTGTCTAAAGAAGAAGGACACTAAGTAGAATTTTAAAAGTGCCTACACACCTAACTTGCTATGAAATCTGTATTAAGCAGCAAACAACAAATTTAATTCAACTCTGTCATATGCATGAAATTCAGAGATGGGTCTAATTAGGAGAGTTCATATCTAAATCTGGGTTTTTTTGAGAAGTGTTTGAATCAGGAGTTTGGTTCATTCGATTAAAATAAAGATTAGGAGTTAGCCACACAGTTTAAATCTGAACCCAAATATTTCCAAAGCGTGAAGCTGTTCAATGGTATCTAATTATAATACGGCTTTTCATTACAGTATCACAAAATATTGAGCAATGTGACCTAGTGTTCAGCAAATATTTATTTTATAGAAACAGATTACCCTATAGTTTCAGTACAGTTTCTTAGATCTATATATAAGACAGTATGCAACCAGAGAAAACATGGCAAAAATCTGTGTAAATGTTACACAGACAAAATAGTCGTTCTTTACTTTTTAAAATGAATAGATTTTTAGTAGATGCACCCATAGGAGAGAGTGGCTCATATTTACCTGTTAATGAAAAACCATTAATTGTACATTATTTGCTATGTAGAATAGGAGAAATATTTTTTTTTTTAGTTGCCATAAACACTGTCTCTTTCCCAAGACACACATCAAGTCACCCTTTGCAGTACCTCCAGATAGGGGTACTCTTTAAAACAGCATCAAAGTAAATGAGATAGATTTGTGTGTGTGGCTTTGCAAGATGCAAGCATGGTAGCTCATTTTAAACAAAAGAGCTTTAATAATGTCATTACTGATGTCTATTTGGTCATTTCTCTGAAAAACTGAATTTTAATATGAATGTTTCATTTTAATAAATGGCAGAAAAAGCAGGTTGCCCTGAGTCAGCAGGAAGTGGCTATACACCAGAGAACAGACTGATTGTGTTAGATTCATCCAGAACATTGAACAGCACACAGAAAGTCCAAGAAAAAAAAAACAACTGGCTTTATTCGAATGATTAGTCTTACTGCTACCGTATAGTGCAGCTTCACACATTCTTCTATTATTCCTTGACCTTGGGCCAAAAACTCCCACTTGAAGCAATAATTAGAATTAGTGTTTCCAGTGCATGCCTCCATCTACCAAACAAACAGTAATGAATTGTGGCTTTTACAAAATATGCAGTTAATTAAACTTTTTTTTATTTTGTTTGATTAATACAGTTCATCTGTACTAGCCCCCATTATGCCTGTCTATGTCTGGCATATGTTGTTAAATCACAACAAATGCACTATTAATAACACTAGTGAGGTCTCAGAAACTTACCCCTTAAAACTACTTATGATTTTTTTTTCTTTCTGTTTGTCTCTTTTATTTATCCGAAAATCTTGGAATTAACTAGAGAGGCAGCATGATTTTAATAGTTTATTTCATATTTAAAAGACTATTACAGCACATGTACTATGTAGCTATTGTGCAAAGACTGTATTCATCTGAAGATCAAGCACATACATACTGAACACTTTAAGACAAGTGCATTTCTGAGTGAGCTGTTTAGAAATGATAATACAGTTTATATGTGGTTCAATACTGTGCAATAGAAATTCCGCTTCCACTGTTGACTCTAATATTTCATGTTTTTAGTGACTGTTTTAATCACCCCATTGAAAAAGTCTAATCTGATTGAGAATGCCACCACCCCCCACCATGCCCTAGCAGATATCAGGCTTGAAACTGTTAGTAACATAAATCACTATGATTTTATAAGTTAACTATAAATGATCAGAGATCACATACATTGTTAGCTCGAATATGCATTGATCCTTAGTTATGAACATTTTAAGTCTAAATTCATTCACACTGTTTGGAGAAATATACCCCCCCTCCCATTAAGAAACTAATGCATTTTAAATAAGCAATTCTTTAAAACAACTGGAAATAATCATAAAAGTCTTCTGTTTGCAATCTGCATTATTGTGAGTTATTTCATCACTTAAGAGAAATCCTTTTAGAGAAAAACAATAAAAAAAAAAAACCAAAACCTCTGACAGCTAACAATCTGTGGCTCAGCCATTTTAGTAATGAACCACAGTTCCTCCGATTTGTGAATTTCCAGATGATACGACAGGAAGCAAGTTACATCTTGGAGAAATTGCCCTCAGGAGAGAGGAAAAACTATTGTGAGGTTGACAGCACAGCCTTGTACCAGCACTGTTTTCTTTCCCTAGTGGTTCAAGGAGTTCCAAGCACCCTTCTTTCTGTAAATCATCATCTCCGATCTATTTATTATCTTCCAGCCCAGTGCACAACACTATCTGTTACACACGGATACCAGCAATATTACAAGGTGGGCTCCAGGGATAAGAAACAGCAAACGTTGTACTACTCCTATTTCTGAGTCACACCCTCTATAAAGACAGGTTCTGTTCATTGTGTGTACTATTGTCAGCAATTAGATACGATGAGAAATTATGTTTTGGATGCATTTTCTTCAGTGATTTCTAGAATTGATTGATCCCAACTGCTGAGGCCTTTGTATTCAAACAAAGAGCCAGAATTTATCAGCATCGCAATAGACACAAGGTCTATGAAAGTATTGTTGTTCATTGTCAGTGACATTTGTAATGTTTGTGGTGCCTTTGAAGGAGGCGGTCGGTGGTTACACTCTGTAACACTTGCTCTGTACTATAAATAAATAAATAATATGCTTATGTTCTAAACACTGAAAACAATTTCTTCAGTGGGTGGCTAAAATCACAGTGAACTGGGTTGTTTTGCTTGTTTGTTTTTGTATTAAGAGCAATGCCCCAGATCATTCCTTTCATTTATTATGAGCAGAGGAAATTCATATTGAGCATGGGACTCCAGGAGCATTCAAGACCGGAGAGTGCCATACTAGACCCCATTTCGTTGTCTCTGGGACCCCAAAACAGCTTCTCCTAGGGCCCACCACAAGACTGAAGTAGCATTAGACCATCAAGCAACATAAATTCCTGTGGAATTACATTGAGGGTTACTGCAGTGCAGCTGTTGCAGAGGCCTCAGCCAATGGCAAGATGGTTCCTGTGATGGAACCATGCCCTCAGGTTGATTTGCAAAGAGGAAGCTTCTCCATTTGACTGTTTCTCATCAAATGAGGTTCCTCTCTCACGGATTCCTAGGATTTATGAGATCTGGATTTCATGCCTTCTTCCTCTTCTGTGATCCTAGCCTGAACTCCACACCTCCCTTCCAGGAGGATGATTTTATGGAAATGATGTAAGGGCAAACTTATGGAATTTCCCAGTTCTGTCTCCCCCTTCAGTAAATTCCCTCATTGTATATGACTTAGCCCATTAACCTTAGTAGCAGGACATAGTATATACTGCACACATTGGGCCTACAAAGAAAATTGATTAAGACTAGATGCCTTTCTCAGAGATATGCTCTAGTTCAGCCAAGAGTTGTTGGGCTCCTTTCAGGAATCACGGCTATGTTGACCTGAATTACGCTGGAGGTCAGACTAGATTATTCTCACCCTCCTGACCTTAAAATCTATGAAATTAGCCAAAAGGTAAAATGAAGTACAGTACTTTCTATTCCAATAGTCCAGTTGTGTTAGAGGAGCTAAAGTGGTAACACCATAAGTCACTCAGGTACACCTAGTCAGAAGAAGAAGCACTACAGGTATGCAGTGCTTTGTCTGATTAGAAAACAGCATGGCACAGATGCGATTTCTGCTCCATATATCAAGATATGGCAGGCTTTTGCTGTTTCATCATGAAAGTGAAATAGGTTTTGGAACATAAAGAATGACAAATTTGGAAACAATATCTATATGCCAGATGGGAGTAGGAAGAATCCTCGTGGCAAATATATTATTAAGGGAAGATGCATAAGGAAAGAATCTGTGCCCAGCTTCTCAGAGGATGGACAGACGAGAATTTAAAATCTCTCTCTTTTGCTTTCACTCTCTCTAATGCATTCTAATTTCAATGGGTTAATTATATTGCATCGGTAATCCTTCTGTCAGTCAGATGGGCAGCAACGAGGGCTGGGTTCAATATTTAGGGGTTCCTTTCAACATTACAATGTAAACCCAATTTGAGCCTCCACCCAGTAACCTGGGACAATGACACACCGCCCCTTGGGCACTTCTAGAGGCAATACTTCCCCTCTCGCAAGTACAAAGACTGCGGGTAAAAAAGAGACTTTTAATAAAAAGGTGAAAAGTAACCTGGCATTAATTTGGGGAAAGGCCACAAGCAGGATTCATAGACTTAAATCTACAAACACCCACCCCACAGTGCATGGGGCAGTTTCCTTTTATTTCAGGTTTTCAAGTCCAGCAGCAAAAAAATTCTTTAATGTGCTCCTCCCTTCACAGCACCCCACCCATAGGTGGTGTCCTTATCAGGGCAGACCCAGAGTCTAGAGATGCAGCTACAGAGTTCACCTCCCACCCTAGTTAGGGGAGGAGGAAAGAGGGCACCTTGCTCGCCCTGCCAGCTGCCAACCACATTCCAGCCACCTTGCCGGTCCTTCACCAGCAACCCTGCTGGCTGCTTGCTTCTACACAGGCTGCTCTGCCAATTGCTCGCTAGCTGCCCTACCAGCCACTACGATGCACAGGGCCATCCTTTGAGGGGGGCGAGCAGGGTGATCACCCAGATCCCAGTGGTTTCGTGGGCCCCGCTCCCCCCCCGCCATGCAGCCTGCTCCTCCTGCTCCACTTCCTTTGGCTTGCCGCTGAAGGCAAGGGGCAGGTAGGAGAGCAGAGCCTGGCCTCTGGGCCAGCCCGCCCCAACCTGCAGCAGCGGCTCTGGATCTCCGGGGGCAGAACGGGCCAGCCTGCCCTGCCCCCCACCAGCACAAGCAGGAAGCCCCCCGTAGGCCAAATGGCCCTGGGCCCCACTCCCCCCAAGGGGTAGCCCTGCTGCTGCACACCATGACCTTCTGCTACCACCGGGTCTCCACTATGATTTCTTCAGGTTGGTCTCTTGAGATTCCAGCCATTTCTGATTCTCAGCTCTAGTGCCTGTCAGCTCTCAGTCAGTGAACCTCAGCGCTGAAGCTGGACAGGAACTCTAATCCTGCAAAAATGCACTTGAAAGTGAAGGCAACACTCTGGTGCACTACCCCCACGTTATCCATACATAAGCTTGTAGATGTTGGGCATTTTCAGATTTAGGAAGATGCTATGCAAAGGACCTTGGAGCCACATGTGTTTCCAATAGCCAGGCAAACCTCAGCTGAGCTTTCCCAGAGTACTAGAGAGGAATGGATATTCCAGAAGAGGCTATAGAAAATAGATCTCCAGGACCAAAGAGAACTTGTGCTGCATTAGGTAACCTGATGGGATGATTTGTGTTTTGAGCCATTTACAAAACTATTTAAGCCCTGTTATCCCAGGTACAAACAGAAAAGTTCAAGAGCAAGAGAAAATTCTGATAAAGCTGCAAAATACAGATCTGAGGGCACAGAGCAGCGTCACAGTGTTTTGGGGGGCTCAAAGTACCCTGCAGTACCCTGGAGTCAAGGAGTTTATAAGGAGAGCAGCTGAGCAATAATTAGATCTCAGCCACAAACACACAGTGCGACCTGTGCTGGGTGTGTTTGGTTTTTTCCAAGATTCTAATCACCTTGGGAGGAAAAGATTATCTTAATTCTGTTAACAGCAACACTGAGCAAACTGTCAATGCTAAATAGATTTCATTATTATTAATAAAAACTATAATAATAATTTGATAACAAAGGAGTTATACATTTGGAGGCATTTCTGAATATGCTTAAAAAATGTGTGATTGCCCGAGAACTCATTCACAAGATGGCCCATGATGAGGGAATGGATATAATGAAAGGTTGTAATGGCGATAACACTTAGGCAGACCATATAGCAAGTGTGAAAAATCAGGAGGGGGTGGGAGGTAAACATCTATATAAGACAAAGCCCTGAATACCGGCACTGTCCCTATAAAATCAGGACACCCGGTCACTCCAATAACACTTCGAAGTTTGGGATACTTTGTGTGCTCCTTGCACCTCTGTAACAACGGTGCACTATTTATTCAGTACGTATGGGGGAATTTGGTTGCTATGAGCCAGAAGTTAGAGGAAAGTATTTCAAGATCGCCTATTTAAGTGTCTTCAAGTTACAAATTCCAAAGGGGTAGCCGTGTTAGTCTATTGTAGAAAGACAACAGAGTCCTGTGGCACTTTTAAAGACTAACAGATTTTCTCCCACGAAAGCTCATGCGATAAATAAATCTGTTAGTCTTTAAAAGTGCCACAGGACTCTGTTGTCCTTCAAGTTACAAGGCACACAAAGAGAATTAAGGATTCTTGGTACTCATCTGCTGCAAGGTATCACACCCAGATGGAAATCCACTTACAAAATGCTTATTTGGATTATAGAAAATAAACATACTCCTACATTCTAAGACTCCCCTGGGATGCAGTCACCTAGTTAGTCATTCTAGTTCTAAAGCTATTGGAGGAGCAAATCCAGAAGATACACTGTGACCAAATCAACATATTTGTGCTCATCATCCAATTAAAGCCACAAGAGCTGATCTAACCAGCAAAGCACATGCTTCTGCAAAAGCTGTCATACTGAAATCAACTAAAGAAAACGTATCGAGACTCTTGAATTGGAGAGCCCCCCACAAGACACAATAAAGCACTCTCCGGCAACCTATAAAGGAAAGCAGAGATGATGCTCCAGCCGTATGCAGCTGCTGGAAAAAAAAGTCAATTGATTCCTGAGGGCTCATTCTTCCCTGGTTTTCACCAATTTCAGAAGCTATAACTCCATTAACATCAATGGAGTTATTCCAGATTAACACCTGTGTGAGACTACAGCTAGGAGCTCAATGTCCAGTGTATGAAAATGGTGGAGGCTGGTGGCCCTTTAGGGCTGTAAAAATGGTATCTGTGGCCCTCAAGCCAAAAGGGTTGTTGTAAACCACTGTCCTAATGCTTCTTATATCAAGGTGTGTTTCAGGTAGTTCTGAGAACAACATACTCTTAAATTGTGCTGAGAAAATCTATTCTGCTCATAGAAGCAGATGGCTCCTATGCAATGCAGAAAGGTTTTTGTCTTTAACGTGGAATTTCCCAGTACATACATTGCAATATTAAATGCTATTAAGCCTTTCACCTTTATAATTACTTATTGGATAATCACTTGAATTGATATTTTAGCCCCACTGAAATCAATGACAAGACCCCCATTTCCTTCAACGAGCAGGGATTTCACCTTTATTATGTAGTGTAGCTTGATTGAATTTGCTCTTAGTGAACTTCTAATAAATCACTCCTTTTCAGTGCATGTCAAGGGTGTGCGTGTGTGTGCCCGTGCACGCACTTGCAAAGGTGGCTTAAAATTCACTTTTGTGTTCTACAGTTCTGGGGTGGACATCAGCAGGGCCAGTCCCCAGGTTTAGTTAGAGCATTGCAGTGTGGTTCTCTCTCCTGTCCCTGGTTTTCCATTCCTGCTTTGTGAGAATCATCCAGCAAAAGCACATGCCAAAACAACAACATCCCAGCTGAGGTGCTGGCCCAATGTAGTTACAAATGAAATGACTACTCTGGTGGTTTATTCCTTTTTCTTCAGTGCTGATGAACTGTAGAATTCATCATTTCTTCCCTGGTAAGCTTTAAAATGTGTTAATTTCCTCAGTGATTGACACTGAGTTTTCTTTCCTGTTGCTATTGAGTTGTCAACAAAGCAGAAATGCTCCACAGACCTTCAACTGGTCATTTAAACACCACAATAGATTTTTTTCTGAGATGCTGAAGAAAATGCAATAGGAAGCCTTTGGATTACCAATCCTCTGAACTTTTATGTAAGTAAATGTATTAAAGATATTCCACTCAAACACAAGAACTATCAACTAAAACCACTACATTTTTTGATTGATTGTTTGCTATGCATGCACTCTTGGCATGCTTTCTAATTTTATACAGTGGCCAACTTATTCCACCTACAGTGAACACTTATAACACAGGGTTTTCTCAAAATTAAAGATAAGTTATACATTATACTTCTTCCTGATGTGCCAGAGTACCATCAGTCTGGTTTTATTTTCTAGCAAAGGAAAAGATATCCCTTTTGCAGCCTGATTCTGTTCACTTTGGAGTAAATGGCAAAAATTATTTTGATTCAAAGGGATCATGGTCTGGCTTTTTATGGATAATTCTACATGGTGACTATCCAGCATGGAACAATACATCTAACAACATGATATAAACTAGGCAAAGCAAATTGAAATGCAATGCTTTGAATAATTGTAATGCAATAATTATCAACTACAAACAAATTAAATGTTTCAAATGGAAATGCAGGAAAATACTCTAAGAATGGCCATATTGAGTCAGACCAATAGGCAATCTAGCCCAATATCCTATTTTCTGATATTGGCCAATGCCAGGTGCTTCAGATGCAATGAATAGAATAAGTAATCATCAAGTGATCCATCCCACTGGCCATTTCCAGCCTCTGGTGAACAGCAATCCTTGTCTGTCCTGGCTAACAGTAATTTATGGACCAATCCTCCATGATCTTATCTAGTTCTTTTGTGAACCCCATTATAGTTTTGGCCCTCACCACATCCTGTGGTAAGGAGTACCACAAGGTGACTGTGCGTTGTGTGAAGATATACTTCCTTTTGTTCTTTTTAAACCTGTTACCTATATATATTCCATTTCCAACCGCCCTAGTTTTTGTATTATGAGAAGGAGCAAATAACACTTCCTTATTTACTTTCTCCATACCAGTCATGATTTTATAGATCTCAACCATGCCCCCACTTATTATGCTGTAATATGTAAAAAAATGTTTATGATAATGTAATATTTATAAACTATTACAACCGAATTCTGAAGTGTGTAAACAAGTGTTAAATGAGTATTTAAAACGTGCTCCTCTATTGATATTATTGGGGAGTTCAGCTTAGAAATAAATGGCATGATATACCTCAAAACACTGATTTTGCCAAAACGATAAAAGAAATGTTATTATTTCATCAAGTCATTCTTTTACAAATAGCCATGGGTGGCTCAAGGAGAAAAGGGGCAACAATCACGTCAGTAGGAAAAATACTAATAGTAACTGGGTTTGTCATCTTACCCTAGGCCGCTCCCCCTTTCCGCATCTATAATCCCCTATACTCGATCAAACAACTAGAACTCTGCTTGTGTGGTGACAACACAGACAGATTTGAATAGACTAGAGTCATGGCTATGCCAGAGTCAGCCTTTGTGAACCCAGCCAAATTCACATTTAGTTTTGAAGGTTTCAGGGCTGGAATTGTAATTTTCACAAAAAAGTCCCTGGGCAGAGCCTGTGTCACTGCAATGTGACTATTGAATTCCTGTTCTCGTGCATAGCCCAGGATGTTATCTGGCAATTCTAAATACATTCATTTACATTGGTTCAAGTGTTTATCCTCATGTTCGCCTACCCTGGTGCACAGACCCCAGAATAATAAGGGTCAGGGATTTTAAAAAAACAGGCATGAAGCTTATAAAATCTACATCTTCCTTGAGAGTCAGAAATAAAAAGCAGCCATAGAAATTTTGACATTTAGCCACTGATGTGAGTCAAGTATGGTTCCACCATCTCCTGGAGAGCTCTGAAGTAGTTGGGTGCCCAGCAGGCACTGCCCCCTCTGTGCTCTCAGCCTGCTCTGTGGGTGGATGTGGTGGGGAGACCATGGACCCTCATCTTCTATTACTTCCCCTGTATTCTGTGCAGCATATGGAGGGAGGGAGTTATATCTGTGGGCTCCAAAAGTGCAGAAATTTGAGTTGTGATTGTTCCTCTTGCAATCCAAGCAAGAAAGGGGAAAGCTCCTCACACTCTCTCTGCTCCCTCTACCTCACACACCCACAGCAGGCCCAAGCTTCAGGGTGTGGAGCACAGCAGTAACCAGTTTAATAATGTTAATCTGAACTGTTAGGTACTAAGCAGACTCTCACTAACTAGGGGTACATCTACACTGGAGCCTTAGGTCTATTTAAGGAAGGTTAAGTCGACCTACAGACTGCCACATCCACATTGGGTTTTTATTAAGTCGACTTAAGCGCTTCCTTAAGTCAACTTAATATCACCACCTCTTACGATCGACTTAATGCTTAAGTTGACCTTATTAAGTCGACTTAAGCCAGTGTAGAAGGGGAAGCCCTTAAGTTGACTTAATTGGCTACCCACAATGCACCACTCCTCCGTCGACCTAGCACCTGCCAGTGTGGATGCAGGCAGTTGACAGGAGTGTTCAATGTGGACTCTCTAAGTCAACTTAACAAGGTTGACTTTAAGTTGACTTAAAGTTGACCTTGTTAAGTCAACTTAACAGAGCCTCCAGTGTTGATATAGCATAGGGATTAGTGGTAGAACATTCTCCAGGAGGGTCTCTGAGCACTGCAACAGCTTATCCCTTCCCTTTTCTCTCAGGCACAAAATAGCCCTGGGGTAATGGGACTTGGATTCCTGAGTCAGTTGGGCACTTTTGAAAACATTCCTCTTGTTCTGTTGTCTTTCAGAGCAAACTGTGTGATGCAGCTGTTTGCATAAGTTGCAGCAGGGGATGAGGGTTAGAAGAGAGTTTCGTGTTCTGCAGGTGGCTGGGGAGTGAATAACTATTCTCTTTCATTTATCATCTCATAATTTGTATCCGAGTTGGCATGAGCCTGGGATAGGCCCTCCTCTTTTTTACTTATAATTATAAAGAGATTAAATAACTAACATCACACAAAAACTTGCAGCCTATATCCATGGGTATGGTGAATAATAGCACAATGCTATAGGACGCCATCCAAACGCCATGGAATTTGAGAGGAACCATGTTTTGAATTCAAAGGAGTTGGATCAGGCCAAAATTGTTAAAAATACAGCATCCCTTCTTACTAAAGTCCTTCTTTCGATAAATTTTATAGCTTTATGTGGCTAATTGGAATTTCTCATGTCTGAAATGAATGTCATTTTAAAAAATACCAGCATTCTCAGTAACAGGAGTAAAACATGTCAGTATTCACCACCAGTTGTAAGTGACATGGGCAGCATGACGTAATCTAACTATAATCTCTCAGGCATTCAAAGACATCTCTTTTCCTCCATCTTATGTGCCTAAATCCCTAGGGTAAATTATATCTGGGCTCCTAAACCTGTTAGGCATTGTGATGCTGAACACAGCAACCCCTAAGTACTTTTAAAGATCTGGCCTTACACCATAGCCCTATTAGGTTTTCCCAACATGATTCTTCCAAGATGTACTTATTTATTTATTTGTTTTTAAAAGCTCATTTAAAAAGTTATACAGCTTGCCTGGCACCTTCTGAATCACAAGTGTCCATCTTGGCCGAGTCTTAAAACTGAAGAATGTTTGTCTGTCTGCCTGCTTGTCTTTCTATGGAATGTATAATGTGCCCATCTCCAGGGTAGCTAAGTGTGAAGCAAGTATTATCTGCCTGAATGTAGCATTGAAAGGAATGGTAATTGAAAAAATCGGGTCTCTTTCCATAAAGCCCTTGCCTGGAGCAGCTGCCGAATCAGACCTTTACCTTTACCGGTAAGGTTATTTGGCGTTGTCTGTAAATGTATTTTTCACTTTTGCTTTCTGTAGATTATCCAAATAGATTCAAAGAATTATGGGTCCCTCCAAGCATTTGGGGTGCCTACATTCTCATTTAAATAGTACTGCGTAGTTTCTGTCCCATATATTTTGGGTAAGGGAATAGAAGGCAGGAAAACAAGGCTCTGGAAGCAAGGCAAAAGTCACAACATTCATTTCATGTTACATTTGGGATCTCACTACCTGGGTAGGCTTGAGAGGCAGCCCTGCAAAATAGAAATAGAAGGATAATAAACAATAATAGAAAAAAAGGAGTAGCAGGGTTTTCAAAATGCACAGCTTAGAGAAGTAAAATCATGATTTCAAAATATACAACTTTGTGACTGGTGTAGAGGGGGAAGTGTGGAGAGTGTGGATGTATGGGAAAGATGACTCAAAAAGAAATCAAATTCAGAGTGCAAATGCAAAAACTGTAGCTAGAAGGCAAGCCAAATTTATGCATTTGTTCTGTATCCAGGGTTCACCTCTATGCTATTCAGACGTCATTGATTAACTGACATTAGTTTGAAATGGGGCAATTAGACAGCACAAAATGTCTACAGCATAAATTATACAAGGAAAAAGTGCTTAAAGAGAGCATCCTCTTTTGTCTCTGAAGTCCTGCCAGATGTTTCTTTTCCTTCCCCATGAGTGTTGCTTACCTTTTTAGATGAGCATGTTCCTCTTTTCCCTAAATGAACCTTGCAGAACTGTACTGACTAAATATCAAATAAAATCCAGCTATAAGACCATGTGCATTTTGAAAGCCACAGCCAATCCAGTGGCACAACAGCAATGAATTGAAGAAGAAAGTTGCACAGAAGCCGATAACACTGAGCAGGTACCTGCTTCTGACATACCTCCAGGTCAGAATGTTTTAGGGCTTACACATTTGCTTAAATCCTAGTGAAGTTGATGGAACTTTAGAATATGCTTCAAGATAAACATGTGCTTAACTGCCTTGTTGACTCAGGCTTTAGTCTTACAGGAAAATTACAGGTCATTTGAAGCCCTCTTTTATTTATTTACAGTGAGAGAGACAAATCAAATAAGGCTACTAATCTGCCCTCCTGAAAAAAGAGAGTCTTGTATATAGATGCTCAGTAGCTGTGTTGATTAACTGCTATTCTCTTGCTATAAAGCAATGATTCTCAGCTACCAACACAGCATGCTTGTGTACAATGAAAACAACACAATTCCCTTTCTGTAAGGCAAACATTTTAAAAGGAGACTGAGGGGAGTCTCTTCTCTTCTGTGTTGTACAGTGCTACACATTGTTTGCCCTCAACAAGTAATAACTTCTGCCCAGAGAAACACCTTAATATTCCATTTTGGCTGTATATTTTTCAGCAGACATCTTTTTATTCTATTTTCTTCGATGCGATGGGTCCTTTCCATTTGAAAAGATCCTTTCTAGGAGCATATTATTATCAATGCTCTCAATCACTCATCCTTATCATCCACGTTTATGGTGCCACTTCTCAGCTTCTTGATAACTGCTGTTGTTTCACAGTGCTTTAGTTCCAGGGTCTCTCCCACTGAAATATCTTCAAAAGTCTTTAACAAATAGTGGCAAAAGCCCAAACTGATCTTTTGCACCAAACTGAACACAGTCATTATTAGAGATGGGCACAAGCTGCCATTTTCAGATGTAGATTTCACAACACTTACTCTTTTCCAGATCCAGAGGTGCTCAAATCTGGGGTTTTAATTACATCCATTACATACATCCAAGGGACCAGCTGCAAAATCCCAACTGGGATTTGCATTTTAATATCTCACAGCTTTCCATGGGATTTAGATCCAGAGTTTTGGTTCAAAGCTAGTTCTACGGATGTGTAAGTTTTATTCTGTGAGCCAGACCCTGGTCTCCATTAAGGCCACTCTGGGCCATTCTGGCAACACAACGCAGCCAGAAAGCTACATGGGAATTTCCAGGCATAGGAGAATCCCTGACCCTGAGCAGTGCAAGCTGAAAAATGGAAGCTGACTATCCATACTATTTTCACCCTGGGTGAGGAATGCAGGATTTTCACAACTATCTGTCTTAGTAGCAGTAGAAAAGAAGGAAGATCAGAAACCTGTAGTTTGCAATTATAGACCGTGGACTGGCATTTTTAAAGTGAAACATGTCCTACGGGCTAGTTTTCCAATTCCCTTTATTCACAACAGCAGACTAATGTGAACCTTCCACTGAGATGTGGCTTAAACCTCTTCCATGGTGGTCCCTACTTGGAGTGTCTTCTCCCTTTTTCTAGCATGGGTTCAGTCCTGGCTTCCATGTTGTGATGTTTAATGCCTCACTGTGCTTGGGACACAGGGAGTGGCCCTTGGGGAAATGAATAAAGCTACTACTGCTGGCAAGGAGTGTAAAACCCAGGACACATGTAACAATAAAGTATATCAACATAAACTCCAGTAAAGACACATTGCACCCAAATATAACAATATGACAAAGGGTAACTGTTGAAATTCCCCAGAGCCAATGGCTCATCAGACTCTTGCAGTTAAGGCACCTCAGTTTCACAGACAAAAGAGTGATGTGACCAGCATCACATCCAACCATCTTTGACTGCCCTAATCTGATGGTTCAGGTATCTATTTTGCAATTGGGTAAATTAGAGATGGCTTTTCAGTGTGAGATTGACTAAGACTCAAAAACCCATTTTCTTCCAGATTGCAATAAGTTTCTTAATGCCTGAAATAGGATCTGGGGTTAGGGTTAAATAATAAGTACTAAAGTATCAACAAATGAACAAATTCCTCAGCTCTCAACACTCATAACTCTTTACAACCCCCAGCTCTCTCCCTGGCCCCTTCCCAGGGATGGTACATTTCTGGAGATGAGTGCTGTGAATGTTGGCCAGGGGCCCTCTTACGGGGTCTTCTTCCCTTGGTGGGACAGGATCTTCCTCTGTGTCTCTGGTCTGGAATCTTGTGGAAGTCTCGCCTGGATCTTTATATCTAGTGCTGGATCTGATCTCTGTCATTGTGGACACTTATCTTCATAGGGCTGAAATTCCCTGCAACTTTCCCACAGCAGTACAAAGATTCCCTTTGTGGAGAGCAGGAATTAATCAGAGACTCCCTGGGTGCATCTACACTTGTAAATTAAGTCGACTTAAGCAGGCTTAAGTCAACTTAATTTACTCTGCATCTACACTACAGTTTCCTTAAGTTGACTTAAGCTGCTGCTTAAGTTGACTTAAGGAAATTTTAAGTCGACTTATTAAGACCTAGTTTTACATCAACTTACTGGTTAAATTTACTTTATTAAGACGACTTAAGCCAGTGTAGATGTGGCTTATACCTAAGTTAACTTAAAGGGTCCCCAGGGCTCCGGCACTGACCTCCCTCCCAGGGTGCCTGGCACAGCCAGAGCCTGGCGTGCCCGCCCACAGACACAGATCCTGTGCCCACCCACAGACACAGCCCTGCCCACTCTGCTCCTGTACCCTGCCCCTGTCCCTGTCCTGCTCAGCCCCCATGTACCCTGATACAATGGGGAAGATGCTGAGCTACCTGGCACTTTTGGAGGGGCGGTCGGGGAAGGGGGGCACCTCTTGGGTGCCCCCCTTCCCACCATGCACCACTCCCAGGTCCACCTAGCCCCTACAAGTCAATTTAGGCGTCCAGTGTGGACGCTCTAAGTTGATTTGGCACGGTCGACTTTAAGTCGACCTAAATTTACAGTGTAGAAGTGCTAAGTCGACTTTCTTAAGTCAACTTAGCAAAGTTGACTTATTTGAACAAGTGTAGACATAGCCCCTGAGCTGTTCTGCTTCTTTCTCAGAAGCTCTCTCTCAAGAGATCCAAGCTCAACACTGAAACTAAATCTACTAATCTCTTTGTCTCTGAAGGTACGTCTACCACTCGCTGTGCTGTGTTGACTAGACACTGCATGCCAGCTAGCATGGGTAGAAATAGAGTGTTAATGCTGAGGCACAGTTTAGGTGAGTAGAGTAGAATGTCCTACATTCCTGAACACTAGAGTATATTCCTTACACATCTCTCCATGTTTTCACATCCACATTTAATTTTTCTGCATTTCTAAGTGGCTGTTTTCCCCCCTACAGAATATTTCAGCATGCATTCAGTTATTTACTTATGCTGCATTTACTACTCTATGATGGTTGGCCTTGTGATGGCAATTTAACTACAGGATTCTCTTTCTGGCTCAGGCTTTGCTCCTCGAGTATCCTGTAAAGAGTCTTCATATTACCTATCACATTTTCATCCACCCCCTTTTTGGTACTTTTTATACAAGGGCATGTATTATCTTGATTCCTACAGAGTCTAAATAAATCTGGACACTAATATTAGCCTCATCCAAACCCGCTGACACTCAGATTACAGCAAAAATGCATCACTTTTTCTAGCGGTTCAGGTGCCATCCACTCTTATGCCAGTTGGAAATGGCCCATAAATCATATTTTACTGGCAGAGTCCTATAAGAATCTGGGTTTTATAAAGATCAGTGTTTCATCGGTTATCAAAGTTTCACGTATAATACAGTTAGCTCAACCCCATTAAAGGTTTGGGGAAGAAATGAAATGCACGGTTAGTCATATACTATTTATATATATTTTAGTATTGAGTTTCATGAGACTTTATGTTCATCAGACACCCAGTTTACATTTTACATCTATGTGTCAACAGGTTTCAAAATTACAGATTTGTGACCACCTGACAATATTTTATCTAAGCTAATGGACTTTTAAAATAAAGTTTGGTATTATAATTATGTTCAAAGATGGAGGTTTCCACATATCTCTGATAGTCCAGTCTGAAAGGGGAAAAATGTAGTTTTCTCATAATCTAATTAAAATAGTCCATGAAAAATATGCAAGTTGTTCCTATAAACAAAATATAAATCACAAGAAGAATATATAGTACTCTAGCCCATTGTGGCTATATAGAATATCTGAACTTGTGTGGTAATTCTTTGACTATTTGAAGCATTTGTTCAGTCTTCAAAATATTTGAATATCACATGCAGAACATGACAGTTTTGTACAGTGAACTTTCTCTTCCATCACTCATTTGAAATGAACTTGTCAGTCAACATTAACGGCCTGTGAAACCCTATCCCAAGTTTGTGCCAAGACTTTTCCAGATAATAGTTACAGGGTGATAAGCTCTGCTGTGTTGCATAGTGAATCAGGAAGTTTCACAATAAAATTAGATGGTAAGCTTTACTATATAACACCGTAAATAATTGCACTGAACAACAGCAACAAACAAAGCCCCTTTAATTTTTCTCTTCTGCCCCCTCCCTCTTTTCCTCTCAGCCACCAGCGCCTTGCACACATTTTATGCTTCTGTATGTAAGCTTCTCATACACTGGAGACAGGGCCTCGTCTATGTGTACCTGGGCAGATGATATATATAACATTTTATGCTGGAGGTAGCAGAAGGCTTGGGGATAGAATAAAAGGAGCATAGTCACATTTGGAAGATGCCATTGGGAATGAGTTCGATTAGAAAGTGTGGCCAGACCTTCACTGACTTCAACTGATTTATACCAGCTGAGTACCTGGTCCATAATATTTAGTGAGACTGTACTCAGCCTCCAGTAACAGGTGCCCATGAGATTCATTTAATATGCAAATATTTGTATTTGCTTTGTACTTTATTGGTTCTCCTTATCTCCTTCTTTGTCATATTCAACGTTACCCTGGACAGCTCCTTCTCCCCTCTCATATGGCATTGTCTCTTTACAGCCTGTTTCTCTCTACATGCTCCCTGCTATGTGACCAAACCTGCTGCTATGCCTGCTTGTACCATTTCTATATTGATGACTCCCAAGTCTACCTATTTCCTTCTTGCCTCACTCCACCTCTCCAGTTTCACATCTTTGGCTGCACCCCTAACATCTCCACCTTGACGTCTCACTACTCTCAGGCAGCAGCTCTTTATGTGGAAACTGAACTTTCTCTTTCATTCCGAACTCTTGCCATTCCCTCCTACTCCATCACTGAGAACAACCAACTTGTTTTCTTGTCACCCAGGCTGACAAACACAATGCCTTATTTGATTTCTTTCTCTTCTTTTTCTCTCCTTTTTCATCATATCTTTAATTTCTTTCTATTTCCTATTCCACTGCCTAATTGATTGACAAGGGCCTCAGACATCTATTTTGTATCCTCCTTCCTCCTACTTGTTATTTTCTTTGATGCCACCCTTTAAGTTTGAAGCCCCCACACGTATCCCCTTGATAGCCCACCCTAAACATACGTCTTCTGCAAAGGCATTCAGTGATCATCCATCCAAGATCTTTGTTTTTTAAATTAAGATCTGAGCACAATTTCAAGAATAGAACTTCATACATATGAACAACAGTGACAGTGTTGGATTTAGACTGCAGGGGCTGCATCCTCCTCTTAAAGCATAGAGGACCTGAACTGCTCAGTGAATCCAGTAATCCTGTCCATATATTGTACCATTGGGTAAAAAGCAATACTGTGTATACCAAAACTGTCTGATCCTCAGTGAAAGCAAATCAGAGAAGTTCTATTGACTTGAATGGAGCTGCCCCAATTTAGGAAGGCTGTGTACCTGACCCTGTTTAATATATATGTACCCAAAGAAGCAGCTAATGAGCTCAGTTCATCCCTGGTATAACTTTATTGATGGTATAACTCCACTGAAGTTGGCTTGAAATGTTCACAGAGGCATTAGAGAATAGAGTTTGAAGCCTCCAAAAAAAAAAATAATTTAGACATTTCTTCTGCTTCCTATTTTCTGTATTTCTGCTCCTCAATGTATTATTAATAAATACATCTTCATGAAAATGAAACATTGCTTCCCATGGGCTTATGTGCTCCTGCTATTTACTGAGCCCTCAGATAGGGAGAAACATGTTAGTACCAACAAAGGACAGACTGGGTTGCTTGCATTCTGCAAAGTAGAAAAGCAGGGAACATGCTCAAGTTTCTGCCTTGAGGATTGTTACAGCTTGTGAAACAGACATCCCAAAGAAGAGTTTGCCATTCCTTTTTGTTGTGCATAGCCACCAGTTTTCCTATTTATACACAGTATTCTTACACATGTTGTAAGGATAGGAACAAGGGAGAAAAGGTCAGACGTGAAATGGTTGCTGAACCACACTCAAGCAGCTATTTTGGAGTATATATCACTAGTTTAGAAGCCCTGTGGGATGTGTTTCATGGCTGAAATGTGGGCTCTGGTAACATGTTCATGCTCCCGGGTTCTTGCAGAACTCTTATTCCACCCGTGCTTCTTCCACTTGAATTGTTCTAAGCAGCATTCCAATTTTTTTTTGCACTCATTAACTCAGATTTGTATAAGTTATTAGGGTACAACTTGCCAAAAGACTTCAAGACATAAGAGCAAGACACCTGCTGACCTGTTTGAAAACTACAAGCTGCCTTTTTGTCACTGGAATCAGCCAACTCAAGATAAGAACGCCCTTCTCCTCCTCTCCCACCCTTCAGGGCAGCTGTACCCAGTGGATCTTTTCAGATAACATTCTTGTGATAGTGTTGGGCTCAAGGTGTAAACTCATGACTCAAGTCACAAAGATAAGGCAGTGACTGCTTCACCAAACCAAGCAGCAGACAGAATAGCCATTTCTCTGATTATACATTTTCTTAATGAGCTACTAGAAGTAGTGTATAACCTGGTGACTCCCCCCCCCCCAAAATGGGTCTAATTTTGTGCTGAAAATGGAATGTAAAAAAACTTGACTTTTGAAGCTTTGTATCCCATTAGGAATATTGCACACACCTCTAGTAATTACTAAATGCCAAACAATCCTGATTAATATTGGAAGAATAAAAGTCTTTAAATGGTCATTTCAATGAATTTAGCTATTTAGTTCTGTAAAGCTTTTTTCACAGTTCCACTGTTCAATTTAACAGAGTACAGGTAAATACTCTTTAAGTAACATCATATATGGCAATATCTTCTATGAGACATTTCAACAAAGAAGTAGAAATATTTTCTTTCCGCATTATATTATACCGTTCAGGGTAACCACTTTAAGTCGACTTAATAAGGTCGACTTTAAGTCGACTTAACAAAGTCAACCTAACTTTTTCTAGTGTAGACATAGCCATAAAGTTTACATGCTGTCAGTCATTGTGAAGTACCTCTACCATTAGCTGTAGTTGAATCATAACGTGTGCAGTAAGCATCTCAAGAGGCAGTGAGATACCAATATAAATAAATAAATAAGAGAAAGATCCTGTGTTTTAAATGCCTATTTCATTTTTTTTAATCATTCACTGTCTCATAATTATCTTTGACAAAGATGAAATATAGTATGTATAGGGGAATGTTGATGAAAATATTTGTATTAACACTATGGAATTTTCCTTAAGGTACCTAAAATCTGCTCAAACTTTTTGAGTTTGAAATGTCCTGACAGACTGAGGGTTGAAATCCATTTATACTACTGTCTCTTTTCAATCCAGTAGGTGTGAGGGATCATGAGAAACAATTTTCTTATCCTCAAGCCACCCAAGCAAATGGTGGCAGGTAGGCTAAACAGTGATGTGTGGAATTGCTGGGGGTGCAGGAAAGAGAGATAAGGAGGGGTGGGGTTGGGGAAAGTGAGTGAGAGAAAGACATTCTGTGCAAGAGCAGAATTTCCAAACTCCAACTTCATTATTAAGACACCTAGAAGTTAGATCATCCCTTTCCCATTGATAAAGCCTCGGGAATGGGTGAGGGGAGCAAAGGCACTGGAAAATGATCCCTCAGGTGAGATGGATTGTGAGGATATAGATTGGGCAGGGCTCTGCCACCCAGACTCTCAGGCCAACAGATCTGGAGGGAAGGGAATCCATGGCTGCATGGAGATAGAAGGAGGAATACTCCTGTTCCATTTCCAAACCATCTGGCAAGAAGGCTCCAGCAGGAGCCATTCTGCCATTGGTAGAATCTCTGCACCTGCCCATTAGCTTCTCATCCAAAGTCCAATGTAGTCAATAGAAACATTCTCTGTTATTTCAAGGGACTTGAATCAGGCACTAGCAGCTGTAGAGACAACTCCATAGGAATCCCTGATGCTTCAGGGGACATGAACTCCCAATGAGATATTTTCTCAGATTGCCACAGGGCTAACCAGGGATTCTTCAGCAGTTAACAGCTCACCCTCAAGTTCCTCCAGTCCCTGTTGGAAAAGACTATCGCCATTATGGCTGTATTTAAGGACTTTCCTCCCTCCTGGGCTGCTCAGCAGAGTTCCATGAACCTTGAATTCCATTTGCTTTCATTTGCAGAATGGAGTAGGAGAATGTCACATATATCCCATTAAATAAAAGGGGGGAGGGGAGGGTGTGAGGTGGGAGGGAGAGGGCAAAGAAGGAGCCTTACTAAACAGAATTCTGATAAGGAATATAGTAAAAGATTGCTTAATCTCTCCAGCATTCCAGTTGCATTCTTAAAATTTTGGTATCATTCTTAAAATGGGTTTATTTTTATAAAGTCTTCCCAGGTTAAGGCCTCGGAAATGTAAATAGCCTTGAAAAAGATACACAGACCCAGTGAGCTTCTGTATTGTATTTATCGCTTAAGGAACCTTGTCATTAGACTCAAATTAAAAATGAGTTGTCAGATTCTGTTAATAATTAATGCTGAAGTGTTAGCACTTTGAAAAACTGTTTCAAATGCAACACATTCCATTTAATGTTGAACAGTTTTATATTTACTGTAATTCCACCTTTCATCCCTTAACGTCAACCTCTAAATCTTTAATGCTTTAATCACACTTCTTATTTTGATATCCCAAGTGAGATGTTCTAACCTGTGTCCACTCCTTTTCAGTAAGGGGCACATTTTATACAGGAAGGTTAGGAAGCAGCAATTGTTAATTATTAAGGAAAACAAAATGCTGCTGCTGGAAAATTGTGTTTGTTCCCAGCAGTATGTGTTACCTTTAATCTTTATTGACAGGAAGCAAGAGGAGTCATAAAATAATTATGGAGGAGCCAGGAGAGAGGATTGTTTGAGAAGAATATATTACTGAGCAGCAATGTAGGATCTTGATTTGATTCCATAAATGAAACTAATTACTGGATAATGTATTATATGGAAACAACATACCTGTAATATACATAGATAACTATCCACAAGAAGTGCAACACATATATTGCATGTTATATATTAGATACATTGTAAATCCAGCAGCCGTGATGGGGTTGTTGTTCAATTCAGAGTGTTTTAAGCTAACAATCAAACCATTCAGTATTGAGTCTGTGACGGATAATGACATTCATACAGTGCTTGAACTTTTTATTTCAGTAGTGAATATTATTTATCTTTGTTTACACTTTTACTGTTTTATACTGTTTTTCTTCCCCTCACTAATAGATAAATGCTTATTAAGTGTAGTTAAAAAGTAATCTTTTGCCTTTTTATTCATAGTTAATAGGCCATTGTGCTACACTAACTCACAGTGAGTAGCACCTTACCACACAAGTTGTCCTATTGAAATCAATGGAACTATATGTATAGTAAAATACAAATCCTGTTCATTGCAAGTAAGGATAAAACAGTTGGGCCCTAAAGATACTATTGGTTCTAGAGTTATTCCCCATAATGGACCTGATCCAAAGGCCACTGAAGTCAATGGCAGATTTTTCACCAACTTCGGTGGGTTTTGGATTATGCCCTGTACATTTAGAAAGTATTGGTCAAACTAATTCAGATAAAAAGCTTTAAATTGTACCCACCAAACATATTTTAGGAATTTCTCAGAGACTTAAGAGGACAGACATAATCCAAAAACCATACAACTGGATTCTCCATTGCCCTGTGTCCTCTGTCATCATTTACACTTCTGTAAATTGAATTTAAAACAGTGCCGTTCTGATCTGGTAGCATTTGTACCCTCTTTGCACTGATTTAAGTGACTACTTAAGGTGGAAAAGATGGAAAACACTGAAATATCAGAATCATATCATGCTAGATTCTCCTATCAGCTACACACAGGAATTTACATTTATTTCAGTGAGATTGTATTGGAGTAAATTTAGGCAGAATTTTCTCCACCTCTAATCTGTATTCTGGCTTGTTAACTCTCCTCTCTATTTTTTGCACACTTATATTACCATGCTTCCATCACCTCTATTTGTTTTTCCTTGTTACAGGAACAGTGGATAGAGTCCTCCCATGTTGAACATGATCAAAACTTTACCACACTGATTCTTCCAGTCCACGCTGGCCTGCAAAACAGGCAGTCTGTGTTTATTGTTTGGAATCCCAAATCCTCCAACTTGCACATCAAAAAAGAAATAAAAATTTCCTGCTGCTGCATTATCATGCTAGCTTCTGGTTCCATCACTACACACTGCAGAGATCCATACTGTTCAAGAAAGCATTAAGGAATATTTATAAGATGTCCAACAGGACAAAACAAATGGACATATATAATATGTGTACATAGTTCATTACAAAATGATTAGTTTGTATATGTAATGGATGTGTTCTTAAAGCACAGTGGGTCCTTTGAAGTTTACAAGTTTGTTATGAATTGATTTATTCATGAAATGCTTTGTTTCTATGACAACTTTATTGGTTTGCCTGCGCTCTAAATACATATAGGCATGGCAGGAATTCCACAGTACAAAACAAATTACACACTACCACCTGAATGGCTTGCTGCCTTTAGGGAATGTACAAAATCAGGGTAGAAATCACCATATGCTGTGCCAGTCTGAGAACGATTACCTCGTAAAAAAAAATATTTAAAGACCGTCCATAGTTTCCAACTGTGTTAGAAAAAGGCAAAGATGGAAAGGAGGAAAGGAATCTTGAGGAAAAAGATAAAAGAGACCCAAACCCTAACTGCAAGCAAAAGTCACAGATCTAAGATCAGCATTCTCTATCACAAATAATAGACCTTGCAGGAGGCTATTAATATTCATAACAGCTCTATAGCGACCAAAGAAAGTAGAGAGCCATTGTTTAGAGAAAAATTATTGTGAAAGTATGAGGCATTAGTTGATAAAAGGATAGAGAGGCTCATAGGAAAGATATAAAAAGGATCTGAAAGCAAAAGTCAATAAGAGGATCAAATGACAAATGGATAAGTTCTAAGGCAAAGGAGTAATAATTGAGAAGTAAAGTAAGATTGGGAATAGGACGGCTGCAGTCTGAGGAAAAGGGATATAAAAAGTAAATAGAGGGTAAAATTAAAAAGGCATGGAAAACATAACTGAAATATAAAAAATGAATATGGATAAAAGAGACCAGGGGAAAAGTCTAATTTCATTTGGTTTGATCTTTAAAAGAGTATCCTAAAATGTGTTAAAATAGAATTGTACTTTTTTAGGTTCCTTAGTAGGCTTGGTTCTTTTGTCCTATTTAATATTCTGCAATGATTCTTGAGAAATGAAATGCAAGAACAGTGAAGTCCATTAAACGATCCTTCCCCGGATGCATAGCTTCTTTTTCCATGGTACCTTCTACTTCTAAGAGCCTTAAACATCAGAAGAAAATAGCATTCCTGAATTATGTATGTAAGTTATTTGGTACCCCTTTGAGGATCATTACCTTGTTGTGGTGGAGTGGTTTGACTATTCTGATTAAACCCAGGGCTTCATCATCTAGAGCTTAGTACTCCTGTTACCTAGTACTCCTAGGTAAATAAATCTGGGGGAGGGGAAGGATCCAGACTAAAATTAATCCATTCTAAAACCCTCAGAAAGGCCCAAAAATGTGAACCTTGCCCAGATTAGTGATATGGGAGCCCACCTCTGTAGCCAGACCTAACAGTGGTGTTAGCTGAGTGTCTTGTGGCTGGACCACCCATGTAACCCAACTGGGCTCAATCCAAAAAGATGACATGGACATGGTTCATGAGCTCACCACCCATGATGCAAATGAGAAGGCTGGATGTGATGGCAGAATGACAGCAGAAGGTATGGACCATGACCGATTGGCCTTCTGCAATGGAAGCTGGCTCTAGGGGTGTGGAACATAAATATACCAGGCACGATCTATTGGGAGGAGGCCCTGGGGCCAACCCAGGACATGCTGGAGGGATTGTATTTCCCAGGTGGCCTGGGAAGACCTGGGAATCCCCAGAAAGAATTGGAACCTGTTGCAGAAGAAAGGGAGGTCTGGTCTTCCCAACTCTCCATGCTGTTGCTGTGACCCTCACCAGGAAAAGTGACATAAAGAAAAAGTTATTTAATAAATTCATAAAACTAAACAGAGCCATAGGATATTCAGGATCAGATTTACAAAAGAAAAAAATTAAAAGAGTGGAACAATAATTTATCTTTGATCCAATATTTTTGCAAGTCATATTGAAGTCAATATACTGTATATTGTCTCTCAGTACCAAGAATGGAAGCTCTTTAAAAATGGTGCACTTCACGGGCAAAATCCTAGCCCTTGTTCTGCAAGCACAGAACTAGGGGAACTGATGCAGTAGAGATGCAGGATTGCTGGTGCCTTGCAAAGGAATCCTTATTCTTGCATATTGTGAACCTTAACTCTACATGTATTTCTGCTGCTTCAGGATCTGATTGCACAGCCATTATTCATGTTGGTGAGAACTTATGATATCCTGTTCAGGTTCTTATACTGTGGCCATCACCACGGTATCTGATCACCTACAAAGTATTGGAGCACTACTGTTTAGGGCCTTTAATAACCCCATTGACATCAGTTGTTTCTCACTGTTGTGAGTAAAGGATGCACAGTTTGGAGTACAGAGGTGGAGAAAAGACAGGTTTAAGAGGAGTGAGGCATGGGGTTGGAGGATCTGCCATCATCCAGTCCTGTTTTCCTTGTTCTCTTCATTACCACCATCATACAGAATCACCCTCCCCTATCAAACTTAGCTACTCAGATTGGCGTTGGGGGGGTGGGTGTATATTTGTATTTAGAGCACAGACAAACAAATAAAGTTGTCATAGAAACAAAACATTTCATGAATAATCAAGTCCTAACAAACTTGTAAACCTGAAAGAACACACTGTGCTTTAAGAAGACATCTACTACATAGACCAGCTAATTGTGTTTCACCCGGGAATGAGTTACAGCAGTGGTTCCCAACCTTTTTGGCTCAAGAGTCACAAATGTAATTTTTACAAACTTGAAGGGCCATGAGTCTCTGCCACCAGCCCCCCTCCCATCTCCTTGCAGCCAGAGGGAAGGAGTTCAGCAAGTAAGATCTTCTGTCCCTGTGGCTGCAGCAGGGAACCATGCGCTCCACCTGGGTTCCTAGGCACTGGCTCCCTTCTGCAGTCAGAGGGCTGGGAAATCCCCTCCTTCTGCTCCAGCAAGGACCCCAGTGCATTTTGTCATGCTCCCCACTACAGCCAGGGGGAGGAAAATGCTGATCTCAAATCCCCTTGGCTGCAGCAAGGAGTCAGCACCAGCAATGCACTCTGCCTGGGTACTTAAGCAGTAGCTCCTTTCTGCAGCTGGCAGGAGAGGAGAGGTGCAGCACACCACTCTGAAAGACCCGGCAGGTCACATGTTGAGAACCACAGAGGTATAGTATATGACTCAGTCAAAGAAACTTGATTTTCATATTTATTAATTCTTCCTTCCTCCCCATTGAATTAAGTATAGATCATCTGAACTGTAAGGTTGCCATGAGAAAACCCAAAGATGTCTGTATCTAAATCACAGTGTTCCTGTGTCCAGGAAACAAAGAGATGAAAAGGAAGAGGCCTCACTTGAAATCACATGACTGATTTTGCTGAGGCAGGCACCCAGCATGCACACTTTAATTCCGCACTGCAAGAACCCAAATCATTTCACTAATTTGACATGTAAGCACTAATCAGATAAAAAGCTCATACTTGCTTATCCTATTAGTGCTTACTGTACATTATTTCTGACTTAACGTTCTGACCCAATCTCCTGCATACTCCCTATGATCTATATTTTATACTGATTAAAATCACCTCCACATGTTATTTATGATCTCTATTCTTTTGAAAAGATGGTGGGAACTGATCAGTATTAACCTAGTCTACTGAACTGAAATTGTATTATTTTCACTGGTCAAATCCTATTTAATATTTACAAAAACATTCAGATGAAATTATCACCTGTATAGGGCCTGATTCTTATTTATATTAGAATCACTTTATCGCTAAATTAGTTTCACCTACTAACTTTATTTGCTATGTCTACACTTGTCAGAATAAGTCAACTTAGCATGTCTACACTGTAAATTTACTTGCTAAATCAACGTAGAGAGTCTACACTGGACGCCTAAGTCGACTGGCAGGAGCTAAGTGGACCTGGGAGTGGTGCATGGTGGGAAGTGTGGCACCCGAGAGGTGCCCCCCTTCCCCGGGCACCCCTTTAAAAGTGGCAGGGAGCTCAGCACCTTCCCCATTGTGCTTGGGTACATGGGGGCTGAGCAGGAGCCGGGTACAGGAGCAGGGTGGGCAGGGCTGTGTTCTGCCCTGTGGGTGGGCACGCCAGGCTCTGGCTGTGCCAGGCACCCTGCGAGGGAGGTCAGTGGGGGAGCCCTGGGGGCCATTTAAGTCGACTTAGGGCTAAGCCACATCTCCACTGGCTTAAGTCTACTTAATAAAGTCAACTTAAGCAGTAAGTCGACTTAAAACAAGGTCTTATTGAGTCGACTTAAGGAGCAGCTTAAGGAACACCTTAAGTCGATTTAAGGAAACTCCAGTGTAGACACAGAGTAAATTAAGTTGACTTAAGCCTGCTTAAATCAACTTAATTTACTAGTGTAGATGCACCCATTGTGCCACAATGGTAGCTGAGACACAGGTCTTTAATAGTGAAAAAATAAGGTGGAGATAATTAAGACTATATTGCACTTCAAGTTCCCATATCTGTGTATATACTCCATGGGAGAAGGGAAATGAATTGACTAGCTTAATCAATTGTTTTCTCACTTCATTACTTTGGTCCACAGAGTAACAGATTTTGATTGCAATATAGAATTGTCTACATCCATTGGCTTCCATGGGGTTACTACACATTTATCCAAGTGTTACTGAGATCTGAAAATAAACTATGTCATTATGAGCCCCTGTGCTCAGACAAAGTGCTTTAAAGTCTACCAGGTTATGTATTCCTAACTGTGCATTGTGGGTGTGTGCAAGCAGGGAAGGGGCATGTCTATCCCCAGATGTGGCCTCAAAACCTGAATCACTACCAAATAATATTATACCTAGGAATCTTACATGCTTCTAAAATTATTCATGATGGTCCTCATCCTATGCACTGACAGGTATCAATTCATAGTTAAGTCACTGAATCGTCTTCCTAATCCCACCCTTGCAAAGAACATCACCATCTATTCTGTGAGATGCTTGTTTCGATTATTCTTTTGTTGATATCATAGGACCTAATTTGGAATTCACACAAGTTTTACAGCAGTGTAATTCCATTGATTGCAACAGAATTGCTCGTGCTCTGTACAGGTTGTAAACAAGATCAGGATTAGACCTGTGGAGTCTGAAAGATTGGTAAGGGACTATATGTAGCTATATAATTGAAAGGAAACATTGTTATTCAGTGTAGTATACCTTTAAATGTAGGGTGCTGCCTGACTGCTGCAACACAGTTGCCATTTTGTGTTTTATTTTGGATGCAAAATGCTCCAGGAGTATCTTGGTTTCTCTCTCTGATAGGCACATTGTCATTATTTGTTCTCTGTTGGCTGTTGTCTGGTTCCCAATTTCTTTATTTTTGGCCATCTATAAAGACAAAACAAAGTTATTTTTCAATTCTGATTGTTTTTATTTCAAATTAAGGAACCATCAAAGATAGACGAATAGTGGGCTAAGGAATGTGTTAAGGCTAAGCTGATTGTGCTAATTCAGTTATGCCACATTAACCAAATTTGTCCTAAGTGGCCAGTGGAGGATTCCCCCAGGAAATCTCTAGTGTTTTAGGGCCACTGTAGAAGTTCCTGTGAAATCCTTAAAGATCAAGAGAGGGGCATCCCCAGAAAAAGAGCATGTGTTTGGTATGTCCCTGTGCCCCGCTGATCCCTGGCTGACAAAAAAAGCCGTTGTGTGTCTTGGCAGTGGGCCTACAAATGGCATTTAACCTGCTCCATGTTCTGCAGGGATCAGACCTGCACCTGACGTCCCAGAATGAGAAAGCCACCTGTATTCCATATATGAGATGGTGCATTTTGTTGCGGTTCTTGACCAGTTCTTCTTCCCCATTTTCCTTTCATTTTCACTGTGCCAGAGAATTCCAAACATTTTACATGATGATATATTGCCCAGTACATTGCCAACCCGGAGATCTTCAATGTTTGCAAGTTAAGGATTCACATAATGAACATCTCAGAAATTTCAGTTGTACCACCACAGTGCAGGCTCTGACAGCCAGAACTGACACTTCATCTTCAAAGTGTCTGACGAAGTGGGATTTTCTCCCATGAAAGCTCATGCAATAAATAAATTTGTTAGTCTTTAAAAGTGCCACAGGACTTGTTTGTTTGTTTTGCTGAACTAGACGGTGCTGTTCTCTCACAGTCAGCACACAAAAGGAAGGAAAAGCTCACTTGGTTGAGGAATTACAAATAGCATTAAAGTTTTCAGGAAAAATAAGTTGCCCCCAGCTCATAAATGCTGTTGATGCCCTCGTGCTCTAGCTGAGGTGCATTGTAAATTGTCATAATTGACCACATTATTTAATTATTTAATGGTGGCTATAAAACAAGTGTAACAAAATGAAAACTGCTATGAACTTTCTTGACACCATACACTCTTCAGATACTTGCTCTTTATATGACACACCATCATTTACTCAGTCAGCCCTCAGAGAATGGTGGGGTGGCTGAACTGTCAATATATTAAAAGAAAAATCAGAGACAAGGAAAGTAAATTATGACATTTCAGAAACATTGGTTTGCTTTATCCATGGCATAGCATCTCTAATAGTCAATGGAAAGTCTTGGAAGGAGAAATTTGTGCAACTTGAGTTTCCATGGTATATTATCAGATTGTGTATAACGTGGGTGTGCATGTCTTTGTGTATGTACAGATATGCACACTTCTGACACATATCACACACAATCTGATGATTTGATATGTAGTCTGCAGTGAACACACATGTACATACATAGGTCATTTGCTTAATAAAAAGTAGTCTTTTACAAAACCTCTCTGGGTTGGCTATTGTTATGCCTCTCTCTGTGTGTGCATGCACAGAGGTTATGAACAAAGTACCTTTTTCATTAAGCGAGTGACATTTTCATGCAGGCGCAGCATCTATCTATCTTCTTTCTGGCAAAGCTGTCTGCCTTTCAGTCAGCATCTGACTAAAGATCAATGAGAGAAAGCTTTTTGAAGGTGCTTTCAGGTCCTGCGGCAAGGGAGAGGATCAGAAAGCTGCCATATACCTCAGACCCACTTGACAAATGAGGAACTATTCTGATGCTCCGTAAACTGCTGTCACATCAGTTACGAACACTAATTAGAACTACTTTGCTACTGAAAGTGTCCAGTGCATTAAATACCATTTCTGCTTATTGCAATTAGCTTATCCATTGACTTACACTTCATACCACAAGACTATCAAAGATGGAAATACATAGGGGATTATTTAATAATGTATAAGGTAAATTAGGACTGAATGGCAAAAAGAGCTTTTGCCTGCTATCTTTGACCTTTCATTCGTTGTATAGTATGAAGCTCACACATGAAAATGTGCTTATCTTATTTTCTGTCTAATTGGACAATAGACAACACCTTAAGATATATGAATAATAAACATCTGTTTTTAGCCTTCTGTTCCTCAAGATGGCATATGGATCAAGTGATACATGTGGGTTTTGTGAAATAATCAGCCATCAGAGTCACCATGATATCATCCAGGCTGCAAATCAAAAGGATTTTATACTCTTTCCCATACTGCTTCCAATAATCGTTCTTAGTATTGAGAAACTGGCAAGATTTTATTAAACAGTCCATAAGATGTTGATTTCTGAAAAGATTAAAGTGCTTTTTAATGTCATTTTCTTTCTTACATTGAGGCAAAGCTGCAGTTGACAAAATCTAGTAATAACTCAATTTGTTAGCAAAGTTTGAGAGAAAATAATCTCATAATTGTTCTCTTTTATTTTTAAATTAAATTCCCAACTTTAGTGCTTTTATAAGCTTTATAAAACCGAAAAAAGTGCCTAATGTGTCCATATGGTGCATTTCAAATAGACTGGTATAGGCACTTGTTATGGCCAGAATGTCTTAATTCTTCCATTCTAGTTCACCTCTCTTTGGGTTTATAGGACAGGAAAACATTAAATGTTCTAGGCTCTAAAGACTTCAGCGCTTCTTCAAAACTTTATTTCACAAAACATTAAGTCCTGAAATAGACTAACATGCAACTAGAAACTAATCTGAATGGTACTAGTACCTTTTTTTCTAACTAAATGTGATCAATGATTGACCCTGTTATGCTTTGCTTAGTATTACCAACTGCCAGCCAAGCCCAGATCCTGTTCCAATGACCAAGACTACCCATTGAGTTGCCTGCCTCTTAAAGGAACTCTCCCATTGGCTGTGTTGCTGTGCAGCCTGGATTCCATTCCAGACCCTGCCTCACTATCCCACACTAATTGGGAAGGTCAGCATACCTAATATAATAACTGTATTTATTCTGAGTTCTTTCTGTTTAAAAGTACCTGTCTCTTTCACTTTCCTCCCAACACAGAAGCCAAGTTTCAGAGCTGAGTGAACAATGATATCAAAAGGCTACGAAGGCTTCTGTCAGCTGTAGCTCCCCATGTCAAGTGGGAAAGGGTAGCCTGCTGGGCGTAGTGCCCAGGTAACAGTGTTGGGTCCTTCTGAGTCTGGTGGGGAAGCAGAGGTGAGTTGGAAATTCCTGTTTTACCCCTTCTGTGCTGAGATGTAACTGGCTGTATTGAGAAAGCAACCTCAAGTGTTACCTGTGGGCAAACAGTTCAGAGGCTATGTCTACACTTGCAAGTTAGGTCAACTTAAGGAGGCTTAAATCAACCTAACTTAATCCTTGTCCACACCAGGCTTTCATTAAATCGACTTAAGAAATTCCTTAAGCTGACTTAATGAAAGCTTAGATCGACCTGATAAGAACTGCTGATTAGGTCGACCTAATCCTGAAGTCGACTCCTTAGGTCGACCTAAGCACAGTGTGGACGCTTAAATCCACTTTTTTAGGTCGACCTAAGGGCAGTTAGGTCGACTTACTAAGTCCCTGTTCAGGGAAACCACTTTGTTAAGTCGATTTAATAAGGTCAACCTAACTTTTTCTAGTGTAGACATAGCCAGAGTGTTGAGACTTTTTACTATAAGCACTGAATTTCATTGAACAGAGAGCTTAGGTCATTGAGTAGATAAATGCATGAGTTATAGACTCAAGTGAGTACAAGACTTAGAGCCAGGAACTCCTCAGTTCTAGTCCTGCCTTCCTCACCGAGAAGAACACAGTTAACTTCTCTGCTTCAGAGTCTTGCTTGTAAAATAGGGATATAAACTCCTCTTTTACTTAGAATCATAAAAACTGGAAGGAACCATGACAGGTCATCGAGTCCAGTCCCCTGCACTCATGGCCGAACCAAGTACCCTCTTAAGCCATCCCTAACAGGTGTTTGTCTAACCTACTCTTAACAACTTTCAATGATGGAAATTCCACAACCTGCCTAGGCAACCTATTCTGGTGGTTAATCACCCTGACAGTTAGGAATTTTTTCCTAATGTCCAACCTAAACCTCCCTTGCTGTAATTTAAGCCCATTGCTTCTTGTCTTATCATGGACAGTTAAGGAGAACAATTCTTCTCCCTCCTCCTCATAACAACCTTTTTGGTACTTGAAAACTATTATCATGTCCCCTCTCAGTCTCCTCTTTTCCAGACTAAATAAACTTAGCTCTTTCAATTGTCCCTCATAAGTCAAGTGTTCCGGACCTTTAATCATTCTTGTTGCTCTTCTCTGGACTTTCTCCAATTTGTCCACATCTTTCCTGAAAAGAGGCACCCAGAACTGGACACAATACTACAGTTGAGACCCAATCAGCATGTAGTAGAGCAAAAGAATTACTTCTTGTGTTTTACTTACAGTACTTCTGTTAATACATCCCAGAATGGTGTTTGCTTTTTTTACAACAGCATTACACTGTTGACTCATATTTAGTTTGTGGTCCACCGTGGCACCCAGATCTCTTTCTGCAGTACTCCTTCCTAGGCAGTCATTGCCCATTTTGTATGTGTGCATGGGATTGTTCTTTCCTAAGTGGAGTACTTTTCATTTGTCTTTACTGAATATCGTTCTATGTGCCTCAGACCATTTCACCAATTTTTCCAAATCATTTTGAATTGTGATTCTATCCTCCAAAGCACTTGCAACCTCTTCCAGCTTGGTATCATCAGAAAACTTTATAAGTGTACTCTCTATGCCATTATCTAAATCACTGATGAAAATATTGAACAGAACCAGACCCAGAACCGATCCAAGCTAGTTATGCCCTTCCAGCGTGACTGAACTGTTGATAACTACTCCCTGGGAGTGGTTATCCAACCGGTTTTGCACCCATCTTCTAATCGCTCCATCCATGTTGTACTTCCCTAGTTTGCTAATGAGAAAGCGATGTCAGACGGTATAAAAAACCATACTAAATCTAGATATACCACATCCCCTCTATCCACAAGGCTTGTTACCCTGTCATAGAAAGCTACCAGGTTGGATTGACATGATTTGATCTTGACAAATCCATGCTGATTATCACTTAACACCTTATTCTCTTCTAGATGTTTTCTAATTGATTCCTTAATTATTTGCTCCATTATTTTTCTTGGTACAGAGGTTACCCTGATTGGCCTATAATGGTTTGTGTTGTCCTTATTTACCTTTTTATAGATGGACACTATATTTGCTCCTTTCCAGTCCTCTGAGACCTCTCCAGTCTTCCATGATTTTTCAAAGGTAATAGCCAATGGCTCAGGTATTTCCTGAGTCAGCTCCTTGAGTATTCTAGGGTGCATATCATCAGGCCCTGGTGACTTGAAGACATCTAACTTGTCTAAGTAATTTTCAACTTGTTCTTTTCCCATTTTAGCTTCTGATCTTATCTCATTTTTACTGCCCTCCCCTCTGTCAGGCATCCAGTCACCACAAACCTTCTTGGTGAAGACCAAAACAAAAATCATTTAGTTCCTTACCTATCTCACAGCAGTGCTGTGAGGATTAATTTGTTAATATTTGTAAGGTGTTCTAAATCTATGTCCAGATTTAGTATTGTATCTTTATTTACATTTTCATGAGGCTGAAATTCAGTAGTATGTTATTTGCCCGTGTGATTTTTTTTTAAATGAAATTGTTCCATAAGGTAGACAGGCAGGCAACCTTCTGAGTTTCACTGTTCAAATACTAATAGTGCAGAGCTACAATAAAACTCTTTTCTAACATCTTTCATTAAAAGTCTCAGACAGAAGACACAAAGCAGCAACAGGTGGCTTTCCTCTAAAGTGCAAAACACTTTCAGAGATCCAGTTCTAAACCGATCCTGACTTAAAAGCTCTTAGTATGCCTGTCCATTAATCAGTGCTGAATTTTTCCTTCTCCTACTGCATTCCTCTACGATTAATGATAAAATGCTGAGCCAAACCATTCCATAAAGATAGTGCTTGTGGAAAAAGTCATGAGTATTGCACATCCACATTTTTAAGTGATGGAATTATAAAATATCAAGGTCAGCAAATCCCATTATATAAACTAGAGATGTGCAAACCTCAGAAGGTTTGCTTGTTTGGCTTGACTAAATACCTGGAAGTTTGTGTATTTACCCAATCATCCTGGCAAAACTAACTGGGTATTCCATGGGTCCAAGCCATGTGGAGCTTATTGCAAGATGAATCCATAATAATCTGATTCCCATCAGGCAATAAATATCAGTCAGTTTTGTTTGCTTGAATAACTTGCCTTTTTGCTTCCAAATCACAGACAGGCTTCCTGATTTTAAATGGGCTGTGACTTTCTTTTTTCACTAATGAATTCATGTATGCATATAATTATAGGACCAGTTCTAGGATACAATTATTACAGGTGCTGACAAGGATATGTAAGCTTCTGCCTACCTGATATACTGGAATGGTCATGGAATTAGAGAACCATATGTCTTT
Source organism: Pelusios castaneus (assembly GCA_007922175.1). NCBI lineage: Eukaryota > Metazoa > Chordata > Testudines > Pelomedusidae > Pelusios > Pelusios castaneus. The sequence goes on along the minus strand of ML685795.1, from coordinate 5,471,172 downwards.
ATTTGTGCCAATGAATAACTATGCCTGCAAATATTTGTGAGGCAAATTACAGCTGAAACAAGAGAGGGTGGGGTTTTTAAATCAGTCCCAGGAAACAGATTGCTTGAAAATGAAAAGTGAAGTAATAAAACATTCCCACATTTTTCCAGCATGACTTGAGATGAGTCTGAGGTCAACTCTGATTTTATTCATACCACATCATTGATCCCTAATGTAAACTTTTTAAAGAACAGACTCTGCTCCAATGAAAGTTAGTGACCAAATTCCCATTGAAATTAGCAAAAGTATATCATGGCCTTAATTTTTCAAAACATTCAGTGCTATACTGAGGGTTTCAATCTGTTATAGAGCTTGGGACACTGAAGAAATAAAAACCATTCTGGGTGAAACCCTGATTCCATTAACAGCAATGGCAAAACTCCTGTGGACTTCAGAGAGGCCAATATTATACCTTCTGTTTAGAGAGAGCGTCTTACATATTTTAAGGTTTTCGTATTGCTCATCCTTATTTTTTAAGATTGTTCATATGAAAAGAGGAGTTTTTAGAGCATCAAGAAATGTAGAAACCATTTCCACAATACCAGTTGTGAGATCACAGTATAGCAAAACTAGCAAAAAATCTGGAGCTGAGGGTAATCTGATCGCACACATACACAAGCACCACAGCCAAAAAACTCCCCGTGGATTTTGTATATCCCATATAAAATAAAAAATCCACATGGTTTGATGTTTGGGCCAAGTTTTACACAGCAATTGAATAGTATTTAATGTCATTTTTGGTATCTACTGCATGTCATAGTATATTCCATTGCTGGTAAAATTTTGACAGGGAATCATAACTTGTGTATTGATTAGGAAAGCTGATGCAAAATATTTGTACAATTGTGCACAGCATTATTCCAGTAGAGGGCCAGAGGGAAAAATACTCTTGAACAATAATTTCACTTATTAAACTCATTTTTATTTTGTTATATTGTTTTAAAAAACAAAGCCATACATGTATTTACAGAAAACATTGTGTAATTTGTTTTTCAGAAAAGGAAGCACTCTCAATAACTTATCTCCTGTTAAATACAATGCCTCGTAAAAAGGCAAGGTACTCAGTTTTTGTCTTTTTCTTCCTATGGTCCAGAGTCAGAAAGTAAACAGGTATTTAATTTGAAGTCATTGACCAACTGTGCCCTCTGTTCTTCTGGATAGTACAACTACTTCAATGACTCACGATTATGCACTAACTAACCATTGGCTAAAAACAACAAAATATAAACAGAATTATTGTAAAGGTACTAGATACAAGAGATAACAATTGAATTTGATTAGTCAGCTGTGTATTTTGTGCCACCATAAAACATCAGAATCATAGAAATGTTGGACTGGAAGGGATCTCAATAGGTCCAGGCCCCTGACTGAAGCAGGATGAAGAATTACATAGATCTTTCCTGACAAGTGGTCTTAAAAACCTCCAATGATGGAGATTCTACCTAATGGGTCCCACACTTCTGTCTCTTGCAATGGGTCAGGGGACCACCTATTGCCCCATCTCCCCAACAATGAGAGGTTCCTTCAGGGGGGGGGGAAAGAGATCAGGACCCAGGCCCACACACTCCTCTGGGTCTCAGCCCAGGGGCCTTATAAATAGCAGCTATTTGCTGCAGTTGTTGTACCCACAGCTGCATTAGTTCCCCTGGGCTAGTTTCCCCCCTCTGCCTTTTCAGCTTCTGGTCACCCAGTTCTCCAGAATCTGGGAAGTATATATCTCTCACTCTCAAGCTGCCCACTCCTCTTGAAATCTCACACCTTATAGTTAGGAAGCTTTTCTCTAATGTCTAACTGAAATATCCCTAGCTGCAGTTTAAGACCATTACTTCTTGTTCTAATCTCAGTGGCTAAGGAGAACAATTTATCACCCTCCTTTTTATAACAACCTTCTATGTACTTGAAGATTGTTATCATGTTCCCCCCTCAGTCTTCTCCAAGCTAAGCAAACTCATTTGTTTCACTCCTTCCTCACAGATTATGTTTTCTAAACTATCAGTCATTTTTGTTGCTCTCCTCTGGACTTTCTATAGTTTATTCACATCGTTCCTGAAGTGTGATGCCCAGAACTGGACACACTACTCCAGCTGAAGCCTTCTCCGTGCTGAGTAGATTGGAAGAATTACTTCTTGTGTCCTGTTTACAACATGCCTGCTAATGCATCCCAGAATGATATTTATTTTCCCTACAGTATTATATTGTTGACCCATATTTCATTTGTGATCCATTGTGACCACCAGATTCTTTTCTGCAGTACTCCTTCCTGGACAGTCATTCTCCATTTTGTGTTTGTGCAATTGATTATTCCTCCCTAAGTGTAGTAATCTGTGTGTAGAAGAGGCTACAAGTAATCATTTTGTTAGTGTCCCACCTGAATTCTAACTAGCTAGGTTTATTTTCTTTTAATATACACACTTAACTCCTGTTAGTATTAACAAGTGAAAACTATATTGCCATTTTAAGTGCTATCTATTCAAAAATCAGCCCTCACTATAAATCCCCTCTACAAAATGCCTTACTTCCTTGCACATTCTTTCACTTTCTTGAGTTATTTAACCCAAGTTTTGTCTCTAACTCACAACTATCCTGAAAACAATGCATTCCAGTCAGACAGCTTTCCCCCTATCTTAGTTTACTATTTTGGTTTTCTTTGCCACACATTGTTTCTGTTGATAATGTAGATACAACACGTACTCAGCTGAAGGTGAAACTTGAAATGTGTTTGTAAAGACCATTGATCCACTGAGTCACTCTTTCACTAGCACATAATTTTCTGCATTAGAACATTGTCTAGATACAATGTAATATTATCTCAATTCACATTTGTGTTTCTAAGCAATCGTAGACCAAATATGTGTATAAAAGGCAACAGGCAGCCACAAAATTGATACAAAAGTCATCCTGGTGTTATGACTTAGTGCTAGCTACTAGTTACAATGCAATGCAATGCTGGCTGCTGGCTACCGTTCCTGTGAATACAATCTATTGTTAACAGCCAGTGTATACAGCCCAGAGCAGAATATCCTCTGATTGGCTGGTCTTCCCGAGGTGCCCTCATTTTCAGATAACATTCCGTTCGGTTTGTGCAATTCAGGCCAGACTGTTAGCTGTATTGAACTCTTGGAGTTTTCTTGAATACCGTGACATGTGCTTGCCTTGCGACTGGATTTGCATGGCAAAACAAGCTCTTGTGCACTGCTACAGGCTGGGGACCGATCAGCTAAGTAGCAGCGCTGTAGAAAAGGACCTGGGAGTTATGGTGGACGGGAAGATGAATATGAGCCAACAGTGTGCCCTTGTTGCCAAAAAGGCCAATGGCATATTAGGCTGCATCAGTAGGAGTATTGCCAGCAGATCGAGGGATGTGATAATTCCCCTCTATTCGACACTGGTCAGGCCGCATCTGGAGTACTGTGTCCAGTTTTGGGCTCCCCACTACAGAAAGGATGTGGACAAATTAGAAAGAGTCCAGCGGAGGGCAACAAAAATGATTAGGGGGCTGGGGCACATGACTTATGAGGAGAGACTGAAGGAACTAGGCTTATTTAGTCTACAGAAGAGAAGACTGAGGGGAGATTTGATAGCAACCTTCAACTACTTGAAGGGTTGCTCCAAAGAGGAGGGAGCTAGGCTGTTCTCGAGGGTAACAGAGGACAGAACAAGGAGCAATGGTTTCAAATTACAGCTGGGGAGGTCAAGGTTGGATATTAGGAAAAACTTTCTCACTAGGAGGGTGGTGAAGCATTGGAATGGGCTATCTAGGGAGGTGGTAGAATCTTCATCTTTGGAGATTTTTAAGGCTCGGTTAGACAAAACTCTGGCTGGGATAATTTAGGGGGAGTGGTCCTGCTTTTTAGCAGGGGGTTGGACTAGATGACCTCGTGAGGTCCCTTCCAACCCTATGATTCTATGATTCTATGATTCTATAGCAGGAAATGGGATTTTGCCGATTATGGCCCTTTCGCATCTGGAGCTATACACTATTTTTTCTGGTATAACACTGGTGTATTTTACCAAATTACAGGATGAAATTAAAAATAAATTCTACTTGCTGGGTAGACAGAGTTTATTTTTAAATTTAGGATTCTGTCTTAAGTAAATTATTCTGTGTTATGAAGGAGCTGTACTGCAGATTTTTGTTAGTTGGCTTTCACTGCCATCGGAATACAATAGTTAATTGGAAACGGCATAAAGTGTCTTACAATTTTTGTAGAAGCAGCAACTCTAGTAAATATTTTCTAAATGTGCTTGAAAATTAATGTGTGTATCAAAAAGTACTTGATAAATAGCTGAACATAAAGACATTGCTAGTGCATAAAGATGTATAGATGCACTGATAGAGTGATAGCCAATAATTTATAACTAATAAATTCTAAAAAGTAGACAACAGCAAAGTGTTATATAAATCGTTCTTCTTTGGTTGACACATAGTTGGATTATGTGAACTGACTCACCATTTAAATGGGACTAGTGAGATTGGTGTGTTATTGATTCAGACAATCCTTGACCTTAGGGATAACACTTGCTTTAGCAGAGGAAACTGGCTTTTAGGCTAGAATTCACTGTCTCTCTGTTATTTGACAACAATGAAAACAAAAAAGATTAGGAAAGCAAAGCATGAGCTAATACCAGCAAAGGCACACAGCTTTTCTTGGGCTGCAGATGTAAAGAAATAGTGCCAACATTCTTTCATAAGGAAATTCAAGAGATATTGGGACTTTACATGGTGAGTCTCATTCTATGTTCTGCCCCACTGTATCTTTCTTTTCTATTGAAGCCACCCATTTTATTTTATTTTATTTTATTTTATTGCAACTTTATTTTATTTCATTTATTTATGTATTTATTTAAGTCATGTTTGAGCAAAATGTCACATACATATTTAACTTTAAGTACACTTGTAAATCTTTTCAGGATCAAGCCTAAATTAGAATTAATGCTTCAAGTCTCTTTAATGGGCCACGCCAAAGTCCTTAAATGTGAAAGCTCCCAAATGTAAGTATGGGGCTCAAAGTCTGGATTTGAACCTCAACTTCCTCAAACTTTGGAGTGTCTGGAACTATGGAGACAGGTTTGCGTTGTGAAATCAGGTCCAGATCCATGGGTTTAGTTTAAGCCTATCACTACTGTTTACGGATAATACAAGGTAAAAAGTTGTAATAGAGGAAAATCTGACCCTGAATTAATGATAGCTGCCGCATGATAGCTAACAGAGGTAAGGTGAAAGAAGAAAGCATGTAGCTAAGCAAGGATTTCATTTAAGCCCATGTCTCTTCAACCACAGCCCTATTTGCAGCAGAAGGGGCTTGAGACTTACTTATGCTTAGTACAGAGGACTAATCCCAGTACATAATATTTGTGGCCACACCAAACAAGTTAAGCTCCTATTGGTTAAACTTGTGTAAGCCCATTGAAAGCAATGGAGCTGGGTAAACAATTCTGCTGAAGATACAGAAGAGGGAATAGAATCCAACTCCCTCTCTCTTAACTGTGTTGTGTTCTGCAGGGCTAACCGAAGTAAAAACAATAATATCTAGACAGCAGATATGGCTCTGAATGCTCTGCATGCAGAAAACAAAAGAAATTTTTTTAACATAGTCACTTTGCAGTGGAAATTCATTTTAAGAGGCTGCACAGGACATTATGGCTAGGATTTTCAAATGCACGTAAGGGGGTTGTGTATCCCGCACTCACTGGATTTATATGAGATTTGGATGCCTAATTCCTTTGGGCTCTTTTTGAAAATTCCAGCATTTGTGCCTGATCCAACACACAACAAAGTTAATGGAAATACTACTACAGAGGACTTCAATTGGGGGCACTCGTCAGGTGATATGTGGGCCCTTTACACTGCAATAAACTACACATGTAATAAATAAACACAATAGCAAGAAATATTGGGCACAGCCCTAAATGAATTTGAAACTCAGATCCTTGTAGGATTCTCCCATCTCAGGTCTTCCATCTGCGCCCAGCACTGCAATCTACCTGCCATTCATCAGGTTCCTAATAGCTATCAATCTACAAACCTTAAGTGGTTAGTCTGGCATAACTCCAATCGGTACCATATAAAGCTACAGCTGCTGAGCTAAGTACGTTTTGTGGCATAAAAAGTGCCTACTGCTGAGAACATATTTCTATAGAAGGCCAAATCTCAGGCTGAAGATTAAGCAATAGTACTACTTATCTGACAAAGCAGATTATGGCCAAATAACACAAACCCTGTTAAACACCGACAAAGAAAGAAAAGTTTCAGGTTCTATTGGTACCACATTAAGTATTACAAAAATACATTAAATTGTCCAACCATACAGTATAAATTATGTTTAATTTAGTAGAATGGTATGGCCAAAATGCCAAACAGGGCTAACACACAATGATTCCTGGATTAATAGAAAATTACCGTACAGCAGTTTAAGAGATTTAACAAGTTAAGGTGGGAGTTTTACCTCTGCTTGCCATTATTTCTAGTTGATATAATGGCACCCCGTTACTGAGAGCTTCCTTTTTCTTTCTATTTTGTTGTTGTTGTTGTTCATGGCATATTTTTATGCATGTCACACTGCACAAATAAGGAATAAGGTCACATGTCTCCACTAAATTAAAGTTTTCTCATTCATTCCATTATCAAAGCTGATTTTCCAGCTTTCATGTGTCAGCCATTTCAAATCCCATGCTGCAAATCAATCGAGTCATTTTTAGTTACAGTACAGCAAAACAAATGCATCTGAATTTTTTAACACAATTATATTTGAAGTTTTTTTTTCTGAAAAATGCAAACCAAAACAGACACCCACTCCCCCTCACATATATATTACAACACCCACTCATCTTTTATTATTGTACGCAGCCAATATGTCCATGTTATTGAAATCAAACAAGAATAAATCATACAGAGGCAGACACTGATGCTCTTACTCCCAGTGAGTTGTACCTTCCTTTGTGAGAAACAGCATTGATTATAATGGGACTGCTCACCAAGTAATGTAAGGTTTAGCCTGAGTAAGGGATTCAGATTTTGTCAGAGAAGTGAACCTCCATGAGCCAAAGTCAACATTCAGCCTTTTTATGCACACTTCCCAAATTCTTTGAAGAATGATTCCTGGTAATACCTATCTTTAATTGTCATTAGTCACCAAATCTCACTGCAAATGTTTTAGTAGGACAATAGAGCAAGTTCAACTCTTCTGTAATCAGTCATATCTTCACTATGTTGGAGGAGTAACAACCATACACATTTGAAGCGATATGGCCAAATGACTTCATCTGGCATTTGAAATCTCCAGTTTGTAGATTGTATTGTGAAAAGATATTGTCTAGTGTGGTGGTTCGAGATCGGCATTCACACAGACACAGTGGAAATGTGGAAGCAGGACACAGTCTAACATCACACCCGATGGTCCCTAGGTGTGTCCGCTTCTGTGAATCTTCTGCTTGCACTTTCAGATAACTCCTTTTATGATATTTTGCCTTTCAGTTCTTAAGTCAAAGAGGGAGGGCCCTTGTGTTAGTCTCAGCTTTCATTAAACAGGTTAGTATTAAACTGTTTTATTCAGTTTTAAACTGGAACTAATGATCCATTAGCGATGAGCATGGAATGGCCAAAAGACTTTTGAAGAATCAGTCTCATAACACTCTGAAGCCAAACAAACAAGGAGTCCTGTGGCACTTTTAAAGACTAACAAATTTATTTGTCACATGAGCTTTCGTGGAAGAAAATCCCACTTCGTCAGAGACTTTGAAGATGAGGAATTTACAGAATGAGAGGAAATTAAATGCAGGAATATGTATGACACAGGATCAGGTCAGGCTGTAACAGCAAATCAGAATAGGTGTTAGGATTCAAACACTGGGGAGCATCATATAGAGGAAGGTGAGGTCAAATCACTTGTTGTAATGAGAATAAAATCTGTAGTCCCTGTTTAACCCTGAGGCAATGATGTCAAATTTGCATATAAGTTCCAATTCTGCAGTTTCTCTTTGAAGCTGTGATTTGTTATTTATTTGTTTGAGCACCTCTATTAACAAGTCATCCATGGAGTGAGCAGGGAGATTGAAGTGTTCCCCTATTGGTTTTTGAATGTTGTGATTTCTGATGTCAGACTTGTGTCCATTTATTCTTTTGCGCAGAGACGGTTCTGTTTGTCCAATATATAAGGCGGGGGGGAGGGATTTCCGGCACATAACGACATAGATCACATTAGTGGATGAGTAGGTGAATGAGCCCTTGATGGAGTAACTGACTTCATTAGGTCCTGTGATGGTGTCTTTTGTGTAGATATGGGGGCAAAGCTGACAATGTGGTCTGTTGCAGGGATATGTTCCTGCTTTAATGTTTCTGTTATTTGGTCTGTAGTTGCTGGTGAGTATCTGTTTAAGGTTGGGTGACTGTCTGTAAGCGAGAAGAGGTCTGACTCCCAAGGCTTGAGAGAATGAGGGATCGTCATGCAGTATAGGTTGTAGATCCCTGATGATGTGCTGTAGAGGCCTGTCTTGGGGGTTGTAGGTGATGACCAGTGGCGTTCTGTTGTTTTCTTTCTTGGGCTTCTCCTGTAGTAGTTGACTTCTGGTACCCGTCTGACTCTGTCAATCTGTTTTCTCATGTCCACAGGTGGGTATTGTAGTTTTAAGGATGCTTGAAAGAGATACTGAAGGTATCTATCTCTGTTTGAAGGATCAGAGCAAATGTGGTTATATCTTAGAGCTTGACTGTAGACAATGGATCGTGTGGTGTGTCTTGGATGAAAGCTCAAGGGATGTAAGTAACTATAGTGATCAGTAGGTTTTCGGTATAGGGTGGTGTTTATGTGTCCATCTCTAATTTGCGCTGTAGTGTTCAGAAAGTGGATCTCCTGTGTGGTGTATTCCAGGCTCAGTTTGATTGTGGAGTGGAAATTGTTGAAATCTCTGTGGAAATCTTCAAGGGCATCATTACCGTGAGTCCAGATGATGAAGATGTCATCAATGTAGCATAAGTAAAGTAGAGGTGCTTTGGTATGAGACATGAGGAAGCGTTGTTTTAAATCAGCCATAAAAATGTTGGCATATTGTGGGGCCATGCGGGTACCTATAGCAGTGCTGCTGATTTTAATGTATAAACTATCTTCAAATCTAAAATGGTTGTGGGTGAGTACAAAGTTACAAAGTTCAGCCAGAAGGTTTGCTGTGAGATCACCTGGGATGGTTCTTCTAATGACTTGTAATCCGTCTTTGTGTGGGATGTTTGTGTAACATCTACGTCCATTGTGGCCAGGATAGTGTTCTCTGGAAGTTCACCAATGGATTGGATTTTTCTCAGGAAGTCTGTAGTGTCTCAAAGATAGCTAGGGGTGTTGATCACATAGGGTCTGAGGAGAGAGTCCAGTTCACTGGGTAAGCCTGCTGTAACTGTGCCAATGCCTGAGATGATGGGGTGTCCAGGGTTTCCTTTTTTATGGATTTTTGGTAGTAGATAGAATATCCCTGGTCGAGGTTCTGGTGGTGTGTCTGTCTTGATTTGTTCCTGTGCTGCTTCGGGGAGTTTCTTGAGTAGATGGTATAGTTCCTTTTGGTATTCCTCAATGAAGTCAGAGAGAAGTGGTTTGTAGAACGTTGTGTTGGAGAGTTGTTTATAAGCGTCCTGATTGTAATCTGATTTATTCATGATGACGACGGCACCTCCTTTGTCAGCCTTCTTAATAATAATGTCAGAGTTGTTTCTGAGGCTCTGGATGACATTGCGTTCTGCATAGCTGAGGTTATGGTATAAAGGATGTTGTTTTGACCACGATTTCAGCCTTTGTACAGTGGTGGAAACAATCTATATAGAAGTCTAGTCTGTTGTTCTGACTGTCAGGAGGAGTCCACATCAAATATTTTTTCTTGCAGTGTTGGGAGGAAGGTATCTGTAGGTCATTGTGTTTTCCCAGAAAAGCTCACGCGATAAATAAATGTGTTAGTCTTTAAAAGTGACACAGGACTCCTTCTTTGTTTGGCTGACCTAGACTAACATGGCTACCCCTTTGGAATACTGTGAAGGAATGCCATAAATACAGAGCGTACATATATCCCCCTCTCAGCATCTAGAATTCAGTTTCCCTACTGGACAAATGGTGACATATCATAGAAGAGACTGGTTCATACCCAAGTAAATTGGTAGATATGACCAAATAGAGATCTTTAATTCAACTGAAGTTACAGTCAGATTGTGTACTTAGGTATATTTTTCTGGTAGTGAAAGAAATCCAGTAACTTCTTTGCAATTATTCCTAGATGGATCAACAGCATTAAAATACTAGTCCACAGATCAGTATGAGACATATTTGAAGCTGAATTCCTGCTGACAGAAAAAATACCTTTACCAGCAAATGCTTGACGAATCTCATTTCCTATGAGCTAGATTATCTTTTCATAAATTGTGGACAACAGATAAGATGAGTTTAGCCCCTGCCTTTGTTGCTGAAGGAGGCAGGCTGATCTGTGAGTAATGGAGCAAACAGAGCAATCTGTTCCAGAGCCCACAAGAAATTTTCCATTGTTTGGGTAACGAATCAGTCCATTCTCTACATGAAAGGGAAAGTCACGCTCAGGAACTTGATTTGTTACAATGATCTTCCTTAATGCGTTGCGTTACTAGTGACATTCCAACCAATATTGGGATCTTTTGTGTGCTTAGTATCAGTTTTATTTTATCTCCAGGATACTGAAGTAGTTATGTATGTAAGAAGGGTAGTCTCAGATACTTTCCAGTTTAAAGGCACGGTGTGCATGCCCAGGAGCTTCAGCTCAAAGAATGTATCCACTAACAGTACAGAAACAGATTATGAACAATTTACCAATACATTTACCCCATTCTTCCTCTTCCATTGCTGAGATAGCCACTTTGTGTGGAACCCATTTAGTTCTATGGGGCACCAGGATTTTTTACTAGGCTGCCTATGACTACTGCTGTGTGAAAGGTTTGTGCAGAAGCCAGGCACGCACTTCTACAATGAACCCAGCACAATAATAATATTAACACCTCACTATGATATAGTCTTTTTCATAAGTAGATCTCCAAGTGCTTTACAGAAAAGGTCAGTATCCTTCTCTCCCATTTATAGATGGGGAAACTGAGGCATAGAGCAGTGATGCCACTTAACCCAGGTCACCTAATGGTGCTTTATGTGGAGGCCTTGTTGAACTATACGTGGTCTGGGGATAAATGAGTTAAATCCCAGCAGAGATTTTCAGAAACTGGAAGTGCTTCTCTCAGTTGATGTAATCAGGCAGCAGCAGCTGAGCCTAATTGGGCTCAGCAGTTTATAAAAAGGCTGGGCTACAGTCAGGGCAGAGAGAGGGGGTTGCTGTTGAAACAGTGGGGGCAGAGTTTGTATGTTCTATTTGTTAGTATTCAAAGATTACAGCACATAAGTGGAATGCAGACAGATTGTGGGAAGTTTGGGGTTAGTTTGTATTTTTATTTCATAAAGAGTTTGTTGGAATAAATCTGGAATTACAGAAAAGAAATTTTCCCCTGAATCTGGGCCTTCTATGAAGTTTCTTTCTAACTGCACAGGCCTAGGCCCTGCCACAGCTCCATTACAGAAACAGAAGACAGATGTAAAATTTGGTTCCTGATATGAGCTTCCTCAAAAGTCAGTGTTATTCAGGTCTGAGTGTAATTGACCTAATGAGCATCTGTTTAGCTGTGCAGTGTGATTCAACATTGTACTTGAACTAAATTAATTTCCATGTTTTTTTGGCAGTAATATTTCTGATGTTCAGCTTAGACTGTGTTCCTCCACAAAGGATCATTCAGCAGAACTAGCCACCAAAAAGAAAATTATTGAATTGCTTGGAAAGGCCATGAAATTTTATATACTGGATGCAGCCACAGGTGACTAATCCAGCTCCAAATGCTGTCACAGTGAGATTTGTGTTTTATTCGCTAAGTCATGTAGTGAGAGATTTTTTCCAGAAAAGGTCATTATTTTGTCATTCTGAGTAACTTTCCATAAAGACAAAAATTTTCAGTAAAGCTCTGAAATTTCTGTGAAATAATTTTTCAGAAAGGGATTAAGCTGATTGTGAATTTAGTCTTTCTCGTCCACTTGTCATTTTTATTCAAATACAAATATTAATGAAGACATAAGCATGCTGATTTACTATTTATTTTATCGTAATCCTGCAGTGAGATTTGTCCACTTTAAAGGTTTCTTGCTGCTTATTTCTATCTGCATACTGCTGTGTCATTTTCTTGCATTTCCCAATAGATAGGAATGCAGACCTGATTTTTATTCCAAAGCATGAAGAATAGAGTGTGTCTGTGTGTGTATATATTGTTCTACCAATATGTGTAGCATAATATCTGAAGCAGATCATAGCTTGTTTTTTGTGTCAGAGCTGTGTTGTCCTTGCCATTACCCCTTTTTCCAGTAAAGTAGTACAATTCAAAATTGATTCTAGTTGGATTGCACTGCGGCAAATTAACAAAAGATGATTGTTGCATTATCAAAGCCTTCTTTGTTGCTATAATACCAGAATCAAAACCACCTGTCTGTCTCTTCTCAATCAATAATGCACCTGAGTCACATTCTCTTGGAAAACGCTTTTAAGATGTCCACTGCATGTTACTTAGATTTAACAAATGCATTATTCAGACTTTCCATTTATTTTGATTACTAGAGATTGTTCTGACATCCTGGTGAGTTATATAGAGCCTAATATTAAATGCCACAGTAGACTAGTATGTCAGTAACAATATCAAGTGACTTTTCTTTTGCAAAACAATGTGGCAGCTGAACAAGTATTCTCTTTAAAACACAGGGTGGACGTGTGTTCAACAGGGACATTTCATTGCAGTTCTCATCTCAGGAAAGGCAAAACAGGACAGAGGACCTTAGTTAATGGGTGGTATTACAGAGTTCCTTAATTGGAAGCTGATTCTGAAAGCAAATAGCTGTTAGACTTTAGAGGCTAAATTTTCAAAAAGACAAGCCAACGTTGCATTCCTAAAACTGTCAATTGTATGCCTAATTGGGCATGCTCTTTAATATTTTCAGCAGGCTGTGGTTAAGATCATAAAATTTACTGCATGTCTCAATAGCAGTCTAAAAACTATTGAGCATCTCATAAGAACACAGAAATAAGTGGGCAGCTCTAGCAATATAACCATGTTTTTAAAAACAAAGAGTCCTGTGACACTTCTAAAGACTAACAGATTTATTTATCACATGAGCTTTCGTGGGAGAAAATCCCACTTTGTCAGATGCTTTGAAGAGAGTCTTTGCATATTCAATCTAACTGGATATCTATAATTAGTAGATTTATTTGGATGTTTGTAAATAATTGTACTTTATTTCATAGTAATTGATTTACAATGCTTTGATTAAGAGTGATTTTTCAAGACATTTTGTTTGCTATTTCCCTTCCTTGAAGGCTTTGCCAAATTTAACATACCAGCATCAAAAACCCTGCCACCTGTGACATGATTTAACAGAAAACAAAGACAAATTAAGTACAATATGTATAACAATATAAGAAATACAAAAGAATGTCGGAGCATAAAGAATAATGTCATGCTCACTAATCATAGAATCATAGAAGATTAAGGATGGAATGGACTTCAGGAGGTCATCTAGGACCAACCCCAGATAAATCATCTTTAGGGTGGCCAAATAGCAAATGTGAAAAACTGGGACAGGGAATGGGGTATAATAGGCATCTATACAAGTAATAGCCCTGAGTATTGGGTCTGTCCCTATAAAATCAAGATATCTGGTCACCCTAATCACGTTAGCCAGGGCTTTGTCAAGCTGGGCCTTAAAAACTTCTAGTCATAATATACACCTTCTCCATGTCTGAGCTATTAAGGCAGAATTATTCAGATATTTTTTAGAGGGTGACCCATGCTCAGAGGGTGGGGCTAAGGCCCTCTGTACCAATCAAGGTCTATATAATGAGATATATCCAAGGAAGGGTGAGGGGGAAGAAGCCTGAGTTGAGATTTAGCCAGACTCTCATATGCCACCTAAAAGGGCTCTATATTGGTCTTGTATTGGCTGGCAAGAAAGGCCAGACTGGTGGTGGGTCAGGAGGAACTGCAAATAAATGGCCCCAGCGGGATTGTGGCTGCTCTTCAGGCCATAGGCTGAAGTAATTGCCACAAAATTGGGAAGTGAGAACAGTATGGAAGCCTCACACTCTGGCAATAGAGGCGGGTTGTTCTCGTGTCCCTGTCTTCTACATGCTCCATCCGCACAGAGCTAAATATATTTGTACTTTATGCCGGTGGAGTGAATTTCTCCCAGAGAGAGAACCCAATGTTCAGATTATACCTTGCACTTCAAATAAATACAAAAACCACTCCCAAATCTGTCTCTGAAACCTCTAATGATATCCCAAGTTGTCATCACACAGACTGGGGAAAATGAGAAAAAAGAGAGAAGGTACTTTTATTAGTGTTTAAAAGCACAGGGTTAAGGTCCAGCCCTGCAAGGTGTTGAGTGACCTCTACTCTGATTGAAATCAATGTCTGATAACTCTCTTGTATGAGCTCTAGGCCTTTTTCTATGAGTTCTTCATGTCCTTCTAACACTAATATAAGAGCGTTCTCTCTGCCAGGCACAACTTGTGTTAAACAGGTTAAGTGTTCAAAACTGCCTCTTCATAGCAAGTGCTAGGCAACTTGCTGCACTGAATCCTTCAGTCAAAACTTGTCTTCCTAAAAGTAAGTACCAGAGGCACCTTTAGATTCCTTAATTAGAGGTCTCATTTTCAGAGTTTCCAATGCCAAGAACCCACAACTGCTGTTGAAGTCAACAGGTGTTTTGCTTGAGTGAGGACTGCAGATCATGGGTCAGAGTCAGGCCTTGATGGAAAAGCCCAGGATTTTTATAGATATATCCAAGATCTGAATGTGGTCCAATGTCTGTTTTGTGTTTTCAAAGAATTTGGAGGAAACAAACTGGCTCCTGTTTTAGTTGTAGCATTAGTAAAAGTAGCATTTTGCCTGCTACTTTTTGTTTAACTTTTGTTTTTAAAAATTATTTATTTGAGTGGAGGAAAAAGAACTACTTAGGAACTATATCAAAGAATTAATTCCGAGGCCATTGATCATTGTGCAGTTACAACCACACAACCTTTCCTCTGAATTAAATTTTTAAACTTGATACTAATTTCTATGCATAGTTTGGCACCCAGGGTTTGAAATAGGCAGCATGCCTGTGGACATGCCTTGCTTGATAATAAATTATCTTATTCTATACAACATCTCCAAAATTTATACCTTGTGTGTCCAAAACTGCAGTCAGTGGGATTTTGGAGTGCATAAAAAAATACAAGAAAAGACCCTAAAATTAAGCAACTTTAAGAACTTAGGGCCTGATCCACAGGTATCCGTAAGCCCACCAAGTCATAGTGAAGTCAATAGTACTCATCCTTAGGGACTAAATTCTATCCTTGAAATCACACTTGAGACTCCACTGAAACTCATGAGAAGCAGAAGCACACATCTCTGCATGAGTATGGCCTAAAAAATATACTTCCTAATGATAGGCAAAGCTCAAAATGCTCAGAGATCCAGTCTAGCTGAAGTGAGAATACAAGAACTATGACATTTATCTAAGTACCTCTCGGTACTCCTTCAATCAGTCATATTGAGCTGGTAACTTCTTGAGGTCAGGCTTTCTGGTGAGATTTCTGTACTCCCTTTATTCCCAATCATGAAATCACGGATACCTGTTTCCTGGAGAGCTTTATAAAAATGATATATTGAAGCTGCTGCTTCTGACTGAAGCAAGAACTGGAGAAAGTATAGGCACATGAAAATCAAAAATGATGTGAAGAAAGTGAAACTTCCATGGAGGTAGAAAAGGACTCACTTTAGAGTTGGTTTAAATTTTAGGTGAAGAGTGAAGTTAGATCTCTTCTGTCTGAAACAGTTTGGCCATCCTTATTATTCCATTCTCTTCTAGCTAGGATTTATTCATCACCAGAGAGCTTTTCTGAGGAGAAAAATAGAAGCAGGATAATACATCTCTTTTGGTTCATTTTTGTTCCTCTTTCCCTCCCTAAATGCTTAGTGATATCCTATGTTGTGGTGAGCAGATGGAGTTTTACATTTGGACCTGAGAGTCGTCATCTTCGTAGTTAGTCCAGTTTCCTGTACAAGTGATTGTCACTATCTTAATTGCTGGTTAGCTCCATCCTTCAATATCTTCTTTTAAACTAGCAAATGAATGAATACCTGGAGTCCTAATTGGATTTTAAAAAGTATTTTCCAACTATTTAAAATAGGCAAGAACATGTCACCAGTGATTTTAATAAGCGGTACTAACCTGTTGATTTGCAGAAGAAATTCTTACTGTTGTGCATAAGTTAAACCATTGAAATCATTCTATGTTAAAAGTAGCTAACTGTAGTTAATGAGTTTTTTGAGGTCCTATTATACTCCATCACTTTATGTTTGTAATGAAGTACACATTGGCCAAAAAGACTTAACTGGAAGCCTTCTCTGCTTGTCTTTAGAAACAGATAATGTTCCCTAAAGTCAATGTTTTGGTTTATTTTTGTGATTTTACAGTGAGCAAAAAGTGTGCTAGGTGCCTCACAGTGTAGATGATAATTATTTTTGCAGAATCATAGAACTCTAGGATTAGAAGGGACTTTGAGAGTTCATTTAGTCAAATCTCCTGCACCTATGGCAGGGCTAAATATTACCTAGGCCATCACTAACAGGTGTTTTACTAACCTGCTCTCCAGTGATCAAGATTCTGCAATCTACCTAGGCAATTTATTTCAATGTTTAACCATCCTGACAGTTATGAAGTTTTTCCTAATGTCCAACCAAAACCACGCTTGTTGCAATTTAAGCTCATTGTTTCTTGTCTTACTCAGATTTTAAAGACAGCAATTTTTCTCCTTTCTCCTTGTAACAATTTTTTTATGTATTTGAAAATTGTTATCATGTCCCATCTCAGTCTTCTCTTCTCCCAACTAAACAAGCCCATATTTTTCAATCTTGCTTTGTTGGTCATGTTTTCTAGCCCTTTAATAATTTTTGTTGCTTTTCTCTGGACTTTCTCCAGTTTGTCCAAGTCTTTTCTAAAATGTGATTGTCAGAACTAGACACAGTACTCCAACTGAGACCTAATCAGCATGAATTAGAATGGAAAAATTGCTTCTCATTTCTGTGTATAACACTCCTGCTAATATATCCCAGAATATATGTTTGCTTTTTTTTTCTTCAAAAATAGTGCATTATAGTAGTAACTAAAAGTTGCACAGGAGATGTGATCCCTGTTGCACTTAACATCACACCAACACTTAGTAAGAGACAGTCCTTGCCCTGAGACAGGTTGTAACTGGCCCCTTTCTTGTAGAGCGAACTAGTTAATTCCTCATAACATTTTAACAAAGCTTCTTCCCCAGCAGCCCCCAATCCTTCTGTCTTCATGCTAAATTCTTTCTCCTATGCAGATCCACATGCTTAACTTTACAGTTTGCGACCAAATCTTCTGTTCACACTTATAGTACTGAATATGGCCCTCTGATAGAGATCTCTACGCAACTAGAGCTGAAGTAATTACACCAAGTTCTGCTCTCCATTTTCACAAATACACTAATGATTACCTGGTTATGGGTTCCATATCTATGTTTCCACTGGACCTAGCTAGGGACAAATTCTGCCTCATTCCAACTCAGCATCACCAATTGCTAGTCACAGGAGTGTGACTGAACACAAGACTGGTACTTAGTGTTGGAACCTATGCAGATCTAAACACATGAATGTTTAAAGCCAGGATAATTGTAAGGCATTTGTTTTATATTATGCCATTTAGGCCTCTGCTACAGATAGGGCATGTTGTATCTTATGACTGCAGACTCTGATTTTGAACTTGTTCATATAAACTAATATAGGCTGCAAATAAATCCAAACACTGAGAAAGGGATTTTCTTCACTTTATGTAAATGTTGCATAATTATATCTGTTCTGCTGTGCTAATGTCAGTTCTTCCACATCCATTGTATTGCTTTCAGGTCCTCTTTTTGCTATCATCAAAATAGGAATGATGAATGAATGCAGAAATTCATTCATGCAGATGCATAAGACAATGCCAATTTTTGCCAACCTCTAACTTCCTTTTGGGGAAACTTTCATTCCATACATGGAGGACATATTTGTTTGGACATCCAGACATTTTTTAAGACAGCAAAACACTGACAAACAAATGGAAAGTACTACTGGTTCCTCAAACATATAACTTTCTAGTTTTAGAAGAAAGCAATGTTGGGCCCTTAAAGGTAAATCTGTCCTTTTAAAGAGAGCTGGGTAAATTATGCAAAAATATGCAAATATTAAACCACCTGTTTTATTTTATCTTTTTACAAACATGACAGTAGCTGAGTTTCACTTTCAGTTTTCTTGAGAGCAAGTTAATTGCAAAAATGCACACAAGAATATTTGTGAAAACTGAATTTTAACTTTTAAATTTGTATGTTAATTTAGCCCAGAAGTTTGTGTGGTTTAACCAATCAAAACCAAAGCCATATGACATATCCAGCCATTCACAACTAAGCAGCATGCCCTGAATTTAAAATCATCTTGATTAATTAGAGTATAAAAATTAAAAGAAATTCACTGGCTATATTTGAATAATAAATACATTAAAAAAGAACATGACATACTTATGGATATTTCCTGAGCTGAGAGAAACAAACAAATCCAATAAATTATTCATTGTTAATTATTTGTTGGCTGTGTTTACAAATGGAGGGCTAATACTGATATCTGTACTTTAGTGTTGCAGTAACAGACATTCTAATATCATGTATCATATGCTACCAATAACCATTACTTTGTTTTATGCCTGGCTTCTTCACACAAGTTCATTGCATTTGCAGTGATAATGTATTTTTCATAAAAGAGTTGCTGAAAGCGATTAGTTCTTGATTAGGATCTAGCAGAAGACCTAACATGCTCATTGACCAAAAGGGATTATAAATTTAATTTTGTCCATTTGTATTAAATTATTACTGCATAAATAGTGCCACTCTATACATTGTGTATTCTTTGGCCTTTGAACAAAGATGGATCTAGGTGAAAGTGCATCAGTACAATTATAGGAAGAAGCACTCAGTGTAGCTACCCTTGCTGTAACGCATCTACCTAGCCTGTATTTAAATAGAGGAGTTCATGGCTCTACTACTAGAAGTCCATTAACCTTTACTACACATATTTTCATTACAAAAACAAATCACTGTATCTCTATGTGATGCATACAATAATTAAAATATCAATTCCCTTTCTTCTGACAATATAAGAGGCAGATATTATTTGGGTTCAACTACATACTTGTCTCAGGTTCACATAGGATGGAAACAGAGACAAGCACACAGAAAATTGCAGCATTTAAATATGTTACACTCTTTTGGAGTTAATAAAATATTTGATTTTACTCTAATATGAATATTTGGCTTTCCTGTAGCACTCTGTGTCTTCAGTCTTGTCATAAATACGAATTAGTCTTCATGAACACACTTTTGAGGAAGTTGAGTATTAGTCTTCTAGTTTTACAGAACTGAAAGTAGAGGCAGAGTTGTTAAGTGATTTTTCCCGATGTAGGATTAGTACTAGTCCCCTTGAAGTCAGTCGAATTTTTGCCATTGACTTCAATGGTAGAAAGCTTGGACTCAGTGGATCAGTTATGGAGCTGCATGTTTCACTGAACCAGTGTGATCATTTAGTTTGACTATTGTATAGCACCGGCCACCAGACTTCCCTGAATTAATTCTCATTTAAACTAGAGCAGATCTTTTAGAAAACCATCCAATCTTGATTGAAAATTTTCTAATGTTGAACAATACACCACCTGGTAAGTAAGTTCAATTTTTAATTACTCTAATTTTTGAAGTTTGACTGGCTTCAACTTCCAGACATTGGACCTCGTGATGCCTTTTTCTGCTAGATTGAAGAGTCCTCTGTTCCTGGAGAACAGAAACTTAATCACATACTTCTAGACCCTATTTATGTCACTGCTTAACCAACTTTTTCTTAGATTAAGCAGATGAAGCTCTTTGATTCTATCACTGCAAGACATGTTTTCCAATCCTTTAATCATTCTGTGGGTCTTCTATGACCTCTCTTATTTATCAACATCTTCTTTGAATTGTAGCCATCTGAACTGGTCGTAATATTCTAGAAAGAGTCACTCAAGTGCTAGATACAGGGATAACACAGACTTCCTATTCTTACTCACAATTCCTCTCTTTATGCATCCAGTGATAGTATTAGCTCTTCTGGTCTCAGTATTGCACTACAAACAAGGAGTCCTGTGGCACTTTTAAAGACTAACACATTTATATATCGCATGAGCTTTCGTGGGAGAAAATCCCACTTTGACAGTTGCATTGAAGATGGGGAATTTACAGAATGGGAGGAAATTAAATGCAGGGAAGTGTATGACATAGGATCAGGTCAGGCTGTAACAGCAAATCAAAGTAGAAGATGAGATTCAAACACTAAGGAACAGCATATAGGGTGCATCTACACTTACAAATTAAGTCGACTTAAGTTTGCTTAAGTCGACTTAATTTAATCTGCATCCACACTACATTTTCCTTAAATCGACTTAAGGAAAATTAAAGTCAACTTTACTAAACCTAGTTTTAAGTTGACTTTTCTGGAAAGTTGTCTTAGCCAGTGTGGACGCAGAGTAGCCCTAAGTCAACTTTAAGTCGACTTAAAGGGCTTCAGGGCTCCCGCACTGCTCTCCCTGCCAGGGTGGCTGGCACAGCCACAGCTTGGCATGCCTCCCCACAGGGCAGGACAGAGCCCTGCCCACCCTGCTCCTATGCCCTGCCAAGGTCCCTGTTCCCCTCAGCCCCCTTTGTACCAAGGTACAATGGAGCAAAGGCTGAGCCCCCTGGCACTTGGCAAGGGGTGCCCCCCCGTCACTGTGGACCTGTCCCAGATCCACCTAGCCCCTACAAGTTAACCTAGGCATCCAGTGTGGACGCTCTAGTTCGATTTGGCTGGGTCCCCTCTAAGTCGACTTAATTTTTGAGTGGGGACATGCTAAGTTGACTTAAATTAACAAGTGTAGACATAGCCTTAGTGTTTGAATCTCAACATCTACTTTGATTTGCTGTTACAGCCTGACCTGATCCTATGTCATACACTTCCCTGCATTTAATTTCCTTCCATTCTGTAAGTTCCCCATCTTCAATGTGTCTGACAAAGTAGGATTTTCTCTCACAAAAGCTTGTGCAATAAATAAATTTGTTAGTCTTTAAAAGTGCCACAGGACTCCTTGTTTGTTTTGCTGAACTAGACTAATATGGCTACCCCTTTGGAACTTGTCAGTATTGCACTAGGAATTCATGTTCAGCTGAATATTCAATGTGACCCCCAAATCTTTTTCAGGGACCCTGCTGCTCAGGATAGAGTCTCACATTCTGTAAGTATGGCCTATATTCTTTGTTTCTAGCTATATATTTTAACACTTGGCCATATTAAAACACATTATCACTCACAGATCACTCATTATCCTCTTTGTTATTTATCATTTCCCTATATTTGTTTCACCTGCAAACTTGATCAGCAGAGATTTTATGTTTTGTTACAGGTCACTGATAAAAATGTTAAATAATATAGGACCAAGAACTGATTCCTGTAGGGTCCTAGAAACATACCTGGTCAATGGTGATTTACAGGTACATTTTGAGACCTATAAGTTAGCCCATTTTTAATCATTTAATGGGTGCCGTGTTCTTTTTGGATCATTCTAATTTATTAAAACTTACTCCCATGCTCTCCATTAGAACACATCTATAACAATAGCATAATAGTTGAGGTTTAGAATATCAGTTGAATAGAAGCCAGAAATCTCACCAGTTTTCTAGAGTAAAACACCAAGATTTTGAGAATCATACCCTTCATCTGCCATGAAAAAGCAGGGAAATGAAAATCAATGCTGCATAACAAGCTCACTGAGGAGAATTTAAAGTACAAGATTTTCTCTCTCTGCTCCCAAGTCTGTGTGCAAAGTTCAGCTCTTTGCTCATTTGTGTGCCAATAGACAAAACAACATTGCCAATAACAGTGTTGGTGTCTGGGCTCTGGAAACAGACTAGTTCAGCATACATGCTGATCTAATCTTTGGCTTTGCTGAGACTGTCAGCAAGAATGTCAATTGCAGTGATGGTTTTTTTTGTGATGAGGACACCCAAAAACTGGAATGGCACAGCCAACTCATTTCACAAGTGCCACCAGATGATATTAATTTAATTGCCAGACTTGACTGGATTTGAAACACAAAAATGCAAAGATCTAAATACCATTTTCAGACCCCTACAATCACATTTTTCACAATATGCAGAACTAATTCTGCTTCAAGTATGTAGGGATTTTTTTAATACCATTCAAAAGGGTGAGTGAAAAAAGTGGAATATCAGCATAATCATAGTATCTTATGCAAAATATTACTTGCATTTGATGATGTCAAAGTGCCCTTCATAAGTGGAAATATCCCCAATTTACAGAAAAAAGGCTGAAACCTAGTGCTGCCCATGAATAACATATGGTGAACAGAGTATATCTAAAAACTCTACCCTAGCCATTAGACACACTGCCTTTTTCATCAAGAATATTGCATTCTAATTAGTACATTAATGATCTTTATCTCACTGATTAGAATACAATCTCATTAACCAATCATTTTCAACAGAAAAGATACTGTGAAAACTATTGTTTCTGTTTGCTCCCATCTGTCGGTAGTGCTGATAGCATAGCCAAGATTTAAAAACAAAAATTCTGCATGCCTACAAGAAAATGTATTCTGAGTTAATTAATCTTTGATGCAATTGGTGTCTGCATAACATCCCTATATCTGGAGGTCAATGCTATAAAAATGGTTAAAATATGTTTTAAATGATTGGATGTTTCAGGATTTATATGAGTTGGAAGGAATCATAAAAGTTTTGTGTAGACAATTTAGAGACAGATTCTGAGATGCAGAAATTAAATTAATTGTTGGTCTATGCATATTGATGCAAACCTTCATTTCTGGATTATTGTTAAGGGTTATTGGATCCTTCCAGTTCATCACTACATGCATTTATTCCTGCACATGGATGCTAAAGAAGACTTAGACGGAAGCCATGTGCAGAAAGTTTCTTGTGCCAATAGATTAATTCTACATCTGCTGCATATGGATAGATGGGATATAGGCCAAGTATATGTTGGTGTGAAGCAGCTTGCTGCTTCTGTTTTGGGAAAGTTCAGAACTGTAGAAATCTTGGACAAATTAGATTCTGAATTGAAAAAGAGGAGCACTAGAGTTCAGAAATTTGACTGTCACAGAAATTCTATTCTAGATAATTTCACACCCTCCTATGTTTTTTTGTTTTGGAAAGTTTTGGGACAATTAATTGTGATGTTTGGGGTAGATATGGAGTTTTGGTAGGGGGGCATTGTTTTTGAGGGTTTTGGTTGCTTGGGTTTCTTGTTTTGTTTTTGCATTGAATCATGCAAAAACGTGCAAAACTCATTCCTCTCAGTATCTCCCCCCACACCCCAGGAAATGTCAAATAGACATAATATTGATCCCTTTTCTTGTTTCTTTGATGTAATTCCTGGAAAAATGGATAGAAGTTAATGGGATGTACAATGCAACGTATGTGGTCAAAGTTACTATCATCACAAAAGAGAAAAAAAGGAAACCAGTTAATGCTGATACTACTCGGTCTGTCAGCTAATGCAGATACCACCAAGGAAAAGGTAGGGTGGGCAAGGCTGCAATCAGCCCTCAGAAATGGAAAGATGCAATAATTTCCCTGTTTGTGAATCAGATGAACTAAAGAGAGGCAACAGAAGCTTCCCAATGTGATCCTACTTGCCTGTTGCATGCACTTAGGTATCCTTTCCTTGATAGCATGGCTCCTTCAGCCAGAGACTGTGCCTGAGATGTCCCCTGAGAAAAGGAGTCCGACTGTGGAGGGGGAGGGGCAGCAGAAAGAGAATACTGACTAGGGCCCTGATTCTGTAGCCTGCTATATAGAGACAATTCCCCGAAGGGTGACTGACTATGGAGTTACCTTGTGGCTCAGCTGCAGGATAAGAGCCTGGCCTCCATAGGGTTGATGTAGAACAATCCATATTCACTTGGCCAGCTGTCTCCTCCATGGCCTGCTCAGTCCCCACTTCTGGATCACTGGCCCTGCAAAACAACCTCTTTGGGGGTGTTGCCAGATGATGATGACACCTCTGCACGGGTGGAAGAGTGAGTTGATCTGAATGGACGCACTAATGAGCCCAGAGACGCTAGGCCTGTATTAATAGTATAGTCAAAACAGAATACATTTTCAGAGGATGGCTACTCAGTTTAGCACAGGACACTCTGTGCGGGGATGAAAAAATGTGAAACAGTCTTTTCCCAGTTGTTAGGTCCAGATCTCTGCCTGTTCAAGCACTGGCACAAGAGACAGTGAGGGAGGCAGAGCACCCCACTTCCATCCTTGTGCTAATGTACTGTACTACTGTTGCCTGTGTGCGGAGAAGGAAATAGGGCCTGCAGAGCAGCTGTGTTTCCCATTCATGTCGGCGGATGGGAATGATCAGGAGGGTGTGGAGAGTGGTTGGAGCCTTGATTCCTCTCTCCTAACATGTCTGGTGCCATAGTTACGACACATGTCAAGGAGTGTCCACTGTGATACATCTAGACCCGATGAACTTTTCTTCATCTCCAGAGTGCACAGAGTCATCATTTCCCTCTGGACTGCTAGAGAGGAAGAGCAAAAACATGCTGCCCTTTCTCTCCTGGCTAGACTGCAAACTGACAATACAGTCCTTAGAGAGATCAGGTGAATGAGGTAATATCTTTAATTGAACCAACTTCTGTTGGTGAGACGAGCTTTCAAGCTGCACAAACTCTTCTTCAGGTCTTGGGCTGTTAATGAAAATCAGGAGAACAGTGCAGACCCCATGGTTATTTGATAGCAGAGAGAGAGAGCAGCCTAAGTACAGACCTTCAGTCAGAGAAAAAGATAAAAATTGGCTTCTGCTTAATCTGCAGACCACCTGGGATTCACTGAGAAAATCCGCTACCAATCCAGCCTGAAACAAAATGAACTGTAGAAAGTGGCATCGAAATTTCAGACATTCAGTGAAAAAAATTGTCATGCCCACCTTTATCAGAATGTCAATGGATAGAAATATTTTGCAAGAAACCCTAACAGAAATAAGGGCAATTTTAGTGGGTTTTCAATGGCTCTGCAAATGTTTTCCTGACTTCGAATTGTGAAACAGAGCGGGTTTACTAAAAGGAAGTAGCTTGTTTTCCCCAAATGATATTAGCTTAAATATACTTTTGCATGATTATGTTGTGTGAATTTATTAATTGGCTTCTATCAATTAGAGTATCTCAGAGTGTCAAAGTGGGCTTAAGGAAAGAAAAGAATTGATAGCTTTTCAATATTACGGTCTTGTTATTATCTTTATTATTGTGATATAAAATTAACATTGGGCAAGTTTTTCCAAGCACATTCTCTTTTATTACCTCTGCACAATCATATTGTGATGATATCTCTGGCGTTTATCCTTCCTTTCCCTTAGCTAGAGGGAATGCATAGAATAGCCTCAGTTAATTAATGTTTAAAAACATTATTTATCAGTGTGCTTTTTTTCACTATCAGAACGTCTGAGAGATCGACACAGCAGGTCCTATTCCATTTTCAATGGGGAGTTGCCAGTAGTCCTTGCTCAGTTTTCAGTAGTATATTTGTTGATTCTATTACAGTGTATATTTTTGCTTTCCCCCCCAGCTATTTCACTTTAATCTATGTACTAAATCAGGCACAACTGGTGGCAGTTCAGTGCAGTAGATCACAAATAGTGAAGATTATGCAAATCTAAAATAATATTTTCTGGGAATCTCAGGGCAAGCAAAATATTTATGGGCTGGTTCATTAAAAATTGACAAAGCACATGAAAAAGGAACATAATACCCCCTTTTTTCATCCAACCTCTCTGCATTTCCTGAGAGATTCAGAAAGAAAATTAGGCATAGAATTTTTCAGATAAAAGGGCAGATTGTTATTTGTATCCATGCAGATCACAGAAGGGTGGGAGAGGGCACAGCACTATAAAGGGAAGGCTTCTCTACCCTTCTCCTGCCCAAAATGATCAGCACATGGACTACAGTTATGCCTACCATCTGTTCTAAGCACAGGGACAGCTCCTTGGCTATGTCTACACTTACTAAACTTAGTTTGAATTAGTTAACTCGAACTAACTAATTCAAACTAATTTTAGTTAGTTCGAATTAACTTAATTCGAACTAGCAAAATTTAGTTCAAACTAAGCAAGTGCCATTCATGGCACTTGCTTAGTTCGAATTAGTGAATTGCATTGAGTTCAATGGGCCAGTTAGTTCGAGCTAAGCAATTAGTTCGAACTAACATGGCCACATTGGTTAATTCGAACTAACTAGTTCGAATTAACCCTTAGTTCAAATAGCCTATTCCAATTTATTAGTTCGAATTAAGGAAGCCTAGTGAACTAATGAAAGCCTAGTGTAGCCATGGCTTAAGTTAGTTTGAATTAAGCTTCCTTAATTCGAACTAACTTGCCAGTGCAGACATAGACCTTGATAGCAGATAGTAAGAGACAGACCTTGCCCCAGAGAGCTCACAAGGTAAATAGACAGATAGGACAGACCGAAAGTAGAAGAAAGTATCGTTATCATGACCCCATTTTAGAGCTGTGGAGACCTAGAGTGATTAAGGCATTTGCCTAAGGTCATATAAGAAACTGATGATTGCGTCTGGAACTGAACCCAGTCTCCTGACTCCCAATCCATTTCCCTAACCCAGAAACACCCTTCGCTCAAGGCACAACCCAATGGTTGGAGAAGGCAAATGTATATACTGGAGTCACGATGAGCATGCTCCTGTTGATGTCACTTCTTTTGTCTATTCAATTTTGCGTTATGTTTGCCTCTCAATTTTTAATAATTATAAGCTATTTTAATTTCAATCCTTTCTTGACCCATTTAATGTAATTTCGAGGAAAGGGGAAGTGAGATGCTCAGCGAGGGAAATAACTGCATTGTACGCAAGTAACTAAAGTTTAGAGACTATGGAAAATATTACCATACCACTATATATTGCTTGCCTGGAGAAAAATGCATAGCAGTTGATCATTTAAAATGATTGAATCAGTCAGTTCCCATCCTGTTAAAATTTGGCACTTTTGAGCATTTTGACCTGACCAAAGGGTGTTTATAAAGGCAAAATAAAAATGTTAAAAAGTCACTTCTAGGGTAGGAAATTGTGACTATTCTATGTGTTTCCATCATAGACTTGAACTGCAGTAGAAAAAGCATTTTGGAAAATGATTTGCATAGGCACTGATATTCATATCAACTAACCTTCATTATTTAATATTAACATAAGGAAGGGACAGTGCAGTAGGAGAAAGGGAATTACAATTCAGCTGCTCAGACTGTCTTACCAACTTGGTACTTTATTGCAATCTATTCACACCTCCTGTGCTCCCTGACCTTTCTGGCTGTACCACATGCAAAAAAACATGTAAAGGAGGTGGTTTTAGTTTTATAATATATCAAATAGGTGCCAGTCATGTGCTGCTCTATGCATGGAGAGACGAGTGGGTGTGACTTGGACTGCTCCCCAATCCAGATCTGCGTACACAAGTGTGCAACAGCCATCTTTCATTTTTAAAAAAGTTCTCCTAGTCACAAGGAGTAAGGTCTATCCAGGTCTCAGAACTGCAAATAACTACCCTGGTATTGGAGAACAACGGTCTGCACTTGGCTCCTGAATTTGGATCAGCATAGGTGAAGCTTTGCACTCATACAGAGCCATTTTGACTTCAGTAAAGCTCAACTAACCAAAGAGATCCAGCCACAAGGATCAGGATGTCCAAGAATGTGTGGATAGGACACAACACACACATGGTCATATCTGCCTGTTTCCTATGCCACTCAAATACAAGTAGGTATGCTGTGCAATACTCAGGAACTCAGCCCAACCAGTTCTAGCCACCCCTCTACCCCCCCCCCTTTTCACAGCTACAGATGTTGTTATTTTTTGTACCACTAAAAACTTTAAAAAAGAAAAATTGGATGGATAAATTAAAACTGCCTGAGGCAGTTTTAACTTGTACAACACCACATACAGTACTTAGCACCCTAGATTTCATTATTTTTAACAGCATCACTGGAGTCCTATTTTCACACATTAAATATTCTTGGATACTTTTCCCAATGTCTGAGCAGAAAAATGATTTTCTTTTTTCTCTTTCTCTTCAAAGTAGAACACACATTAGTCTTATCCATGCTAAGGAAAGCTCTCACTCCCAATCTTGCAAATACTTATGCATTTGCTTAATTTTACTACTGTGAGTAGTAAAGCTGTGTCTTTTTTCTCTACACAATATTAATAATATGAGGGAACCACACAGACAGAGTTGGGTTCCAAATAACCATGTTTACTAATTGTGCAAATATACAAGGCTTAGCTACATATGTATTTTTGTTGTTCTGTTGGGATCAGGTATCTTCTGAAATAGAAACCCAGAAAGGACCACTAGAGGGATCCCAGACTATTTAATGGGATACTACCCATTTCCTATACACACCACATCTAATCCTTGAGTTGTTCTCTGCCCTTTTACAATAAATCATGGTCATGTTGGATTATGGGCTGTTGTTCTGCACTCAACATTTCCAGGAGGATTTCCACTGAAGATTCAAATGTCATAATTAAAGCTGTATTATTTTTATGTCTGTCTGGCATTTCATGGAAAACATTAAATATGACATTTCTGTGGAAAAATCAGTCTCCCTGAGGGAGAGATGGGAATGCAGAAGGCAGCTGGGTGTAGGTCTGGGTCTTGGCTGGAGCCAGCGGACATGTTATTAAGCTCTCTCAGACTAAGCCTATAAATTAGTGAGCACAACAATGGAATAAGAGGGAAATTAAATGACAAAAGCTTAGGAGAAAGGGGACACAACTTTCCCAAATGAATAGTGTTATGGGAGGTGGGACAAGAAGACAGGCTGTAGTCCATCCTGGGAAATGAAGTCTGGGGGCCTTTCCAAATAAAAATATTTCTGTTTTCAATTTTTCCCTGAAAAAGTCAATATTTTTCATGGGGGAAGGAAACCCAACATTTTCTGACCAGCTCTAGCCAACAGCAAATTACAAATAGTGAATGTTCTGAGCTGTAGTCATGAATAATTTGCAAGCAATCTATATGCTGGAATGGGTTTGCATAAAGCATTCACTGAATAATTTCTGAGAACAAACACATTCGTAAAATGTGAAAGCCTGTTCCTGGATAATCTGAAAACAGGAAAAGGGCTAATTTTGTCAAATAGACTATTTGCTGCCGCTAGTTCTCCCAGCCCTGTTCTATGCAGTCATGTATCTTGGATGTGCTTTGGGAAAAATACTCAGCAACCACAGCTATATAACCTGTAGAGGAAAAACAAAAGACATGTGTCAGTTATGAAAGCTAGCGAATCAAGCTGGAATTCTATTACAAACATATGCCATTGTCAGTAGTGATCATTTGTAGAATATACTATTGTAAGAGGAAGCACAGAAAATTGGGCCATTAAAATGAAGGTCTTTTTTACATGTGATTTTAGATCACAAGCTACCCTACCATTAGATATGATAGATGACAGTTGGATGAGGATTGTTGTTTTCAGTGTTTGGTTTATGTACAATAAAGATGAATAGAGTTAAAATGTGTTCAGTGATGTGTGAGAAAGAAGTCAAGATCAGAAGTACAATTTCCTAATTTTTATCTTTATTCCAAGTCGGTTCCTTTGTATTAACTCCTACAGATATGATTGCTGAAAACTGCACACTGTTGTTTAAGGGTTTTATGCACGTTACATGGGCAATCTGATGAAAAGACACTCTGGGGTGGAGGTGGGGATGGGGGGGAAATCAAAGTAGAGCTATTGGAACATCTATTGTATGTCTAAACACAATGACATTTGCACTCTATTCACTCATTTTAAAGACTATTCATTTACTTTAGTTTTTATTATATTTTTTTATTCGATAAGACTATTTTACTGGCTGTTTGTGATTCCATATCATCCTTTAATTGTTTGTATAAACTGATTGATCTACAGCAGTGGTTTCCAACCTGTGGCCTGGGGGCCACAAATGGCCTGTGTGGGCTTTCAAAGTGGCCTATGGCTCTCCTCCTGCTGGCTGCAGAAGGGAGCTGCTGCCTAAGGACCCAGGCAGTGTGCCTTGCAATAGGGCTAAAAGACTGGTGCAGGCTCCTTGCTGCAGCCAAGGCTATGGGAGATCAGCGCACCCCTACCCCTGATTGTAGCAGAGAGGATGGGAAGTGCTCTCCCTGAGTCCATAAGTGCTGGGGTTCCTGCTGGAGCCATTGGGAGGGGAGCATTGATCTCCCATCCCCCTGGCTGCAGAAGGGAGCCCCTGCCTACAGATCCAGGTGGAGCACACAGGATGACAGGGTGACATGCGTTTTCCCTGCTATACCAGGGAGATGGGAGAACACCGAGAGGGCAGTATCCTTGCTGAACTTCTTCCATCTGGGTGCAGTGGGTGGCAGCCTGCTAGCAGAAACTGGTGGCCCTTCAGGCTTGTAAAAATGATATCTGCGGCCCTCAAGCCAAAAAGGCTGGGAACCATTGATGTACAGTTTGTCTTTACAATTAGGATTTTACATTTAACTTAAACTGTAATGTGCACATGAGGCCAAATCCTAGTTTCACTAAAGAAAATGAGAATATTGTCATTGACTCAAAGTCATCAAGTTTTGGTTCATATCCTGGATTACGGAATGTACTGGGTATCCCCTATTAGGATTTGGCCATGTATACATTCAGCTATGCACAGAAACAGTCAGCAGATAATAAATAGCTGATATAAAATGAATATCTAGAAATATTCGTTTCAAACTGCTGCTATCAGGGCTGGTCCTTAGTAGGTTCAAATTAGTGTAGATCCATTGATTTAAATAAAGCCTATAAAAATTAACAGATTAATCTCTACCTCACTTATCCGACTTGTACCTTTTACTGCCTGTCCAATAACTTCTCTTGGATGTTCCTGCTTAGCTCTTAATAGTAGGGAGAACTATGACTAAAAAGTAATACAACTGTCCAAGTGTAACTACCCCATCTCCCCTTTTTCCAATAAGGCTGTCATGGTTACTCCAATACTCATGTTTATGTGATGTTTCCGCTTCCTAATCATGCAGTGTTTCCTGTCTCATGTGTGTTTTTTACCTTCCATTATTAGATGACAAGACTCTCAGAGCAAGAACTTTTTCCTTTATGTTCTATACACTACTCAGCACCGTACTGCAATAATAAAATAATAATAATAATAATAATAATAATAAATAAATAAATTGTGGATGATGCACAAACAAACTTATAGAAGTTCCAGACTTTTCCCAAGCAAATGGGAGCCACAAAATCTCAGGATTTTCTGGTTTATGGTCCTGTTTGAACATAGTATTTTATTTGATAAGCATTAGGCTACCTAAAAACCAGCTCAGTGTAGCAGAGAAACAGAGATGAATGTAAACTGTGTTCTTAAACAAACCTCATAAGGGATTTGGTGGAGGGAGGGCTGGTTGATTTGATTTTGGTTTTCAGTTGTTTGTTTGTTTCTAAAAAGCATCCAAAAGAAAGAAAGAAAGAAAGAAAGAAAGAAAGAAAGAAAGAAAGTGTTCACAAAATAGCTCTGCATCAATATATAAATATTCATATATTTGTGTTTTCACATCTTTTGATCCTGAAAGAGGAAGGAAGATTTGTCTAAAAGCCAAAATATTGGATTGGGACTTGGTTGATCTGAGTCCAATTCCTGTCTCCATCACAAACTTCCTCTGTGACTGTCAGCAAATAGCCTAATTTCCCTGTGCTTAATACTTGCACACCTCACAGAGTTGTGTAGGAGGATAAGTTCATTAATGATTATGAGATGTTCAGATGCTATAGTGATGGGGACTGTTTAAGTACAAAGGTAGGTAGCCATTAAACATGCTTCATGTTTTTGCAAATGGATTTAAATTAATCTCACCCACGATTTAAGAGCATTCCATGATTAGAGAATATTCTTTTTAAACATGAACTTGTTTCTTACACAACACCTATCATCAAGCTTGTGCAGGAGATGAGGGATAGTTTTTAGTCCCTTATCTTCTTATGCCTTCTAAAGCTGTATGTGCAAATTTTGGATCTAAGCATCAGCAGCTCCCATTGACTGCAGCTGAATCATGTTGGCTGGCCAGTAAGTCTTTGCATGCAGGGACAGGAGAAGACACCACAGAGCACAACATGATGGCGGAAGACAGGTGCAGACACTCAGCCCTAGACCCTCACTATTCTGTCCTCATGCAGTGGAATCACACAGGTTTTGATTCTCGCAGAACCTTTGGCAACTTCTGAAGGGGTGGGTTGGGAGATCTGGCCTAGTACTCAAATATATAGGTACATTATCATCTTGTAATGCAAGATATGTATTGAGTCATTGAAGCTACTAGGAGTTGAAAGTGCTCAGTGCTAAACAAGACAGAGCATTAAAGGCCTGATTCAAAGTCCCCTGGAGTCAGTGGCAATCTTTCATGATATCGCTGAGCTTTAGATCAGATCCTTGCTGGCTTGCCCAAATTCACAGAGTAGATTTCAATAAAGCCATAAACTAAACCTCTGGACTTCCAGTCCTATGATGTAACTCCTTGGTAACACTTCTTCCATGCTGAGCTTACCCTGACATTCTTGAATATTTTGTTTTGTTTTGTTTTCCAATGAATAAAACTATCTCTGCTTTACCAGAATGAGAAGAATGTGTGGTTCTCAAACTTTGTGGAGCACCTATTGGTGGTCGGTGAAGAGCTGGTTGGTTATAGAATGCTAGCTCTTTTTCTTTCCAGCTGCTCATTCTACTAAAAGACAGCTGAAAATACTTTTAATACTCTCCTAATACTACTTTTCTATGGAAGCAATAGCTGTGCTTGTACCAAGGATCATGAATAGGGGAGCAGGTGGTCTGCATGACTGCAAATGGGGAACAGATGGCTCATGAGACAATTTATATTAAGACATGGTCTACACAGTGAAAACATTTCAGGACCACTTCTCTGAGTGAAATGTATTTCTTTCGACCTAGTACCTGCATGGCCTAGTTCATATGCATATAGCCTTTTATTCCTGCACAGCTCCTCTGTTAATTTCAATACTTTCACATAATTTGTTGACCTCTATTCCTTCCTATCAGCTGCACATGAATTCAAGATTAGTGATCGTACACTGATTACCTAGACCAAATTATTGTATAATGAGAGAAGGGAAAGGAGGAAAAATGCTTCTAGTTCTGCTATTGACACCAGCTTGGACGATAGTGTTTCCAAGCAGGCAGGGGAGATATTGTGATGTAAGTGTTTAAAGTGAGGAAACAACACTGTGATGTGCTCTCTGTGGATTGTCAAGCTATTTTTTAACATCCCCAATTAACTTTTGGAGCACTTTCACTACAATTGTCATCAGCCATAGTTGTGCGAGGGAAAGTCGGCATGGCTAATGAAAGAAGTAAAAATAACACATTTTCTTCAGATTTTCAAAAAGTGAGAAATTTTAGCTGTGTGAGGATTATTATTATTATTATTTTGGCTGTATAGCAAATGATCGTTATAGGTGACAGTGTGACAATGTCTCTTTTAAGGATCACTTCTGCCTTTTGATACATCCTGTGTAACCTCAATGAGATGTAGCTCATCGAAAAAGAAAAAAAATGAGTCTTAAGTAGTAGATATGCATTATCTGACAGTTCACTACCATTATATATCACATACATCAGAACTAGAACTTCTAATGCCATACAACCAAGGCAGACTTGTAATAGTTCATGTTCTTATTGGTCTTTCCCCCTTCTTTCTGTGATTTACTAGTAACCACCCCTTAAAACAGGATTTTGAACCTATCAGAGATTTATATTTGTTTAGAGAGGACCTGATCACTTCCTTAGCAGATGTCGAATGATGTTCATTATGTTCAACATGCATGTGAAATCATTCTGTTTATTTCAGTGGAAGATGGGGTAGTTGAGCATAATTTAATAGGGGCTCAGCACTTTACAAGATCTGGTCAACAATCTCAGGTTTATTTGATCTAAGATGACTCAGGACCAAATACATTGCTGGCATAAATGAGCACAGCTACATTGACTTCAGCTGAGTTCCCACAGACCTGACTCTCAGTTTTTACTAGTCTAACCTATAAAAATATGACATTGCTCTAGAGTATGTATGTCACTATACCAGCATCTCCCAGAGGCTACTGCTAACTTCATGCCCTGAGATTTGTGAATGCAAGCCAAATGAAAACATCCCTCTGCTGATGGAAATGCTTCAACACGGCAGAAAATTTTCATAATCTATTTGATAGGATGGGTGCCAGCTAAGAAAATCAAACTGTGCCAATTTTCTATTTATCAGACTACATCTCATGTCAAAGAAACAGGCATTGATAAACACTACCAAGCTGTTGCCCCCAACTCCAGCTCTTTGAGCAGACTCTTATGCACAATATTGCCTTTCACATTTTTTCAGTCTTCACTCTTTACTGAGGGCTTAATCAGCTCACTTAAAGGGTTATATTTTTTATTAATTGGCCTCAAAATGCTCTCTGAATTTCAGTCATGGTTTTGTGCCCATATTTATTGTTCTCACATTTTGGCGCCTGACTGTAATTTATTGCTGATGTAGAATGTTAGGATTTAGCCAATCAACTCTCTATTTCATGGGGGCAATGAGGTAATTAGATGCCTAAATCCTATGCTTTTGTGCTTGCTGTCAATGTAAAGGCCATTTTTCACAATTGGGCATTTAGTATTCTTAATTTCTGACCTCATTGGAAGTATACCAGATTTGCACCAGTGTAACTTAATTCAGGATCAGATCCAACATATGTTTTCCAAATAGTAATGTACTGTATAATTCTGTGTTCTTAGGACTTTCTAAAAATACAATATAATGATTTTTTTGACAAGTTCCAAATGTGTAGTCGTGTTTGTCTAGGTCAGCCAAACAAACAGGGAGCCCTGTGGCACTTCTAAAGACTAACAAATTTATTTATCGCATGAGCTTTCGTAGGAGAAAATCTCACTTCATCAGACAGTTGAGTTCCAAACTTACTACCCTTTTCTCTCTCTACACCTATCTTCATGAATTTTTTCTTCAAGTGAACCTTTTTTATTCCAATTTCTTTCTGAGTTCAGCTGGAAGAATTAACAAATGGTGAAGTGTGATACAGTCGCTTCAGTGCTATGTGTTGCCAGGCGATCAGGGCAGAAATAATTAACGCACAAAAGTGGTCTGCCAGTAGCCTGCTGAATGAAATTGGAAAGCGTTCAAATAAAAAAAAAAGATTTCTTAGCTTACCACTTCTGGCCTGTACATGTAGTAATAACCATTTGGAAGGACAACTGCCAGGTTCCATTCCAAACTGCCTGACAGCACTAACTACAGCATTGTAATACAAATTTTGAGTTAGTTCCTATTTAACAAAGAAAATATTTGTTGTACTACTTCTAATATCTTTCTCTTAGCAATATGGACATCTCCCTTGCTAGAGGTAATAACAGAGATCTCTTAGAAGAAATATGATACCAACATTTATTATTTGTGTATTTATTGTGCATCCAAAAATGTGCTAGGCAACTTTCATAAGCAACAAAACCATTGTCCCAAATCAGATGAGTGAACAATCAACCTCATCATAACATAACAAGTGAGGGCTCTAAAACACGAGAGAAGTTCAACAATAACATCATTTGTTGATGCCAAGTGCTTCAGAGATGGACAGAATCACCTACTTTTGTGGAGCTCTTTGTAATGTTCAGCGTTTACTCAATTTGATCTGACTTCTCTTTTTCCATCTTCCCAACTTTCCCAGCACTGCTTTAATTTTTAGAAAGGCTATAAAATCATGGCCCTCCATGTAATGGATGTGTAACCATGCTGACACATTAGTGCTCTTGTCCCCCTCTAGAAGCTAGGTCACTTTCACAGGGTGGCTAGCAGCTATAAGTGAACCAGGTCAAAATCCCCTGTGTCAAAACAAGAGCTTCCAGTTTGGCCAATTAAGAGATCAGGGCAGCACCTGAGGCTATCAATGACTAGGGATAATATGAACAATGAAAGATTTGGTGAGAGAGAGTCTTGTGAGCACAGACTGAAGGAGCAAGTGAGAGCTGCTTGGAATAGATGAAGTCTGTGGGGAGTGGAATGCTCTATAGGTTCTCCCTGGGAAGCAGAATAATTGGCTGGGAGGCTGGTGGAGAGGCTCCTGTGCTCACTGTCCTGAGATAGAGACCCAGTGCTGGGAGGCTGTAAAGGGTAGAGAGGTAGGAGCCTTTGGCCCTTCTTGAGCCATAGCTAAGAATGGCTGAGAGCTAGGAAGCCAGTGGAGGAGCTAGCCTGCTGATCTCCTTCAGCCAGACAACCATGGCCAGAGAAGGCTGGAAAGGTTTTCGTTCCCTATTCTTATTTTATTTCATTGATTTATTACTGTTATTTTGTAATTAGGTGTTAAGTATCTAATCCCAGAAGAAATGTAAATATGTGATGCTACTCAAACACTCAGCAGCATCCCCCCTGATTCTGTGAGACACTATCTTTATCCGGGTGCTCCAAGTCAGGGTTTTCCTGGATGATATTTCATCCCAAAGGTTTTATGGCACACTTTCTGTGCTTGGTAATGTAGGAGTTGAAGTGCTATGCCAAAACTCCAGTGGCTTATCTACTATAAACTGTGTATATGTCATGGTAGACTTGCAGATCACACTATTTTTTTTTCTTTTTTGCAATTTATCAAGAACACAGACCCTCAACATTACCTTAATCTACTTTTTGTGTTATGTGATTAGACCACCTGATTTCACGTGTGCACAAATCTACAACATACCTCATGTTCTGATATTTTCAGGAATAACTAGTGACAGAGATAGAGGAGAGTAGCTGCCTAGTAGGAGCAGAGGAGGAAGAAAAGAAATAAAACCTGCTCCTGTGATGTTTACCCTCCCCAGAATGAGGAGATAGCGGTACTAATGGCACAGCTAACATTATTGAGTTGCACTCACCAGGCTGTGCATACAATTAATGACACACATTTTTCTTCCAGGAAACCAGTTCCTATGACCTTCTGATTCTTGGAATCTCTACATATTTCTTCTCTGAGCTTTTTCTTGGTGCCTGATTTCACCTCTCATGAGTGTGAGGATTGTGTCACCATCACCTTTTTGAAGAAATTCTTGCACTGTGATAAGAGACTCAGGGAAAGGGGCAGGGAGAGATTGGAGTGTTGTTGATTTGGAAACTTGAGGAAGATGACATTATTCCTCTTTGAGTCTGTAGGTGTCTGGAGCCTGGGACTCACCTGCAGGGTGCCTCCTGGTGGTGTTACTGGGGAACATAGCTCAAGTAGTTCCCCTACCTGTGGTCTCTGCGCCACCTCTCTCACACGGACTCTGCTCCTGAGTCCATTGTTAGGACCTTAGCCCTCTAGCCAAGTCCCCTTAGTCTACCCCTTCCAGGGTACTGTCCCACTCGCAGGTCGTGGCCACTAGTTAAAACAGTCAGTGAGTGCTTCACCGTCATGGCTCTGGAGTCTAGCCGCCTGTCCCTCTGGCACCCTTGCCTCTGGACTGCTGCTCCAATTACAGCCTTCCATCAGGCCTCCTTTCCTCTGGAGCTCCTCCCCCTCTGGCTGCTTTCAAAATCCCCAGCTGCTAGTCGCTCACAGTGACCACACTGTGAGCCCTCTGAAGTTCTGGCTCCCTCACCCACTTGGAATCATGGAGAACCTTCTCCTTGAACTGCACAGACCAAACTCACTGAGCTGCCCCTGCAGCTCCCTCTTATACTGGGCTCCTGGCTCCTGATTGGCCTACCAGACCTCCCTCCTGATTGGCTGCTGTTCCCTCTCAGGCCCAGTTAACCCCTCCTATACCGTAGCAGTGCCGCAACACTGCTACAGAGTCCCATCTGTTAACGCAGCAATGATAGGGACAAATGAAGTCTTTTCAATTCCTTATTTGAGTTCTATGTTTTAATATTCACCAAGTGTTCAACTGCGACTCTTTGACATGTGCTTGGAGGGCCAGATATGCCCTTCACTAGCAGTTACTGCTGCTAGATACCCTCACTAGGTTTAGAATGCCAGCTGAGGCAAGGTCCCAGGGTGTGGGGCTGGTCTGCACATGCAGCTACTTTTAGCTACTAGTGAGAGTTCAGGGAGCTCCAGGACCAGCTGCAAGCAAACGATCCCTAATGGATGCAGCTGTCTGTTATGGAGAGGTATGGCCTATTGAACTCACTACCTGGAGATAAGATTATTAACACCCTGTACAAGGCAGCGTTTTTCACCCATGGCATACTGTTTGTTTTTTGGTGGCTCTCCAATCAGGTTTTGGCTTTTTTAGAGGATGAAGTGATTGGTGGATTTCATTTGTCTGTTAATAGGTAAGCAGGCTTAAAGTTAGGCGTATGGCTAGGTATCGTCCTGAAATGGGTCGACAGTGATCACTCTCTATGAAGCATCTGTCTTTAGACTTTATTACATGTGCAATCAGCTCTCCTTTTCCCAAAACAAGCACATATCTTTTATCTTTGATCATGTATTTTGGATTCAAGTTTTAAAACAGACCTTGTTTAATTTAACCTCATGCAGCTAATTTATCATTCTGCATTTATAAACAATGTTAAACAGAGAACATTTCCTTTATTCTACACCATAGCTAAGCCTCCTAAATTGCTAACCATTAAAAATGGAGATGCTGAGAGAATCTCCAAGACAATAAGTGAACTTAATATAAATATTTGTAATCATGTCAATTTCACTTTTTAAGCAATTTTTAAAATGTAAGTTTGCTGTAGCTGCTAGTCCACAAGCACAAAGGTTAGGTTAAGGTTCTTTCATTAATGATTTGGCTCAATGCATCCACCAGTATAATGTATTTTATGAGTGAGGGAAATGATATTGGTTTGAGAGGTTTCATGTAACAGTCATATCCTGTCCAAATGTAATTTTGAAAACAATCAGAGCCATTATGGCTCACACAGAAAGAAAGATAAAGACAGATAGCAGTATATGGGTTTTTAATAAGTAATTCACCCAGGGTCTTGAAACATCAGATTGGCAAGTAATATTATTAATGTATAAGCATGTTGGTAAAATCATGTATTCTTTCCCATTGGTTGACTATAGATATGTTTCTGATGCAAATATCTTGTAAGTGTATTGAATCCAAGTTATGTAAATAGACTATATAATACATCCATCAAGGATTTTACTTGATTATTTCACACAGTAAAGAGCTTTTTCTGGCATCAATCTACATTCTGCCTAAATAACGCATTTTCATCAATGATATTATGCATCATTTGCTGTATATTTGATACTAATTGCTTAACATATTGATCACCTGTCATTCTTCAAGTTTAGTGAACTTTGCAATGTGTCCTAGTAACTTCAAAGTTATGGGCAGCTGCCTATTTATTAGTTATACTTATGGCAGAGGTTTCCTAGTCAGCTCTGAAAATGCCACCCTATATGTGGGTAAAGAATATATAAGATCCTACTAAAGTTGTGCTGCAAAATGGAAAAAGGAAAGTTCTGAATTTCACAGAGAACAGGACCATGATACATAAACACACTGCAAAGATCAAAGAATTTTACCTTCGTAGGGGCCTACTCTTAAGTAGTAATTTACTATTAAAGGTCCAGACTGTGGCCTAACAACAGAATCGAGTGGATGTAAGGTGCATCATCCTGTATGCAGGGTGAACAGGCTCTGTAGAGCTGCTACATATCCATTCCTTCCCATCCACCTCTGCAAGGAAAGGAAGTAATAAGAAGTGGGCAAAGTTCTGACTCCGCACACCCCTTCGCTGCACCCAGCTGTGTAGTTAAAGATGGGAGCATATGTTGTGACCAGGGATAGGCATTCCCTGGAACTGTGGGCATGCTGGGGGGCAGATTCTGATTTCCTAAGTCATGGTCTTCCTCCCAGGTGACTCCAAGTGAAGACCAATTGCATGCTGCCCTTGCAATATGACAGATCACAAACCGATGATATCAAAATCACTTGGGCTGCTCACAGAGGGCCAGACTGATATCTTTGCTCACATTGAGTAGTATTTTACTCCTCAATTAGTACCACTGAAGTCAATGGAACCATTGAGGAGTAAGATGTATTCTTCAATAGGAGTAAGAATATCATCATCTGGCCCATGAGTAAGGTGCTAATCAAAGAGAGTAATGGTGGCAGAATCAAGTTCTGCTGTATGATACACAGTGAATAATTTCACTGATTTTCTTTCACAAACAGCTATAAATTAGCAATGTGTACATTATTGGCTGTTGTCTCTTATTTAACTAGTAGTGCAGTCCATTCCACCAAGCAACAAACATGGTGTGGAGAAAGTAAATGTGCAATTGCTATTTACCCCTTCATTTAACACAAAACCCAGGGGTCTCTGAGATATCAGGTTTTAAAACAAACATAAGAAGTACTTCTTCATACTGTGTACAATCAGCTGCTGGAATTCCTTGCCAGGGGATGTTGTGAAGACCAAAATTATAACTGGGTTTGAAAAAGAATTAGGTAAATTCATGGAGGATAGGTCCATCAATGGATATTAGCCAAGATGATCAGGAATGCAACCCCATACTGTACATGTTCCTAAACTGACTGCCAGAAGCTGAGACAGGCTGACAGGGGATGGAACATCAATAAATTGCTTGTTCTGTTCATTCCCTCTGAAGCATAAGGCACCTGCCGCTGTCAGAAGACAGGATATTGGATTAGATGAACCACTGGTCTGACCCACTATGGCCATTCTTATGTTTATTGTGGGAGTCCTGCTCAAAGAGGCGTGTCTTTACATTTTGCTTTTGCAACTCACAGGGCAGTATGTGTTGTTTGTCTTCTTCCCTGCCTCTCTGTACCCACTTCACAGGGGATGCGAGTCTATTACTGCCCGTAGCTGCAGAGCCTGGCACTTTAATTCAAACTATGCAGAATCAGGTATTTAGCTCAGGAGGTCTCCAATTCCCTGTGGCAGTCATCACACCATGAAGATGGAAAGACTGAAAACAGCTTGATCTCTAGAAGCAGGACACTCAACAGCTGAAGGCCTTTGAGCATTTCACATGCAACATGTCTGTTGCTGGTAGCATAGAGTTGAACCAGTGAGGTACAGTTGCTAGATCCTGATTCAGTGATGGCTTTGAAGATGAGGACCAAGAGCTTGAAGTTGATCCATGACTGGATGGGGAACCTGCAAAGGATAGGAAATGTCTTTGGGATGAAAACAATGAACACTTAAATTGTTAAAGCACCTTACTTGCTTCAGGGAGGCTACCCCATTGTGGTAAGTGTTAACACGTGATAAATGAGAGTCCCTGTCCTTTATGCTTTTCTCATTTAGAAAATGATCAGCTGCATTTTACACTAGATAAAGGTAGTCTTGAAGATTAGTCCTACATAGCATGTATTGTAATAGTCCAACATGATGGTAAAGAGACCCCATCCCACGCTTCACAGAGTGCAAAAATATACTGAATTAGTGTCCAAACTCAGATCATTCCAGGGAATTGCTACTGTTACTGAAATAACAAAACATAAACTTCAGATGAAGCTTTCTCCTGAGCTCATCTTATTCCTCCAGGTTTTCCCTGCAAGACTCTCAGCCAGTGCTCTACTTCCTACAGACTCACGGAGATATTCAGACTCTTGTGTTGGATCTTATAGGACTTGTCTGATTTTTTGAGCCAACAGAAACACATCTGTGTTCAGGGTCCTCATAACTGACAGTCTGTTAAATGGCTTCTAAGACCAGCTTGTCCTGCTCCTGAAGGATAGAACTCTAACTATTCCTCATGAGAGACAATAAAATCATTCAAGATCTTATCTGTTTTAGCTGCAATATTTTGAACTGTTTCATGTATGCAGATGTGCTGAGTGTCCTTTAAATAAATATACTGACAAGTGTGAATTTTTTATGTTAATCATTATGTATTTTATCAAAGAATGTACATGACTGTACTGGAAAACTACAGAATGCATAAGCTTTTAAACAGGGAAAATATTGGTTTAATAATTTCATTCTTTCATTTGGAATATAGATTCTCTAATTTTTATATATTTTTACTCCTTGAACAGTTTAAACCTTGGTTACCTCTTCTTTCATACCATCTCCAAGTGGCAGGCTGGTCTTTTCTTCCAGATGGCCGAAGGTCTTATCCAGATTCTTAGCATTTAATGTCTCAGCAATTGTAACTTCCTGTTCTCTAGGCTTGACTACTACACCTTTGTCTCCCTCAAATCAACTCAGAGCACTGCTGCTAAAAATGAGTTCCCCTGCTTATCATTATAATGCACCCCTCAACTGGCTCCCTTTTCTCACCACACCAGATATAAGCTTCTTCCCCTTTCTGTTTGGACAGATTTAGGGCTACTCTGCATCCACACTGGCTAAATCGACTTTCTAAAGTTGACTTAGCCAGAAAAGTTGACTTAAAACGAGGTTTAGTAAAGTCGACTTAAATTTTCCTTAAGTCGACTTAAGCAGCTGCTTAAATCGACTTAAGGAAAATATAGTGTGGACGCAGATTAAATTAAGTCGATTTAAGCAAGATTAAGTCGACTTCATTTGTAAGTGTAGATGCACCCTTGATGATTTACCAACCCTGCCTATCAGACCTATTACCTCTATTCCCAACCATCATTGCCCATTAATAGAGCCCTGCAAATTCATGGATATCCGCATCTGTGGATAGAATGTGGATATCCACAGACCATTTCTTGCAGATGCAGATTGGATACAGATCCACATATTTTTATCTGTGCATGACTAGAGCCCTGCAAATACGCGGATATCCGCATTATATCTGCACATACAACACAGATATCTGCAGATATTTTTTTGCAGATGCAGATTGGATGTGGACCCACATATTTGTATCTACACAAGGCTCTACCCATTAATCCATGCCACACACAAACATCTCCACTCTTCATCCAGTTTTGCCCTTTATACACGGCATAAACAGATCAAAAAATTCATAAAGTTGCTCTCCTTAAGCCTAAATCAAATCCCTGTTTAAGAGCTAATTCAGGATATGGGCTTTAGCTTGTAACCTTTCTGGGAATAGATAGTGTCATCAACTGGTCTGTAAAGCACCGTGCTCATGTACCTCACTCATTAACAATAACTGTAAGCTCCTCAGGGCAGGAATGGCTTGTTTATTTCCATTTAAAACACCATACAGAACAATGGTACTTTATAAATAATAACTGTTTAGAAATGTTAGAAAAAATGCATCTGCAGAATTTAAAAAGAAAACAGTTACTGAGGGATCATCCAAACTGGTTGATCCAAAGATACAGTGAATGAAACAACTGTAATACCCCTTCTTTCATCTCTGTAATAGTCACCAGTCACAGTATTTTCTTACCTAGCTGTTTACTTTTTCAGGCAGCTTATGCTATAACATTAAGACACAACAGGGTGTGCTTTTCTGGGACATTAATAATACATTGGATGTGTTGTGAGCCATGACTTCAAAGCCTAAATGACTCCAGTAGCCCTAGAAATGTATTGATGATCCAGTAAACCACATTCCAGAATGGTAAGTTTTATTTTGTCAATTTGTTAATGACGCACTTTACATGCTATTATATATCATGAATAAAGAGGC
This sequence comes from Pelusios castaneus, assembly GCA_007922175.1. Classification (NCBI taxonomy): domain Eukaryota; kingdom Metazoa; phylum Chordata; order Testudines; family Pelomedusidae; genus Pelusios; species Pelusios castaneus. Next base: position 5,427,385 of record ML685795.1, on the reverse strand, counting down.
CCCCACTGTACTGAAAGTGATAATTCCATCAAGAGATTCCAGGGACATAAATCACAAGAGCGAACCTGGAATATGTTGCTTATGTTGTCAGCACGTAATGAAATTATTGAGAGGAACTACATCTTAAGGTTTTGGAGGTACATTGCTTTAATACTAGTGACATCCCCTAGTATAGTGGTTTTCAAACATTTTTTTCTTTGGACCTAGTGGAAAAAAATCATTTATGCCTGTGACCCAGCAGTTACATCTCTGAGCAATGCATTCTAGTCTTTCAGCAGTGGCAGCAGGGTGTGCTGTGACCCAGTGCCTGAGGGTCCACGACCCAGTACTGGGTCCCAACCCATGGTATGAAAACCCCTGCCCTAGTATTACAATCACATCTGTTCACTGGTATTAGGGTTTGTATTCTCTTCAGGATATAGACAAAGTAGGGTGAGATGCTCATCCTGCATTTGACCTGGTCTGACATGGAAGATAATATTTTCTAGTGGGGAAAGCAGAGCCCCTTGTTAGTAAGAGAGTTGTCAGCTGAGTAGGGAACAAGAATTAAAGTTATATCACAAAGTGTGGGATAAAAAAAGAGACAGACTGTAGTTTGTAGGAAGTATCACACACCATTAAGCATCTTATTCCTCTTTATTGCCAATACTGCACTGAAGCCTAGAAGATGTATACATGATTTAAACATACCTCTATATCAGCTAAAGGACTGGGAATGCTGGACTACATGTAGAACTGTATTTTTTGGGAGCATCAGAACTTTGTCCAGTTTCATTCCCAGTACCATTTGTCCCTCTGATGCCTTTAGTTTTTAATAAATGTTTAATGTGGTTTATATACAAAATGATGCTAACAAGATATGAGCATGCTTTCTTTTGACAGATTTTTAGATTAGTTTGCACTTGTATAGACCTCCTAGTCATTACATTATGCTAAATAAATTGGACTGTATTTTATTCTAGTTCAGAAAAAGTTCATGGATAGTTTTACCATCATTTAGTAATCTCATTTGTTCAGGTTAGCTAAATGGATGATAAAAATCTTAAGATACACTATGTAGGCTGCACATTATGCAAGAAGATTTAAAACAACAATAAGAAATGATGCTGTACAGAAATTCAAGTAAATCCAATAATATAACTGACAATTGATTTATGATAATGCCAAGAAAACCTCTGTATTCTTTTTGAAAGAGATTCCAAACATAAAAGAGATAATGACATATGTAAGCTGACAGTAGTAAGTCCTACACTCAAACTTCCAAGAAGATCATTTAAAGATTTCCACTTGGAACACATCATTTAGTTATTTTATTTCATAAAAGATGCATTACTTGTGAATTTTTGCAGTGGGACTTGCAAGCAGTGAGGGAAACTTAAAAAACTGTGAGAAAGGGAAAAATGAAATGACCATGGAAGATTTTTTTTAAGGCACACATATACCACAGATATCTTGACCCAGACCTCTTCTTCACCAGGCTTGGCAATCCCATGGAGTGCTGTACTGTCTATCTAAAGTCTGATTGACTTCACTGGGGTGCTGAACACCTTGCAAGTTAGGACCTTTACATTTTTACTGGTGTCTGTGAATAGCAAATGAAAAACTTCATAATAAGCTTCTCAGAGGGCAAAGCTGTCCCTCTAATGGTGATGGAAAGAGGAACACATAGCAGCAGTCTGGATCAGTGGATGTTCTACACAGAGAGAGTTATTAGGCTGAAAAAAGTCTACTCTGTGCCCCCATTTGATCACATTTACATTGGTGTAAATCAAAAGGAACTCCACTGCAGTTAGTGGAGTCACAATCATAGAAAATTGGTCTAAGTGAGATCATAATCATGCCCTTGGAGCACAAACAAGCTGGGAAAAGGGAGTTATTCAAATACAATGAATTTCAAAACTAAAGATCTGATATTTTAGAAGACAAAGTGAAAGCCAAGATTTTTTAAGGATTTTTGGTATAATATTGGGACTCTTAAAGACAAAAGGCCCCTTGGGTATATAAGAAAATGAATGTGCTCTTTTAGGTTGATTAGAAAAAATGACCCAATTCATGCTGACTCACCCAATAATAAACCAAGTGATCCATATGTAACCATCCTATGGTTGCAACTTTAAAGAAGATCTGAGATGAGAAGTGGATTCTGTATGCATTTAGAATAAGAAAACATTGACTTTTAAAGGGAAAAGATAACCATCTTTCTAGCTATGAGTCTGAAGATGAAGGAAAAAAGTAAAAATTGAAGTGCATTTGTTGTTCTCAGTGGTTAGGAACTGTTACTCAGTTCCACAAAATTGTATTTGAAACCTTCTCTGTTCTTTTGTGTTAGACTTGGATTGTAAGCTTGCTGGGGCAGAGGCTCTTCTATGTTTGTACAGTGCTTAGCACAAAGGCGTTCTGCTTTGTGACTAGGGCTCTGAGGTATTACTACTGTGCAGATAATAATAATTCATAACAGTTTCATGATTAACTTTGGAAACTGTTTATTTAGTGAAACATCTTCCAAATAAATGATAATTTTATAAGCACCTGTGACATTCTCACAGTGTATATGTAGTTAAGAAATAATCATTGTCATTGATTTTTTCGTAGTAATTTAAACAATTCTGCAGTGTTGTTATTCTGGAGAAACCAGAATTGGAACTGCAGGAATGTTCACTGCTAAGATTAGCAATGTTGTGACATTTGTTGTGTATCGAAATTTAGTCAGAGGCCATAAGCAGTGAACAGAGCCTGGCCCTCGTCACCATGGTTAGTCTCTTGTTTATTATACATCTACATCATAAGTTGTTTTTAATTTTGTAATGCTCAGAATATTGGCTGCAGGGTGTAGACGTGGATACTCTTTGCCCTGTGATACTATCTTAGCAAACCTCCTCTCTTTTCTAGGTTGTATTCATGTAGATTGTGAACTCACAGGCAGGCACCTTTCGTTTTCTTTATCCATGTCATAGGCACATCTGGTACTATATAAATAAATCACCCTTATCACTATTATCAAAGAACCCATATTGTACTCTTATTCCACACCTAAAACTATGATTTATCTCATCATTTTAGTGGTAGTGTGTGTCATCTTTTTCCATATCTAACTATTTAATCTCATCATCTTTATTCCAATACAAACTTAAATTGGGTTGTTGAGGATTAATTCTCGCTCTCTTACGAGTGCTTCTCAAGTTAAAGAGATACTGACTGACTAATTTCCTTTTAAATAATATAATTAAGTCCCATGGTTATATATTTCTATTTTCTTCTACTGTCTTCTTAATGCCTTCTTAAGACCCTGCTGAGTTTGTGCTTTTCCATTTAGCTTCCATTTGCTTATTATGAAACATAAACTAACATACCTCTATTTTATTTGCTTTCGTATATATGCACCAGCCTTCACATCTAGGAGAACAGGACATGTGCTCCCTCTGGAAATTCTGCTTCAGGAAACACAAAACATTATAGGTTCTCCATGAAAATATTACTTTAATATTATCAATGGGAGAGTGCTGTATTTAGAAATAAAAAGATGAATAATATTTATTGGCAATTCAGAGAACATTGCTCAAGACATTGCCAAATGTTTAGGAAAGTTTAATTCCAATATTTGCCTAATCTATTTGACAGTATCTCTGTTTTCCTATAATGCAAACTCATATATATATATATATATATATATATATATATATAAGCAATATTTTGAATCCAAGCAGAATAATTAAAATGCATCCAAGATAACGTTTCAGAAACATCAGTTGACTCTCTTTTGTCTGAGGACCATTTAAGCAATGCTTACAGATAGATTCCCTATCCTTAGAATCAAGTTCTGGTAATAGGATAGCAACACGGAGATTTCAAATCCTGTTTAATATTGTGTTTGCTAACCTTGTGCTCTGAGGATCCTCAGATCCTTTCATTTGAATCACCCTCATATCACCTTGTTATTGCTGTAAGTTAGAGTACTGATTGAAATATGATTGTGAAGATGCTATCCAATCTGGTATTAGCTACCTACATAAAAGAGAAAACAATGCTTGGCTGAAACCCAACTTTTTTATGTCCTGCAAAAATCTACCTCCCATATCACTAGTGTTTATTGATCATATGGATGCTGTACTACAGTGTATAGAGCTTAGCTTTGCTTTAAGGAGTGTATTTTCTTTACTCAACAAATGAAACTGATTGGATAGGTTTCTAAGAGATGGATTTTAAAAAAAGGGGATTTCTGATACCAGGTGAGACAAATGTTTCCAGAAGGAGGAAAGGGAACTATCATCACCAGGTTCCTGATGCCAAGAAGCAAATATTAACAAGAATGTGGCTGTCAGGGTACCAGTTGGTGAAAAGGACTACTTCTTCCAGGAAAAAAAGTCTCACTAAGAGAGGATCAGATATTCCAAAGCTCCAGTTGCCAGTGAGAAACATAGTGGAACTACACAATTAACTGCTAGATCTCAACAGTTAGGAAAACTAGATGTACTCTAACATGCAAAACTAGTCAGTGGGCCTAAATCACTACTGCATTGCTCCAATGCAATCCGCAGAGTTTTACCAGCACGTTGGAGTAATGAAGAGGTGAATCGGGCACACAAACGTCTGTTCACATTACAAATTCTTTTATTTGCCTTTTTACTTCTCCTTTACATGATCCTTAATACAGCAACATTTACTTAATTATTAACAGTTATTTTAAAAATGTGATACTTCCAAAGATGTCAATATAGTGTCATATATACTATTTTAAATATTATTTAATAGGTTAAAAAGCCCATGAAAACCTAAAGCTATATGGAAACCAATAATGATTTCTTGTAAACAAATACATAGTATCTTTCCACTCATAATGTTGTTAACATGTACAGCATAATGCAATGATGATGACATATTTGATTTTATTTGGTATAAAGGGAAAACTTACAGGATTTAACAACATAGGGGATGGGCAACATGTGGCTCATGAATGACAAAACCTTGTTCATGCCCTCAGCCACTTCTGATGGCACAGGAAGGATTCAGAATTAAATAAAGGTCAGACAAATAATTTATTTATTTTTTCACAAAAGAGAGCACAGATGGAGATAATCTATTTCATCCAGGGGCGAATTACTGTACAGGCCAATTGGGCCAGTGTGCAGGGGCCCACCATAATGTGGGGGTCCTCCGCCCTGCTGGCACTGGGGGAGGAGTGGGGTGGGACAGCCCAGAGGCTGGGCTCTACGCTCTCACCCCACCCCCGAGTCATCCACTCTGCTCCTGGGGGAGGGGCAGGGCAGGCCGGCCACGGCCTGGCTGGTTGGCTCCCAGGTGTGGTGGGGCTGACTGGAGCATGCAGTGTGGCGTCCAGCACAGCCTTCGGGTTGCACCGGAAGCCGCAATGTGTATGCCGGTCGGCCCTGCCATCCCAGGGGGCCAACCAGCCAGGCCGCAGCTGGCATCTGGCCCCAGGCCCCCCAGCAGTGGCCCATCTGAGCCAAGGATCTAGGCTGGCAGAGCCGGGGAGCTGGGGCCCTAAGCAGGGAGGCTACTGGTAGGGGAGGCCCAAGGGCCCTGCAGTCCCTGCTCCCCCTCTGATTTCATCCATCAAAATATGACTCTCAAAAAAAAGTTATTCATCTCAGTTCTATTATCAGAAAGTTCAAATATTTAAATTGGTTCAAATCATACAGCTAATGCATATTATATTAGGAGTTTAATAATAGTTACATTTTCCCATAATGTTGCATACATTTTTCCCATGGTCCAGTTGTCACATTCCATTGTGCAGTCCAGACCAGTGAGGGGTTGTGTCCCCATCTGCCCTGCAGTCTTGGTTTTCATGTCTACTTTGGTATTCACACTCTTTGTGTTTTTGTTCTTTCTCCAATTTGGCCAGCCGTAGTTTTACAGAGGCATTGCTGGCACTCATATTATGCCTTGCTAGATCTAGTCTCCTTACCTGAAATAAGCAAACAGAAAACAAATGGTAACCTTTCTTTGACAGGTCCCAGCCATCACCTGGGCTTAAAGAGTAAATCTGAGTTAAAATAGCAAGTTATATATAAAATCTGTTTATACCACTGTCACATTCCAAGATGCAATTCAGACTGGTGAAGAGTTGCATCACCACCTCCCTGCAACATTGGGTGTTTCACAGTGTTTTGTTGGTTTGCACCACTCATAAACAGCCAGACAGCATGCAGGTCACACCCTGCATGTCTGTGTATAGCTTCAGTCCTAGTTCAGCAACTCTGACCCCAGGAGCCTGTTAGCAACACATCAGCCACACTCTAGCTTCCACCAGCCCTGCTTACTACTTTCAGGATGACCCCAACCCATTCCTCGTGTCCTTGAATGTCTCCAAAACATGTATTTTGTACTCTTTGGCTCACCATTGGACAGTTCAGATATTAGAGATCTGTAGCTCCTATAAGGGGTCAATATCCAACTACCTGCTACTTTAAATGGAGTTACCAAATATCTCCAGATAATAAAACAGTTCATTAGTTTACATTAAAAATGAAACAAGTTTATTTAACTACAAGAGATAAGTTTTAAGTGAGTACAAGTCTAAGGTATTAAAGTAAAAAAGGTTACGAGAGAAATTAAGATAAAAGTTTTCTGGTAGCTAAAACTTACCAAACCTTATCACATGTTCCCAGCAACACTGTTACCAAATGTTCATGGCAAGACCCCACCCAAAGTCAAAAGTCTTGTTCTTTTTCACTAAAAGCAAGTGTAATAGTGAGAGAGAGAAAAAAAGATAACCTGAGAGTTTTTCCACATTGCTTTTTATAGTCCAGTCACCATGGAAAACCAAAAGGTGAAAATAACTAGATACAATTCCTTCCAGCTGTGAGGACGGAGACATGGAGTCTTGTGAAGAGGTTCTTTGTTGCTTGCTAAAATGCAGATAAATCTTTTCCTCCCCTCTTTCATTGCTAAAGAATGTCTCTTGACCAGCAATTGCCAATCAATTTCAATAACACCTGCCTATAGATGTCAGCTTGTTCCTTGTCTTTGAGAAACTGATTTATCCCCTCTTGCTGTCTCAGTGATCCTAAGATAAAAATACATTTTGTTGTTTAGGATAGACTTATTTAACTCCTTCTGCGTGGTCAGGGCTACAGGGGTTACATTTCCCAATGATATTATTGACCAGTGATGCAATACCTGTGTTAGTTTTCAAATGACATCTCACAGGGCATATTTTGTATGAAGATCATTACAATAAGTGCATAGGATGTGAGTACAGGGGAGCATTTTGCCACTTCCCCTATTCTAATTACAAATGGCTGGAGTGTAGATCTATCTATCTATCTATCTATCTATCTATCTATCTATCTATCTATCT
>ML685795.1:5396862-5420054 GCA_007922175.1 Pelusios castaneus | reverse complement strand
TCTATCTATCTATCTATCTATCTATCTATCTATCTATCTATCTATCTGCTATGATTAGTGTCTTATTTCCAAGTTCATGAAGATTTTGACTAGCTGGGTAGTGCATAAGTACAGGGTCTCAGGAGATGCTGATCACCCTGACCTGATTCTTCACAGAGGTTGCTAATGATAACTGTTGATAAAACACACAGTAGCTCATTAATAAAGATATTATATATCACTCAAATGCAAGTTCACAGGTGGTTTATGTTATCAAACCTCTTATTTCTGCACTTTTCAGTCACAATGCAAACTAAGGACGCTCCTACTCTTATCCAATAGAACAGAGTTGTATGTTCCCAGCTAGAGCCCTGCGGCGATACAAAAATGTGGATCCACAACCGATCCATATCCGAGACATGTAAGCACGTATCCAATCCACAATCTGCATTTCCATGTTTTGTGGGTATCCACAACTGCCCCGCCCCTGCCTTGCAGCAGCTCCATTCCGCTCTGCTCAGCTCCTCATCATTACACTGTGCTTCTGTTTTGTGTTCCTGCCTGTGTGTGTTCTGTAATGTAACAACTTAAAAGCAGGGGCTTAGTAAATGTGCACAGACTGTTTTTATTTTAAACAACATTATAGAGAGTCCTAAGGATCCTGGTGCAACCTCTGTGTTTTCTTCTGGGGCAGCTGCCTGTCAGTTCCTGGATTGTTAGAGAGCAGCAGCTGCGTCACACAGAGCCAGAGGAAGGGGCAGGGAGGGCGGCAGTAGCCAGCAGCTCCGGATACTGTTTGTTCAGAGCCCTGCTGGCTCTGATCATCCGATTATTCCACCTGCTAGAGCTAAGATCAGATCACTCAACTGTTCAGCATGGGCAAGGTTATTCATTCAGCTGAGCAATCAGATTGGAAGCTGGCAGCCAGGGAAGGGGGGAAGCAGCTGCCCATCATCAGCTGATGTGTGTGGGATCTGGCCACTGAGGACAGCTCTGGCGAGCTAGGTTCAAGGAGCCTAGAAACAGCTGAGAGGGGAGAGAGTTGCCAACAACTCCCAGTATTTTTCAGAGCCTTCTCTGCCTCCGATCTGAGCAACTGTTATTCTGCCTGGGCTGGGCTGGGAAGTCTGGGCTGCTGCAGTTTCTCAGCTGATCAGTGGAGGTGGGGACTGGCCACTGAAACTGAACACCAGATCTGACGGGCTGGGCTCTGGCTCTCACAGTCTGGAGTCAGAGACTGAAGGACAGCTGGGGGCGGGACCAAGGACCCAGATGAGCCAGTAAAAGCCCAGTGCTGTTCAGAGCCCCAGCTAGCCCAGATCTGAGCAACTCTTACTCTGCTGAGGCTGGCCATGTGAAATGGGGGCTGCTGAGACCACTCAGCTGTTTGGTGCTGGGGGGAGTGAGAAATCTGTGAGGTATATAAGTAGTGGCATATTCATTTTACGGAAGGTTCACCTAAGACACAGAGGGATTAAGTGACTTGTCCTACTTGATAAAACAAGTAGTTGGAGGGCTGAGAATTGAAGATGAGAGGAGTCCTGATGCCCAGCTTCTGCTGCAAACACTAGACAATATACTCAGTTCTGTCATGGAATTTAATTGCAACATATGAGTCAGCTATGTAGCAGCAAGTTGTGGTTTCACTATGCCCATGCTTTTCTGAAAAGGATTTGATCACAACTCCCTGATTACACTCTGTCCAGTCCTCTGGTACCTTCCATAGTAGCTGCAGGGAATAACTGGTTCCATGAGAGCTAACATGACTCAAGCTGGGAATCACATCCCAAGCTCCTAGTGTAGACAGAGCCTCATTTTATCTGATTTCATTTGAATCACCCATTAAAACCTCTCCGTTCACTTCAGTTTATGGCTGATTCTTTCTAAAGTGGCATGTGATGCTGGGTATGAATAATTCCCAGAATTGTATTGAGAACAAAATAATTAAAAACAGCTTGAGGCAGTTGTAGTTAGACATACAAATCAATTACAGATAATCATGTAAACAGAAACCAAAAGAGCCATTTACATGGAAAACAATCATGGCCTTTAAGTTGCCCCCCATTCTCAACATGGAAAACATTTGTATGGAATTGGCAGATTACTGTTTTCACTTCTATGAAACTAAAAACATATGCTAATACAGCAATCACTCTAAAATGGCACTGATAAACCCATGGTATGTAATAATATAAATTAACTCTACCTGAGATTAGAAATCCAGACTATCATAATTCCACTGGATGCAATACATATAGCATTAACGATTGATCAGGAGAGAACAGGGAAATAGCAAACCATCAGGAGGCAAGTAAATAATGGTAAAGGAAAGAACAGGTCTGGTTCATGAGTACTCAGCTATGTCTATGAAGCAGGAAGAAATGGCTATCTGTCATTGCACTGATTGGCTTACCTTTCTGACCTTTTCCGCTTCTACTACTTTGTTTGTATATATATATATATGATTGAAAATCAGATCATGTGATGTTTTGGTTTGGTTTAAAATCAAGATGATATTTTTCATTGTTGGGCAGAAATCATTTTTTCAGAAAGGTTAGCCGTAAGTGCTAGCACATTTCTCACAATAGAACACAACAGCACTACCTCCTGAGCTGAAAGAGATATTAGTAATTAGTCCTGCTGGGTTCCTGACTTTATGACCTCATTTTCTGATGACACATATTCTTCAATCCGATGAAAATATTTTATGAATTATTATCTGAATGAAGCCATGTACCTTAGCACAAGTGTGTGATGCTGATCTTTGGACAATTTTGTCATGTTTTCAAAAAACTTATTTTTTAAAAAATATTTACTCTAATTGACCAACTGATTTTAATTTATCACCTTTGTAGGCAGCCTCAAGAGAGTACCCCAAAACTGAATTGCCTTCTCACCACAAGAGCTGTAAGACACATTTCTGAGTCGATGTTGGGAATCTTGCATTCTCATTGTCCCCTTACACTTTTTTGATGTTAGTGGAATTCATTTTCCAGTGCTGTCAATATGGTTTCTTTCATGGGTGAGAGAGCATATGGCCTGCAAAAGCCTATGTATGAATTAAGCTGTTCTGGACATTTAAGAAGACTGACAAGATAGGAAGGATGTAGTTTAATTAGGCTGAAATTTTATTAACTCATCTGGGGACTATCCAGCAATAACTCATACAGTCCACATCACTGATCCTTCCTTAATTGTTTTCACCTGATGGAGAGATTGTTTGCACCTTGTTGGGTCTCCATTGCTGGGAATCCACCACCCTCCCTCCAGACAAGAGAAAAACTTTTAACTTTTCCAGCGCCAATGCTAGTTATTCAACCATCACCAATGTAACCTGCACTTGCCATGACACTGGTGGAAAGGATATTATTTTTCAAACTAAGTATGTATTATAATATTCTCAAGATAGTAGAAGATCAAAGATTACCTTGCATCAGACAGAATTATGAGGATATAACATCTTATCTTGTTATAGCTGATATCAATAGCTGTGTGACAGCAAACTGCGTAGAAGGTTTTCCACTCAATATCCCTGATACATGGCAGCATCTGAAATACAGCAACCAACTACCCTGTACTTTGGGCGTGAAAGTGAAATAAATGTGCTATAAATAAATGACTGACTGCCTGATCCACATTGCTTAATGTGAACACTTGGGAACACAGCATACACATGTGACCTTAACTCTGCCAGTGCATCATCAAAAAAGAAGAAATAAATGCCTTTAAAAGAAATAAGGCTTAAGTTCAAATGACAGGTAGAGCTATGCAGTGCTGTGGTAGCCGTGTTGACCTGAGGAAGAGCTCTGTGTAAGCTCAAAAGCTTGTCCCTTTCACCAACAGAACTTGGTCTAATAAAAAATGTTACCTCATCCACCTTGCCTCAACAAGAGTGATGGCATTTTCAGCAGCAATGCAAGAGTGTGACAAAGACCAAATTATGATATTACTGCCCCAAAGGCACAGAGATCATCTTTCTTTCATCAGGAAGGCCTAGAAAACCATCTCTGCAGCCATAGGTATTCAGTTCTAGTCAACATTGGGCTGTTTGATGGTGTGACCCATCTGCACTATGAAATGAGAGCTACTCTGTCTGTGCTTGCTCTGTCAGTGAAGGCATCCTGCAGCTGTCCAATATCTGCCGCGGTGTATTAGTTGTTCTTTTACAAGAACTCACAGTTATTTTTTGTTTAATAAGAAGTGGTTCAAGACCCTTTCCAAAACAGCCATGCATGGCCACTGAAGAAAGTAAAGTTTCCTCCCTACACCCTTCTGGAGACCACATTAGGACTGCCAAGTGTTACACAACCAGCACTCGGGAATGATGCTTATCTCTGGGAGTCAGGGGGCAGAGAACGGGCAAAGTACAGTCAGAAACATGATCCTGAACATCCCCCATATTGTCACTATATTCCCTCACTGCACAACTGGAGAACTCTGGGAGAAGCTGTGTTTATTTACTGCCCTTTACCATGGGTGCTACATCAAAAACATAATCCAGCCTTCTGTTACACTCATAGGTTTACACTGCACAAAATACATGGATATCTACTGGTCTTTAGCAGTAGCTCTTTTAGCAGTTATGATCGGCGTACAATACTTTATAGGGAAGCCATTTATTCCTTTCATATTAACATGTCAATTTGATACTATGCAGCTTCACTTAAAAAAGTCTTAGAATTGTTTCTCATAGATTTCAAGAAGAAACAAACCAAATGCATCAAAAGTATTTTAAAAGTACAAAGATTCAATAGATTTAAAAACATCTTTGGTCTGCAAGAATCTCAAACTCTTTGAATAGAAAACTGCACTGTTTTATATAAATTACTCCATCTTCAATTTTTCAATCTCCTTTTTCTCTATGCTGTAATAGCCAAACACTGTACTTCGCAGTCAGGTAGAAAAATACTCTAAAAAACTTGCAGAATTATTAGAGAAAGGGCATTCCTAATTCCTTATGCATCAAACACACATGCATATTCATATAAAACATTTAGAAAGATTTGTACCAGTTATAATTAGCATGTTTTATGCATCTATTTTCTTTGCTATTAAATAACAAATTTGTAGTAACCATGGCAACTGAAACATCACATGGCACTGGTGCTATTTTGGGGATAACATAAGTACCTTTCTTAAAGAAGCACTCATACCTTTGAGCTATAATTTTTAATAATTTTCAAGAAAAAATCTAGTACAAGTATTCATCTCTCATCACAATGTTGATTTAACATAGACTATATTGCTTTGCCTTTCACTGACTGTGAACTATTTTTTAAAACCTGATGTATCCTTTTTTGTTTTTGAAAAAGATAGAAAGCACATATGAGTGGGGACAAAAGAGAAAGCCAAAAGTGAAGGACGTGTTATGAGCACACGTGAGGTTTTTTTTATGCTGTGGGAAAATGCAGTACAATGGTAGCTTTTTGTTAATGTTTTTTTCTGAAGAGGTAGCACGTTGATTTGCAACTCTTTGTGTTCAAAGCAAATGAAAACAGATTCCTCAGTGGTCCTCAATCTGGGCTCAATCCAATGACCACTGATATCAAAGGGAGTCTTTCCATAGACTTTAGTGGACACTGGATCAAACCCCTAATTTCTACACAAAACTGCACCTTAACTTAAACTTGGTTTCAAGATCATTTATGCTTCAAGCTACCTTTGTTCTTTATGATTCAGTTGGAGAATCCATAGCTCAAATTACATTCAAAGAAACACTGGAAAGAACTAAATTGTGTGTCCATTTTCTTAAACTTGTCTTATGCTGAGTAAGAGGGGGCTTTGAATAACTGAGTTCTGTGGTCAGTAACTGAGATTTATCCTTACTCTGCACAGCTGTCCAGCTCCCCAGTTTATTAGTTTTTCTCAGCATCATTGACATTTACTTCATTCATAGGGTCAAGTGATTAGGATAAAGATATTTATTGAACAGTAAAGGATTATATAAAGTTATTTCTATTTTACTCATTATTAGTTGTATTGTTATTGACAAGGGAGCTAGAGTTTTGATATATACGGACTCAATATCACTAGCCTGCCTAGTACAATGGAATCTGGAAGGCTGTTGAAGAGGTAAATAGATTGCAACCATAATGGAGAGAATTTGGCATTGTCTACACAAGACAGGGAACTTGAATATGTCTCAACATTGACAAACCTGACCAGCCAACTGTAGATTCCACATGCCTCCACTATAACTGCAAAGAGTTAAAGATAATGAGAAATTGTATTTCAAATTATTAGCAATGTTCTTAATAGCATAGGGCCAAATTTTGCTATCTTCATTCCAATAATGGGCATTCACCAGAGTAAGGACTGCAAGCTTTGGCCTCTAATGTCTGCTTTAGAGGCATCAATAGTGCTTCAGAGAAGTGGCAGTATTTTTTTTTTTTTAATATTTAAGTTCATTGTTGAGGCTATCAGAGAACACAGATGCTTCCTGTCACTGCTGTCTTCTCTCCATTCTGTATTATCTATTGATTTGGACTTCTGTGCTTCACCATCTCATAGTCTAAATTGTCATGATGTTTTTTATATATGTAACATAATGCCTCTGACTACCACTTGTTTTCCTCAATAATTAGCGTGGCTGGTGCCTCGGAGATGTTGCTCTAACAGTCCTTCTCATTGAAGACCATGACAAAGCCTTCTCTTGCTTTTCAATTTTACTCTTTTCTTAAGAAAACTATCGCCAAAAGTTCTAGCAAGGTAACTGCATCCTTATTCAGCTGAACACGTGATTATCAGTTACACACCAACTCTGGAGTTGCTCACCTGAATCCTGAAGCGAAGATAAACCTATTAGAGGCAAAAAGTGAAAGTTGTACAATATCCTTTTTATTTTCCTCTCTTGATCCTTGTTGTGGAAAGGGAGCTTCCTAAAACATTTCTAGGAGTGAGGCACCTTGCTATCACCTGCCTTTAGTCTGAGGAAGCCTTGTCTGTTCCAGCCAGAGATCAGCTCCTTAACATCTCCAGCCACAGGCAGTACAAGTATTTCCCTTTCAACCCACACAGGTTCCACAGTCCCTCTGCAGGTGATCAATAAAGGACTCCAGAGTTGGTGTGTAACTGATAATCCTCCCTGCAGTGTCACGCCTCGGATCCACTGGATGTTTGCAGAATTATCAGGCCCGCTGTTCCCAAAGGAAGAGTACAAAACAGCTTACCAGTTACAACCTAGACACCAGCTCAGATTAACACAGAGCACTTTCATATGCATAAATCTTCCAGTCAATATGTAACAGACCTTCCAGTCTATTACAGCCAGGCTTAGCAGTGATCTTTTGTTCCTGAAGCAAGCCCTCTGTCATCTTACTTCCTAGACAACATATTGGTATCTCCTTGTATTCTCCTGATATACCAGATTAATTCTTTGATATTAGTCATAAATTGGGATACGTGTGTGTTCCTCCTGGTTGGTTTTGTAATCCCTTGTTGACTTGGTCATCATGATGCCATATGCAAATAGACTTCCTTGCCCGACACACAGTCCAGTATGGTCAGCCATGCAGACAAGTGTCTCCTATCCCCTCTCAGAACAGAAACCGTTCATTACTTTTTGATGCCCTGTCTTAATACCATAAGAACACAAGTTTCAGTATATATATATGTGTGTGTGTGTATGTTTATAGACATGCACATGACTGTCTATGTATTATCTGTACATAAGGTTCAAAAGAATTATGAAGATCAGATTGACACAGGCTTTCAGCCAAGGCCTTACATGACACTCTGTTCAACTAATGTGTAGCTATCAAAACCAGGGGATCCTTTTCACTCTCATGTACCCCGATGCCTTCTGCCAGTTGGTATCTGGTTCCCTCTGCCCATTGCACCTTCCTGTTGGAGGCAGAAAGAAGAAAAGAAGAGGAACTGGAAGCAGTTCACCAAATGATAAAAAGCGAACGAGTCCCTTTCCCTAGAGATTAAATGAATCTCCTTCACTGGTTTACCTTTCCTAGAAGCTCTTAATCCAGCTTGGAAATATCCACCTTCCCTTTGGACAAAATGCTTTCAGCTCTGTTATTACACCTTTATTACTATTTGAATTATAGCATTACTTAAAAAGGGGCACTGTTGTGCTAAATGGTGTTCAAGCCTATAATCCCCATTCCAAAGATTGTACATTCTGACAGACAAGAGTAGTAGGGAGAATTGCAGAATTGATGCACAGAGAAATTAGGTGAATGCAATAAAGTCACTTGGTGAGTGGGTAACAGAGCTGGGAATTACACTAAAATAATCTAAGGGCTTGTCTACATGAACATTTAGTTGGCATGGTGTAAATCTATGAACCCACGGGGTGTAACTCTATGATGCCCTAGCCTGCCATGGATTAACAGTCCATGATGACCCTGCTGACACATGTTAATAGTTCACTGCAGTGGTTTGATCTAATCCTCTAGGAAATGGGACTAGCTCAGAGTGCTCTAACAAACTGGTAGTGCGGTCAGCACAGTGCACATGAACAGTTAAACCACAGCACTCTAGAGTAGCATAGCTTCACACTCCAGTTTGCCACAAACTAATTGTTTGGGTAGAGAAGTGCCAACCTCCAGGCTAGTGCTTTAAGCAGAAGGCCATCGTTCTTCTACAAAAGTGCCACAAGTTTTATAATAGCTGTGAGGGCTTGTCCAGAATATGGGTGAGACTTCTTGATCCTAAGGCAAGAATCTTACCCTAAAACAATGATCCCCTATTGGGCAGTTATTTTCTAAGGAAGAGGGAAGATGCACAATCCCACAGTTCTTGTGCAAGCAAAATTCCCTATATGCATATACCCCACATCAATTTTCTAGTTATTACATCTGATAAATGTCAGAAGAAGTTGCTGGAAGCTGAGTAACAAGTGCAAGTAAAAGGAAACACTTGAGATTTATATAATTTTGTTTGTACTGCTTCTGAGTACACTGAAATGATTCTGTGTTTTATTTTTTGCAAACCTGCTGAGAATGTGACACTAAGGAATCCCCAGCTTCCCAATTCAGCATGCATATAGAATGCTTAATGAGGTGTGGTTGTCTTATATTTATCTTCTATTCTTGAAATATATATTCACATCATTGATTTGGAAGTAATAAGATAAAAAAAAAGAGAGAGAGATAAAACATATGTGGAGATAAATGCATTCATACCAGTGAACTCTCTCCTGCAGTGTTATAAATATTAGCATGCATCTGACAAAGTGGGTTGCAGCCCACGAAAGCTTATGCCCCAAAAAATGTGTTAGTCTCAACGGTCCCATCAAACGATCTTTGTTTTTGCTATATACAGACTAACACAGCTACCCCTCTGGAACTTATAAATATTAGGAAGTACAATGAGAGTGAAATTCACCACTATGCAGAATAATCTTTAGGCACCTAAGTTTAAAAAACTTGGCCATTGTGTGGCCCATTTCATGTCCTGTTTTTGTCTGTTTACAACAGCCAGCCCTTACAGGAAAGCACATTTTGGAGGTGATTTAGATTGCAATTGGTGACTGGTCTGTGACTACCCATCTACTTGGTGGTGTAAGGAAGCGTTTTTCCAATCTACAGACTGCTATCTACAGACTGCTTAAGGAAACCACCAGTGGAGGATGGTCAGGGTCGGAGAGTAAGGTAGCTTGTAGTTGTTGTAACATATGGTCTAAGTCACATGGCCAGGTCCAGGCTATCAGTGGCCTAACAGAGAGGACGATGCAGATTGCATTGGAGATTACCTAATTTTAATTTGTTGCAAGAACTTGTCCATTTGATAGAAAAATAGTAAATTCCTATTGCTGTAAAGACTGTTTACATTCATTGTTTTGATATCTGAACTCTTCAGAAAGTTTTAGCCTTTTAGCCCTTTTATTACTATTGTATCATGTTTTCTTTTAAATGTAACCATGGCAATATACAGTTCTCATATTTTGGAAGAATTCCAAATAACAAATTCAGGTACCATGGAAAAGGTTTTGAAAATCCCTTTACTTATTCTGTTTACAGAGCTGCCCCTCACCAGGACTCAAAGTCTGAAATCCTTACTTTGTTTTTGCTCAGTCAAAACTCTTATTGAAGTCAACAGGAACTTTGCCTGAGTAAGAGATGAATGTAGAATAAGGATTACTGACTGTGCTTTTATGGATTAAGGACTATAAACAAAATATACATAGCATAAAAATACAGAATATGTTCCCAAACATTATGTTGGTTTTAAAATGAGTAATTAGTTGAATCACTTGGCCCTTCTGCTGTACATAAAAAGAATTATATTATATTATATAATATTATATTTTCAGAGCAGCTTTCATCAGCTCTTTTGTAATACTTGCTACTCAACATATTTTTAGAATAAACTTTGAAGCAATAAGAAAAACTAAACACAAAGTGTGTCACTTCTTGTCAATACCACAGAAATCATTTGCAAAAATGTTGCACAAGCTAGACAGTTCTGTGAAAGAGTTAAGTTTCTTCATTTCTTGCATTACTCTTGAGTAAACCAAGTGGAACCAGGAAGATCAATAGTAAGACTATAAAAGGAAAAAACCTGAAGAGAAATTCACCTCTGCAGCCCAGATACATTTTACACATCAGCGGAAGTAATGATCAATATTTGTGAAAGTTGTTGGCTAATACAGATTTTCTTCACAATTGAAAATCCTATCCAGTTAAACTGTGAAACGTTTAACCATGACAACATGAGATATGGTTTTTTAAATGAGGTAAAGATGGAGCAAAAAGCTCCATTACCAATCTCAGCCCAGGAATCCTGACTTCTAGAAACCACCTCTAGAACTGTGAACATAGTCTTGTTTGTCACAACAATTTCAGTGCTTGCATATACAATCATGAATGCCCAATAGACACCCAGGTACATATTTCTTTGTCCTTTTAGAGGTAGTTATTAAGTCTAAAATATGCTCCTATTTACTGCCTGTCTCATGTTTCCTTTAGCATATTGATCTATGGCTTCTTCTCAAAGTAACTTTATGGTCTCAATTGAAAGCTTAGAAAACCTTAAAAATGGTTGCAGGTATCTTTATTAATTAACTTGCTATCGATCCGCCGAAAATCAGGAATAGCCTCTTTTGAAGTAATTCTGAAGGTTATCTTTTTTAATAAAGGTGCAGTGGATAATTATCACTCTTCATCAGCAACAATTGATTTGCCTTTTATTTACATAATACAGTGATTCAATAGCAATAAAACAATTTAAATGTCTCCAAATTAAAAAATAAGTAATACAATGGGGCCATAATGTTTCCAATAGCTCCTGTAAATAGCTTATCTCATCTCAGCATTCATTTAGCACCATGAGACCACTGTTGTAAAGTGTATCTTTTCAAAGCAGGAGGCGTTTACCCTGCAACAACATTCTACTTGGAGGGTTTCATTTCAGCTATATTAAATCTCAGATACATTAAACAACGAAACAGAATATCAGCTAATAGTGCACGAGCATATCAGTTGCTCATGTGCAACTGAGCTAAAGTGGCTAGAGGTGAGAACTGGAATTGAGGGGGCTAATTCAAAACCATGAAGTCTTTTCATTGATTCCAATGGATTTCAGATCAGGCCCCAGGACACCTGCATTCAAGTTGATTGTAGTTTTCTAACTGATTCGCTATGTAACCTGGACAAGTTTCTTAGTTTATCTATGCCCAGTTTTTCCAAGTGTGAAATAGATATAATAATACTTACCCATTTTATCAGGGTAGCATGTCTATCAAGTGTTTTAGTTGGTTGTGTGAAAGGCACTAAGTATACATCTTGCATTGCAGTGTATACAGTGCTATTTACTAATAAAGTTGCATTCTGTCTGATATTTCACTGGTATAATTTCTTAATTGTTTTAGTTTCATTCTGTCATGAATTAATTTATTTCCATGTATTTACAAATAGAATTTATGAATGGAGTTAAAAAATAGATTCACAGCAGAGGAAGAAAAGATAGAAGAACATGCTTTGGACAGCTGTGCTTGAATTACATATATTTCACCAAAAGCACTTGTTCATATGAACCAGACAGAATGTATGATTATATTATAAGGGGGAGGAGGTAAGTGAATGCTGGAGTTCAAATACATACTGTAATTAGAAAGGACATTTATTTTCAAATGTGGAGATCTTGACAGTAAGAAAATGACAAAGACTCAACACTACAGTGAATTATAAATGTCAAATTACTACAGTGCATGTTAAAACATATGTAGCTATTAGGAACTAGACTCTACATTCATGTGAAACCTTGTTGCGTTTATCTTCCTCTTAAATCCCTCTAAGGTGTTCTATCATTCACTGTCAAATTTCCTACAAAAGATAATAAGACATATGTCAGAAACTGTCCAAGACTGCTTCGTTGCTATTCCAGGACACACCGATACACTTCCACATTTTAAACAGAAAAGATCAGTAAGCAGGAGAGTGGCTTAATTATTAAAAGTCAGTTACAGAATGTTTTCCTTGGATGTAAAAAAAATCTAATATATAGCACACAAAGTTCAAAGGAAGAGGAAATTGACAGTGTGAGTTCATGTATTGGCTGTAGACTCAGTATACAGCTAGGGTGCCATAGAATGCACAATAAAAAGGACGCTAACTAAATTTTGATGTGCAAGAGCATGTGTTTAATTTGCAAGATGCTCTGTTTAATTAAAAGGTAAATATCATTTATAATTCTTCTCACAGACAGATTTAGAGCAGCAACAACACCTACAGAGTTCTCAGGCAGCCTGCAAAATTTCTTGGATGCATCTAATCCATCAAAAGGAGAGTACACTTAATAATAATAATAATTCATTACTTTATTGGTGAGACATTTGTTTTCAAACAATATTGGTGATATATTCTATAAACAGATGAATGTCAGCTGTAAAATATTAGCCACGCAAAGCATGTAAGATAATAGATTATGGATACCGGTGCTGAAAAATTACTTCATAAAACTTAGTTTATTCATAATGGGTAACATTCACCCTGGTGCAGAGAGCCTGCAGCAGACTTACTTCTCAGGCTTAGTCACAACCATCTGCCCAAAGCATATTCTTACATCCTCCATGCCTAAAGGTGGAATTTGATGTTGCCTGGGTTTCTGGAAACAATTCACCCTTTTCTGAGGGTGTGGGTTTTCGTCCAACTGCTTTCCCTAGATGGAGTTATCACCTTCTAAGTAATTCCACAGTTTAGCACCTCCCTTTCATATAATTTAAGGCACTGGCATTCAACCTGTAATATGCAGTCTCTCACTAGAGCTACATGCAGCTCTTTAGAGTGCAATACATTGTTCTGCTAGACTCCATGGTCTGATCAGAAATCTCACCATTCTGCCTGATTTCACACAAAGCACAAATCTATGAATCTGTGCTGATTATGGAAACACTCCTTAAGATGGCATGTCACATGTGAGGGAAGATGATCAAATGGACCAGAGCCATCAAGAGGCCCAGAAGGAAATGAGAGTCAAGAAGATCAAAAAGCCAGGAGGGAAACAGTTGTGACAAATGGATTGGTAGAAAAGCATGACAAATGTATTAACATTGTGCTATATTTTCATTGTTGTGTCATATCAAATTATGAGGTCACATTACTCCGTTTACCTGGTAATGCTATAGTGTCTGAGTGTCCTTTAGTGGTGTTCGGTGGCCCTGTCTGTCCACAACTGATAAGGAAGTGTCTTTCTTATTTTGACAACAGAGTCCTGTGGCACTTTTAAAGACTAACAGATTTATTTATCGCATGAGCTTTCGTGGGAGAAAATCCCACTTCGTCAGATTTTCTCCCACGAAAGCTCATGCGATAAATAAATCTGTTAGTCTTTAAAAGTGCCACAGGACTCTGTTGTCTTTCTACAATAGACTAACACGGCTACCCCTTTGGAATTTTTCTTATTTTGGAAAGTGAATGACCGCTACTCTGTGGGATGGTTTTCTCTATCACAGCAGTCTGCAGGGGTAACACCTCATCTCTAATGATCGTTTTCAATATTTTCTGATGGGAGAGTAGCCATGCTCTCATTTTGTTAGTGCCACTTCAGAAAACTGCCAACAAGAAAAAGCAGGATGTTGAACACTCAGATATCTAATATGCTGGAGCCGGAGCCTGATCTGCTCAAAGGGTCTGCTTATATCAGCCTCCTGAGAATCAGTGTCTGACACTCCCAGTCTATTGTTCATTTTGGCTCAGTCTCAGCTGAGCTATTTCTCATGAAAACATATCTGAGAGAGTTACAATTTACTGTAATCATATTTTTTCAGTTTTTCTCTGTGATAATTACTCCCATAAATATTTTCGCTTTGCCTCAACTCCATTCTGTGCTCTCTATTTCTGCTTTCAGTCTTAAAACCCCAAAGTTGGATGGCAAAGTAGTGATAGAATTTATTAGATTAAGAGAACCTACCAGTGCTGATTGTAGCTAAGGATGTGTCAGCATTTCCATTTTTAGTCTAGTTTCAGTATTTTATTGTTTGGGCAAAAGAATGTCACTTGGAATGAAAATTGGAAAAAATCTCAGAGTAAAAGTAATTTTTTGTAAAAAAAAATATGCAAAATGATAACAGCAGAGAATTCAGCTTCAACTAACCAAAAGCTGAAAAATCAGAGGTAAGACTGAAGCTTTGTCCTTAAATATGTTTGATTCTTCTAACGGCTGCCAATATCATAGGTTTCTAAGCAAAAGATCTCAGAACATTTTTTACATACTGCTTGAATGGTTCACTACATCAAAGTGAATAAAGGGTGGAATTTCAGGTCCATGTGTGTTTACTGACTAACAACTTTTAGGATAGACATCACCTTAACAGAGATGTACATGACTAGTGATTATAATATTTTAACTGTAGTGCCTAAAAATCGCAAATGAGTTTGGTGCTTCATTGTTCTGGGTGCTATATCTACACTTAATAAGAGACACTCTTTAGCTTGAGAGCATACAGTATAAATAAGGATAGCAGAAAAAAAGAGTATTATTATCCACATTTTGAATATGGAGAAATGAGGCATTAGAAAGATTATATAATAGAGAGGTAGGGATTCAAAACTCAGATTTCTTAGGTTCCTGTATGTCCAACAGATTGCCAAGGACTCAACGACAGGAAACTTTGTCCCTTTGCCTGACTTTGAGACCTTATAATCACCAGCCCAACTGAAAAGGGAGTACAGTTCAGGATCTTTTTGAAAAGCCAGTGCACAGAATGCAGATCTGAACTGGGGTTTTATAAGTTACACAATGAATATGACTAAGCTCAGAGATCCCTGTGAATTTGGCAAGATGGTACAGACAGTGGAATGCTAATTAAGCAGTCAAAACCTTTCATCAGTAAACATTCCTTACCTTTTTATCATTTCTGTTTAGCCCTCCAGGGATCCCTGATTTGTTGCTTTTCAGGTTATCATTCCCTGTTACAACGTGGCAAGACATGAGTAAAGATTAAATTTGTCAAAGTAAGGTTGATTCTGGAATTCTTTATGAACATTGACCAGAAGAGAAGTGACTGCCAAATCACCTTAATGGCAGGAAGAATCAGAGAGGTTATGCTGAGGCAGTGTGTTTTAGCCATCTCTGTACATGCTTTCAGCTAAAACTGCTGAAGTCATTTCAGTCTTTTGTCAGGGTTCATAAGTCTTTAATTCACCAAAAAGAAAAGGCACTCCGCATAGGTTCATGATTCCAGCAGGCAGGCCACTCCCCCCGCAGAAGACAATTGCTCCACTGACGTGTGGCATTCATGACTTATAGACATCAGATCTTTCGGTGAAGCTTTGGGGGTTTGTATGCATAATGATTATGTCTTTTGTTGTTGCTGTTTTATAATGATTTTAGCTTGTATCATTTTTCTGTCTCAAAAGACAGTGAAGTCCGGATGGAAACAGTGCACTTCCCAGTGGCAGGAGTCATAATGTTCTGGAGGGATCTAATCTATACTCCCAAACTGGTACTCGATTAGAGCTGGTCACTTTTGTGTGGTCTGTCTCTTTGACCAGGGTGGAGCTGATCCCTTCTCTGTGCGTTCTCCTTTCCCCCATAGGAGCGCATCTCTTTCAGTGAACAGACACAGTCACATTACTGCCTAACCACATTTCAAGGTTGGAGTGAAGAGACTTTCCAAGCCCCTCTGCTGAACAAAACAACTTGCCATTGGAAGCCAGTCACTTAGCTCGGGGTTAAACCAGTTTCCAAAGACACACTGAACTGGTTTGCTGCGGGGTATCTGCCGCCCTTTTAGATCCGCTGGAAACCGGACAGCGGCCCTTGGACAGCGGCCGTGTGAATGGATTAAACCGGAGCCCACGGGCAGCTTGTATGCTGGGAGGTCTCGAGGGCTGTCCCCGGAGGGGGCAAAGAGGGATTTCGGCTCTGGCGCCTCCCCACCCCACAGCCCTGGGGGAGGCGGGACTCTCCTGGTGGAAGGTTCGCTGCTGCGCTTCCTGCCGTCTGGTCAGCAGGGGGCGCCTTCGCCCCGCCTAAAGGACTCAGGCTGGGGATGTGGGGACTGGGCGGCCGGCCAGGCGCCCGAGCTGAGCTGCTCAGCGGCGGACAGGCGGGGCTGCCACGCGCGGGACTCGGCTCCACAGGGCCGGCTGCCCAGAGCCTGGCGCTGCCCGGCGCCACGTGGCCTCTTCCCCGCCCGCGGCTTTGCTCCGACGGCGCCTGCGAGGTTCAGAGGCAGTCGGATGCCCCTAGGGCAGAGCCCGCTCCGCAGGGGGAGGAGCACAGAGCACAGCCGCGGGGCTGCCTAGCGCGCGGCTGCACGTGTGTGTGTCCGCGCCCAGGCGTGTGTGCATGTGGCTGGCTAGAGAGGCAGCCGTACTGTGGGGGCCCCTGGCCTTGCCCTTTGTTGGGGCCGCCAGCAGCGTTTGGATTTTGACCCTGGAAAAAAATCCCATCGTTCCCCCGCCCCAGAGAGGCGCTGGGGCCGGCCTGTTCCGAGGAAATCCAGCCAGGCGAGGTCTGAGCCTCGCCCGCTGTCTGCGGCGTGCGCCGCCCGGCATCTGAACCAGCCCGTCCCCCGCTGCGGGCTGTCCCTCCGGCCCTGCTCAAGGGGATCAGCACAGAGCAGGCCGGCCCCGCCCACCCTGGCTAGCGCCGCGCACAGTTCGCATCTGCGTTTGCGGTGCACGCGGCCTTCCCTGGGGCGTGCGCGCGGGCCTCTGCCCCCCTCTCTCCAGCAGAGCTCCCTGTCCCGAGGTCATCGCTGTTCTCGCACCATTTCTCTCTCCAGCAACAAGCGGGGCATCTAAGTCACCCTCCGAGCGTTTCCCCGCCGGCTCGGCTGAGCCCCGTATGGACTGAAGAGGGGGCATTTTTACACAGCAGCTTCTTTCCCTGGCGTAACTGAGGAACCCAGAAGCTGCTGAGTAAAGCGCGAACACAGGCCCGTAGGAGCTGAAAATTGGTTGCACACGATGATCCGGTGTGAACGTTAGCCGTTACCAAACGGGTCGGAAGCGCCATGTGCTGCCTCGCAGGCCAAAGGCTTGTTGAACTCAGTGACTAGTGAAAGTTCCTCCCCCGTCTTGTTCCACTTAGGTGTCCGGTTCTCCTGGTAAAAATGCCCAAAACAAGCAAGGTGGAAGCATTGTTTTTTGGAGCTCCTTAGATTTACATGGTTAGGAGGCCACTGGCACGGTCGCCTGGAACATAGGAACAAACGTCATCAGAGGTTCACATCCCAGGCGTGGATTGTATGCAAGGACTGACTAATATTTGGATTTGATTACAGTCAGATGAAAGGCGATCCGCCCAGTAGCGATGCATCTTTTCAGTACTTAATATATGAAGCCATAAGGGCCATTTTCCTTCCTACATAGGGTAAATAAAGATCTCTTCAAGACAGGAGGCAAGATAGCATTAAAACTCTTAACCTGGAAAAATTCTCTCCTTAGACTGCCTGCGAATGGGCTACGATTATTGTATAATTTTCAGCCCCTTTGTGACATATAACTCGATGCTTCTAGAGAAGTTCGTCATGCAAAAGATGCAGTTTGTTTTTAGGGTTCAGGGCCACAGCCGGGGCCTACTGCGCTGTGATGACATCGTTAGCTCCTCCTCCCACTGAATATTGTCACTCAGGGTTTATGGGGACAGTGGTAATTTTTTTAAAAAAATCTAGCACCGAGTGTCAATATTTTTCTGATTACAGAATGTTATTGTACCCATTTGTTCAAACGTGACAGCAAAGGGGGGGGAAGCTTTTTATTGTACCACTGATCTTTATACAGGAGAAATGCTATTAAATTATCGTTAGCTTAGCAATTAATAATTAGACTGCCTGAGCAGTTCTTATGACTCTAGCAGGGTATTTGGCACGCCATTGATTGAGTACTCTGTTGTGATGGGGAATGCATGTTTGAAGTACAGCGAACAACCACTGCGGAAACCACACCTGACAGCGAATCAAAAATTACAGAAATTTCTCTACAGAAATATGAAATGATCTCTTATCAAGAGGCAATGAACGTTCCTCCATGGGTGGCTGGGAGGCGAGCTCTGTTGCTTCTCTGTAGTAGGCAGTGCTGTGCTGTCCAAATGGCTAATTTGGTAACTTGTCTGGCTTGCCAAGCAAATTCTCTGGGAGTGAGTCTGACAAACGTTAGTTTTAGTAAGGAGAAAGTTCCCAGTTACACTCGGAAAGTCGGAAGCAGTGCACCTTGGCGCCAGGAAGAATCTGTCCACATTTTACTAGGATGCCCAGAGAAGAAGGCACCAGAAGAAATTTACCCAGAGAACTTTCTTGTCCTATACTAAGAAAACAAGGTTCAAAACTGGCACCTTGATTTTTTCTAGCTCCTTGGCTAGAAGTGAAAGGAGGGCATAAGATTTAAGGCGCACAGATGCTATCTCTCATCTACTGCAATTTATCCAGAGAGCACCTGTCTTTAAAACCCGGCTTCTCTGATTTACAAGCTATAAAAGCCCAAATGGAAACAAATGTACCAGGGAAAAAGTTGACTCTTTCAATATTGGGACGAGGTCTCCCATAACGTGATTCCCGTACAGTCGCTTTGCCTAGGACTTGGAGCCTGACCTGCAGAGGGCAATCGTCGGACGCAAATGATAATAAAAGCATTTAGGCTTGGATCTGTGGCTGTGACCCAAGAATGCTGTGTAGCTAGGCAGTAGTGCTTAATTAATGTATACTGAAACAAAAGATCGGGTAAATTGTTTGATTTGTCTTTAGGCTACGTTTCCAAGGCTAATCTAATTCCGAACTGTTAGATTTATTTTAAAGAGATTAACGCAAACTTCCAGAAGACACATGCGGTTAACTCCAGAAGAATCACCCTAAACGATAATTGTTTACTGGAACATTTACGTTCGGATGATTATTTATTTACATATTTATTTATTAGCTGCTGATTATATGGGGAAGGTGGAAATTAACAGGAGCCTTCCTAATGATCCAGCCATTGACAGGGGAAACGTGTAGACTCTATACAATGAGAATAAAATCACTAAGTGCCTTATTCATTGCTAATGAGTCCACTGCACAGGATCCATTGTCTCAGCTTCTAGCGCGTTCATTTTCCCCTTTCAGCACTAAGCATGTGGACAGCAATCATCTTATTTGCATTGTGTTATCCTCCCCCCCCCCCCCAGCCGTTCCTCAAAGATATACATCCAAAAATGTATTTGCTTTATGTTTAAAATATTTTTTAAAAAACCCTTTGGTTTGTTCTGGGCAGTGGCAACATTTTTTCCATATTAGTGTTGTACTTGTTAGAGATCAAGAAAAGAAAAACTGGTGGAGTACATCTCCCTATGTATTTTAAAAATAGTCAGGAAAGACTAGCAACTGCACGCAAATCGGAGTTTTGTCAGCGAGTGTTTGCAGATCTAAACACATTCACACACACCATCTTCTCCTCCCACCCCCCTCAAAAATCATATTTAACTGAGATTATGTCAGATTTCAGTGATCGGAAATGTCTTGCCCAAAAGCCATTCCCATAGGAAAAAGTCAAAAGGGTTCCTGGCATTAAAACGACCTTGCGTCAGTCCGGATGAAAATAGCATCGCTGCATTTTTAGATACTCGCTATGGATGTACTTTGATCACAGTGAGAAGTAATACGTTTTTTTTTATCCCCCAGGAGTGTTCTGCTTTCCTAGATGAGAATCCCGAGACAAACATGTTAAAGCTTTTTAGAGTTACAGACTGTATTTTACTTTTCTTTAAGTGCAAGCGATGGGAAGTGCTAACCTCGGTCAAGAAAATTTCATTTCCCCCATCCTGCTAAACGGCTCTGGTCAACATATGTTTGTTATCAGAGAGAGGTGCTATGAACACAGAGCCATTTTCTTAGCAGCTTTTTGACTGTATGTTACCATAGTCCCACACGGCATTGGTCCTTTCCCATTGGGAAGTCATGAATAAGAGACTATGAAGCTTGCACGTCAGGTCTTCCTCAATTAATCCATCATTAGCATGTTTGGGATCCACTACTGGATGGTTAACAGCAGCTTTGGTAACTGTACGCTGTCCATACCCAATTATGCTCTGCTAAAAATGAACTCTGCAGACCAACCTTCGTGAGCTGTCAGTGTCTCCACTTTTCCTATTTTAACGTTTGTATGTAGTGGCAGGCGACAGATGGTGTAGATCAGATCGATTTGATTACATTAGGCGATTTTTTTCCTCATCTCTCTCTCTCCGACTCCTTTTCTGGAAACCCACATCAGCTGGAAGGCGATCGCCGCGGACTTGGAAAGCACCAGCAGCCGCCGATGTGGGAAGGCAACTGGGCACGGCCAGCCAGAGGCGCCGGGCTTCTTTCCCAGGGTTTGTTAGCACAGGAATCGGGCACCCAGAGAGAAAGCCACGTTCTGCTGCCCAGAGCCTATTCCCTACCGCACATCAGATGACTCCCTGGTTTTACACACAGTTGGAGTTCTGCTTGAAACCTGGATTTAAAGGGTAAGCGCCTCAAGAGAGGTGGATTTGTGGCAGTTACTTGGGTGTGTGGCGAGGAGCGAAATCTCAAAGATTTTTAAAGGAGGCAGCATTTTAACAAGGAGAAACATTTCCTTTATCTCTCCCCCCCCCACAACCTGCTTGCCTGCGCACCCCCTAATTCACAATAATATTCCGCACCGAGAGACAGCGCGTCTCTCTATTGATCGATCTCCTCCACTGAATTTCGCTCTCCATTGGCAAAACCTGGCAGCGCGGCTTAAAGCCCCATTCCCGGTGGCTTAAATGTGAAATCCCCCCATTCCTCCCCCTGTTATCGCAATGGTATTTTAAGCGGCGCCTTCCTGGTGTATTTCAAGGGGCATTGACTGAGGGTCTCCGACCCCTCCGGTTATTACGGCGGGGAAGCAGGGAGCTAGCTTCGGATAAACATGGCTTTCCGGGATCCAGGAACAAAGGTACTTAGCAGCGAGGCGAGCTTCGGCTCAGGGCAGCCACAGCAACGCAAAGGTGCGAGCGAATCAGCAAAACCCCGGCTGTGCAGGGGATTTTTATGCCTGTGTGTTGAGTTGTGTGTGTGGAGTGGTGTGGGGGAGGGAGGGCACGGGTGGGGTGGGAAGCGATCCGACAGCTTAAGGAGGTTTGAATGGAATATGCACCCAGTGGCAGCGGTCTCGTAGGAAATGGTGTCCTCGGAAGCCAGGCTGCCCCACTGAAGGAAGGCGAGGAGCTGTCCACTCGCTCCGGGTGCTGATCGCATTCAACCATCTTGGTAGGTGCTGGACAATGGGGGGGCCAAGCGAGCAGGAGGAACCCGGGCGCTGCAGGATCAAGTTTAGGAAGGCTCTTTATTCGCGGGGAAGAGTGCTAAAGCGTATTTCTCGCGGGGGTGGGGGCACTCATAGGTGCAGCTATACGGTATTCGCCTTGCACAGATCTTCTCTTCTGCAAGGATTATAGTCCAGGGGAAAAAAACCCACTTTGGGCGTTTGTCTACTCTTCCATGCGTTTGTGGTGGCGACGGTCTCAGCTGCGTCCGTCTTCGGATTTCAAAGGCTGCTCGACCAGCTTTAACTCTGGGACAGGTTTGCTTCCTGAAGCGGGGTATTTTACTTGTCCGAGAGGCTTTTTGTTCAAGTTGAAGGAACCCGGCTGCCTCCCTTATTTTAGCTCGAATGCCAGAACCGTCGGTCAGGTAGTCTGAAATTGGACAGCAGGAAAAAAGGATCACTTGTTTATTATTTATTTTCTCTCTGCCATTTAGACGGCACCCTCGATGCCTCCCGTGTGTTCAAGATATATCAGAAAACCCACTCAATTTGAGATTAAAATGGAGCGAATGGGGATTGTGTTTTCGGTTAGCTGCCCAAGTAATTTTCATGTGTATGATTATTTATTTATTTAATCATTCATTCATTCGGGAAACGGCGTGTGTGACTTGTACACATACCCCCCAAAAACACCCCGCTGCTAGCCTCTTCCACAGGTTTGTCTGTCAGGAAAGCCAAGAGGGAATGTTAAAGGAGGAATCTGGAGTAAATAGAAACCTTTTGATATGAATTTCAGTTGCAATCGGATCAACAAGCGGGTCAGTTACAGCCCACCCTAGATAGTAAGAGCTATGCATGCTGCATAATAACTTGTAGCTGGAGAAGTGGCTAGCTCCCACACAATTTGCAAAACTGTAGTGCCAGGTTTCGGAGCCACCTCCTTTCCCACATGGACGCCGTTCTTAATATTTCGAGCTAAGGTGAAACAAAACTGGGAACTTCCTAACTGAAATGCAAAGTATACTGAGCCATGACGTTGCAGATATCCTTTCTATTTAGCAGATGAATAGTAAACCTTTATTATCGCAGGATCCTACAACAAAGCCCCCCTCCATGAGCCTGGGTGGTGAGAGAACGTTAACAGACAGACTGCCTCTGACAGATAGAATCTCATTTGGGAAGAACTTTCTGTGATTCGCCTTTGAACACGTTTGCAGGCATGTGGACATGATGAGGTGTCACTATGGTGGTCCTCTGGCCAGCTGCACAGGAAGGCAGGAAAGTGCCTGTTAGCACATTAGGATGCTATGAGACCCGTTCAGACGGAACCAGCTTGGCGATTCAATGAGTGCCGGCTATTCTCTTCTCAGGCACATGGGTGGAATGAAGTTTCATGATTTCATACGGCCAAGTATTTTCGCCTTAGATGATAGCGCATCAGACAGGCCTGACAGGAAGAAAAGGTGCCTAGTATAAGAGCGCCGAGGCTTTTATTTGGTTAGTTTGTGTGTGTAGGTAGGTGTGTGTGTGTGTGTGTGTGTGTGTGTGTGTGTGTGTGTGTGTGTG
>ML685795.1:5335702-5396852 GCA_007922175.1 Pelusios castaneus | reverse complement strand
TGTGTGTGTGTGTGTGTGTGTGTGTGTGTGTGTGTGTGTGTGTGTGTTTATTTATCGGCTGATACAGTGGGAGAGTGTGAGTCAAGATTTGCAAGACGAATTTGTAAAGGCACAGATGAAATTCTCCCAGGCGTCGCTTCTTATCTGAGTCCTCCCCAAGCCACTTAAGCAAACGGATCTCTCCTATTTGTTTGCTGACCTGTGCCCCTCTTACAGGAATCTGTTGCTGTCGGTGACATCCAGTCCCAGCGCCCAGAGAGGCTAGCAGGAGCACACAGCTGGGAATGCCAGGCGAGCACAGAGGAAGAGCCCAGGAAATCACCAGGTAAACGCCACCTTACTTTTGTTTATTTCTTTCCCTCTCACCTGGCCTACAGGAAGGCAGCAGAGGGCATGCAGGCGTGTGTATTAAATGCTCGCTTCTCCCTTCGCAGGACTGGAAATACAGCAGCCCTTGGATAATGGGACGGGATCACTCGACAGCTCTGTGGATTCTCCTTCTCCTTCCTCTGAAGGGGAAATCTAGTTGTGGATTTATTGCCCCGCTCACGCAGCAGTTCCAGCAGCAGCAGCAGCTTTCTGACTCTCTTCGGTGACGGGTATTCTTGGGTGGATAATACGGATTACGTTGTTATTGCTTAAGAATACGCGTAGTCGAGGAGAGTACCCGCGGCAGGCAGGCAGCGGCCGCCCCCAGCGCAGCAGCTCGCTCCTAATCTACTGTAGTTGCCAAGGTAGCCCCTTTTTGATCTTTTCCTACACTTCGCTGTCTGTGTCTGTGACTGGTGAGCCCGGGGCAGGGGGCTCTTGCTGTGCGCACTGCGGGGGGAGAAGAGGCTGGTGCTGTGGCTCAGACTAGACCCCCAAGAGCGTAGGGGGGTGTGAATGGCCAGGCCCTGTCTGTCTGGGGGGGCTATGACCTTTGTGCTCGGCGTTGTCCCCCCCCCTTCCCCTCCAGTGCTGAGATGCTTCCCAGGTGGGCAGGGCAGCGCGCGGGGCAGGCAGGGCGGAGAAAAGCTGCCGGAGGGAGATGCCGCCTAAGCCCGCGGGAGCGCAGGGCTCCGCCGAGAGCTGCTTTGTGCTGCGTCGCGCGTTGCCAAGGCGGCCGTAGGGAACTGCCTGGCTGGCCTCAGAGCGGAGAGCACCCCGCTGGGGCCCCATCCCGCGGCTCCTGCGCGGCATAACGCCGGAGGAGACCTCGCTGGCTCCGTGGGAGGCGGGGGGTGCGGGATGGAGGCTCACACTCCGCATCCCCCGCCGCACTGGTCCCCGCCGAGGAACGCGGCGTCCAGCTGGGCAGAGCGCACGGAGCTGGGGCAGGCTGGGGCACCTTCATTCCCAGGCTGGGGCTCGCACCGCCCACGTGCTATGCAGGACAGACACGCTGCCCTTCCGAGGGCCGGATCCTGGCTCCGGAGGGCCCGGCCCGCGATCGGTGTGACGCCCACAACAGGCCTCGCCCGGCTTCCGTCGGTTGGGTGGGGGCCGCCCGGCGCGCCCGTGCCGGTTGCCTACCGGGGCAGAAAGACGTTTCTCGCCCTAATCCCGGCTCCGGGTTCAGGGAAGCCCCGCTCAATAGCTGAGGCGGGAAAAGACAAAGAGGGCCGGGACCCAATGGGAAACCGGCCAACACCTGATCTTGGCACTAAGCCAAATGGCCCCCCCAGCACCCAGCGAGTGCCCCTGGCGTCCCAAGGGTTCGCTGGACTGGATGCAGGGCGCAGGGGGGAATGGACACCCCAGAGGGGCCTTCAACAAAACGCTACAGGTGGCGGGAATCACTGGGGATCTAAGGGATAGGATCCACCCTAAAGGAGAGCTACTCAAAGGCCCTAAAGTCATGGCACCTGGGCACCCAGGTGAGACACATCCCGCGCACAGGCACAGGAGAGCTGGCGGCGAACAGACTGTTGAATTAAATCTTCCCAGTCTGAGTGTTGGCTGATTCCTCTCATTTCCTCACTTAATCTTTCCCCTTCATTAAGCTACTGAATCCACTAGCCCCACCCTAAGCTGTGAGCAGGAGCCAGTTTTCAACTCTTTTCCGATAAGGACAGGGCGAACAGTCACAGGTTAGCCTCAGCCTCCTTTTAACCTCGCAAACTGCTACTATTTCCCATGGGGCTGGGGCTTCCTCTGCAGCCACCGCCCAGAGCCGGGGCAAAAGCCCATTGGGGCAATGTAATAGGAAGAAATAATAAGCAGACACAGGAAGGCAAAGCAAACCAGGAGTCCTGAGGCACTTTTGAAGACTAACATATTTATTTATCGCATGAGCTTTCGTGGGCACAGTCCCACTTGTCAGACGCTTTTCCTTCCCTGGTCTTTTGGAAATGGAGGGTTTGGGGTCTTTTTCCACGTTTTGAATTGTGCTAAGATCTAAGGGGGATAGTTTCACATATATCCCCCTACCCCCGCATCACCCACCCCAGGCATGCTTCACCGATCCCAACTTTCTTGCCAGCCTGTCCCTGTTCTTGCCATTGTCTCTCCTGGTCACAACACATTCAACCCGAGATTTCCAGTGTAGTGAAACGGAGGCAGGTGCACTTTAGAAGGACTTTTATGGTGACTATTGACAATAGCCTGGCTTTGGTTTGCTTTTGAAATCACCAGCTGCTTCGCCATTTAAAGGAAAGGAAAGAGCTGTTCTTTCCATCTTGATACTTCTGCGATCGGTGTGGAGGAAAGTTCATTTTCAATCCCACCGCTGGCACCTGCGGCGAGGGCTCATGAGAGGGGAGTCTTGGAGGAATTTCAGAAAAGGATCACTGGAGGCAGGAAACCTGTAGCTAAAGGAAATCATAGCAAACCCTATTTTACAGACCCGCCCAATAGTCTAGATCTGGTGATGGTGATTGCTCTAGAATTATTATTCACCATCAATAGTCCTTCTACATATCCTCACATCAATTTCCAGCCGGCTGCGGCACAGTGCCAGCGCAGACCCGTTTTCCAGTTTCAGAGCTTTTTTTTTTTTCCAATAACAAGGAGCAGCGAAAATCGAAGGGCTTTGGGAAGAGAGTGAGGAAATTAAAATCTTAAATCACAACAGGCTGATTTCTCTTGGGGGCTAACTCTTTTTCTCTGGGAAATAACTCTTTTTCTCTGGTCAGCCCTGCCCAAGGCTTGAATCTGCGGAGTGAGGACTGTTCAGCTGGTTACAGCTGTTGACACCCGCTGGGCCCGCACGTTCCGGAGTGGGAGCAATGAGCAGTTTTTCCTGAACGGCAGCCGGGTGTGCAAAGGGTTAATATAGCTAAACTGCACCTTTTCCTTTGCTGCTAGCGCCCGGCTAGCCCGTGAAATCCTTGTCTCCCGATATTGACATTCCTGTTCCAGGTGACAGGAAATACATAGCTTAGTTGTTGCAGCTCGTGTTTTCCTCCTTTAGGCAGTCAAAATTCCAGTTTACCGCACAGCTCCTAAATTTGTGGGTTACACTTTGTGGCCCTGACGTCCTTTAAAGTGTATCACTGCCACAGAGGGGTTGGCAGTGGGATGCAGCAGAGAGATCCCTGTGGACTACCAGAAAGGGGAGGTTCCTGTAGGGGCCTTATCCCAGGAAGTGTATGGGATCTAGTATACTGTGCACTCCTGAAGAACTGGAGGCAGACAGGGTGATGTGAAAAAAAAAATAGGCTATAGGGCTAAACTTCCGTCTTCTGTCCAAACCATGTCCCACCTTTGTTGTTAGCTTAGAAAACAGATGAATTCGGTCCACTTATTCCAGCCAATATACTTTAGCGGCACAGGTACAGTCTTGGGGGAAAAGATGGGTTCGCCTTTCAAATGCAGCGCTCAGATTGGAAATTAAAGCCATGTATCCATACCTCTCACACCTTTAATCTCCCTCTCTCCCCGCCCTCCCATACAATAGACCAGACGTTAGATACACACGCAGGCGCACTCCTCCACACCCTTTTTTACGGTTAGCAGTGGCCGAAGCCGGGCATAACCCACCAATTCTTTTCTCCTTTCTGATCCTTCAGCCACATAGATAATTCCACTGTTTGATGCTACGCAGGTGTAAATGCGAGCTTCAGACCTAAGTGAATTAGATTAGAAGTCATTTAAAGAGGACCACAGAAGTGTGGTGATGGGAATAGGATTTTTTAGGATGGATCCATCCCTGTCCTCAGTTATAACTATGATAGTTTTAATATTGACAGTCAAGATTTTAGTGGTTATGGATTTGTGCATGCAAGGTGGGACTCATGGATAATTTCTTTCTCTTGCATAGCAGTTGAAAGACCATCTATGTTCTGCTTAATTATTTCAAACTGCTAAAGGAACCTTACTCTTCAATAGAGAATGTAGCTCATTGTTCCACAGACATATGTAGATCTGTTATTCTTTAGACATTTCTTTGATAACAGCACTGTGATCATTTCCTTTCTCTAATACCACTTGAAAGCAGAGTTTTTACTTGTACTTCCTATGTTCAGAGGCTGCAGAAATAATGTTAAATTGTGCTTTAAAAAGTCAGGCAGAAAGCAACGGAGAGCAGTTGCTAAATCATAGTCAGTTTTAGCACTGGAACACATGGATGTTCATAATTGCAGCAAGAAAAGCAACTGAAATGCCAGGTTTGTATTACAAACCTTTCTCTGATCTAAGCTTTTGGTTGACATTGTCCCTTGAGTCATACTTAGAGTATTATCATGAGTTCTCCTTTCATCAGACAAAGGATGTGGTTTTGTTTGCTTTTTTTTGTTTTGGTGAAATATCTTGTGCAGTAGAGATTGGACTTTTACCCATAAATATAAGCTTAGCAAAACATCTTGTTATACCTTGTCTCTTACAGCTACTTTCAGCTTAATGTGATTAGCTGTTTCTGCTGAATAATGCCCTAATGATAGAGCTGATGCATTTTTAATGCATGTACTCTTTGTCATTGTCTAAACTAATATTTTGATGATTGTAGATGTCTTTCCGCTAAAATCTTTTGCGGGTTGCTATGTAATGTACTCAATAACAGCAGAAATACAAGGTTGATCAGAGAAATATTAGGCGTGGTTACCAAAATTAGTTGGAAAATGTAGTTTAAATGCTCAATGGCATGAAGACTTGTAGAATTACATTTCCCAAAAGCCTCCTTAAAGAAACAAACTTTGAGTTTCAGTAGTAACTCCTGGGATCTAACATGCACATACATCCAAACTCATGAAAATCAGCTACGCTTGACTTCCAAGTAACACACCACTAAAGAATAAACTGTGCATACAATCCTGCCATTCAAATCAATGGCAAAACACCAATTAACTTTATTGGGTCCTAGTTCAAAGTATTTTAAACAAGATTTATAACATTTTATTTCACTAGTTTTACGTCAAAGTGAATCCTGACCACTAAAAGTTTGATATGTTTTGTAAACTCCTTAATCCTGCAAAGACTTGCATATATGAGTAACTTTACACATTAGTTGTCAATGGGGCTATTTTGTGTCTAAAACTACTCATATGTAAGTCTCTGGAGGATCAGGGCCTTCTTTCATGACAGGCTTTAGGAATAAAGCCGGAAAACAATCAAATGCAACCTTCATATTTAAAAGTTTGATCTTGCAAAGTGCTGAGCAGCTCTTGAGAGATGCTGGATACTTTCAACCAGAAGTGAGTTTGCTAAACCTTTAGTAAGAATGGGCTGTTAAGTCTGTGCAATCCCACTAAAATTGCATGGGGGCAAATTAATGTAGAATATGCTCCAAGAAAAGATTTGCTCTAGTAAAGAGAGGAGAATTAGCTTCTATTTACCACGGCAGTCAAAGAAAAACTCTGCATAAGTCTACTCGCAGTTGCACCTGCTACCCCTAGAAATAAGAGTTTGTTGGCTCAGGAATTAAATTAATTGGTGTGTACTTCTATCTGGGTTCATGTACTCTTTCCCATAACAGACACCTCTCAGATAGACGTATATACAATTGGGAGGCAAATATATGAAAAACATGGCTCCTGCTGCCATAAGTCTAATGCATACAAAAAATCTCCTACTCTTGCAGTCCTAGTAGAGGCTAAATTCCCACTGACCTCAGCAAGTACTGCAAGATTAGACTGTGATCCATGTTCAATAGCTTCCTGCTATTTCCACATGCAAATTTGTGAAAAACAAGGACTGACCATGAAGTACAGAATTATAGACAGGTTGCAACAGCATAGGGGGGATTTTTTCCTTTGGGACCAATCCCGCTTTCTTTGTGCATCCAAGAGCCTCCCTGATTTCAAAGGATATTCTGGGTTTGCATAAAATGTAAAATAGGCCCCAGCCTTTCAGATTTTATGCTCAAGTTATTTCTATAAGAATTAATTACACTTCTTGCCAACCCAGGGGACTGCTAAAATTCAGAGAATTTTCTTAAAGGAATGAACATAATCTGCCATCTATCCCTCTGCACTTTTAACTGTGCATCAGGCCTTGAGGACTAAGCAAACTGGCCTTTTCTTTTATATTTCAATCGCATATAATTGTATGTACAGTCTGAATTTTATGTATTTTATAAGCATGGTATACAATTTTATAATGGGCTTTGTCTCCCGCATTTTTAAAATGTAACAATTTATTGTAAAACAAACAAACAAAAGAGAGATTTCTTACTTTTAGCTATTATATCTGCTATCCTTTGATTGAAAAAATATAACCATCCTACTAATTAGTAAGCATCACAAAATGCGACAGGATTCAAACTTTATTCCCTCAAACATTTAAATATGGAAATATTTATTAGATAGTTTCTTCGAAACCTTACATACCGTTAATATTGATGATTTAGAAACCAAAGTTATTCAATACTCAAATGTCTCTTTGGTCTATTGTGTATTTTATCATATAACTAGCATTCATAGATATGGAATGAAACAATAATACAGAGGACCTTAAAGAAATTAGAGTAAAAGTGGAAAATAACAAAAGGACTCAGATTTGAAGAAAATTAGAACTCATACGAACTGTGGAGAAATAGCCTGAAATACAAGTATTCAATGGGAGAGAAAATCCTGGAGAAGTGTAAAGTTGTAAGAAGCCTAGAGGTGACAGAGGAGAGCAAATTAGATGTTGCTTTGCAAAATGATATTGCAGCAAAAACCACTAATGACATTTGGGGCTGCATGTGCAAAGATATTGTGTCATAAAACAGAGAGGAGAAATCATGCAACAGCTGTGTGTGTGACCTCTTTTAGGATTATTACATTCAATCTGGGGATTACATTTCCAGAAAGTTAGTGACCAGTTGACTGCAGTTGAAAGAACAGAAAAAATAGTCTAAGGGGTGGAGGGTCTGATTTATTAGGAAAAAGTAAGACAGCCAAAAGTATAAATGGAAAGAGTAAATAGCCAAGACTCCAACTCTAGGGGAGAGACTTTTTAGGGTGGTGCATGAGGGTATATCTGGGACTCATGGGTTGGAATTAAAAAAGGGAAAATTCAAGATGGACATCAAGTAAAATGTCCATTGAATGGACCCAATACTACTCCCATTTTAGCCAATGGGAGGCTATATAAAGCAGTGAAATAGTCTCCGAGGGGAAGCCCCTTGACTTGGGAAATTTAAAACTAGATTGGTCAAACTACTGGAAAAGGTACTGCAGGGAACAATCATCCTACATTGTCAGGGAGATTGAATTCTGGAGGTCTTTCCCATCTCTAAGTTCTGTAATATGATTCTATGAAATTGAAATTACTGGTATTTCTCTGATATTTTGTGCCATTAGAAAGAAGTAGGGCCATTACTGTTCTGTATTAGTTTATCTGAATTTATATGTAATGTATACCCTCTTTCAAATGATTAAACATTAGGTATGAAATCAATGTTGAAATACACTAGCTGAATTTCTTTTAATATTAAAAATGCTGATACATAACCTTTGTTTATAATATTAACAGTTCTCTTCATAAGATAGGAAAATGCCACAAAATTCATTAATCTCTGAAGTTCAAACCAGTCTTTTAAATAACTGAAAATCAATACCAAAATGATCACTGTGGGATTGGTTTTCTTTAATGGGAGATACAGTAATATCCTGAATTAGAACTGAACATTATTTAAATGTACAGTCTGTTACCAAAAGGAAGCATCTCGTTGCATCTTAGAAAATGTAGGTCTCATATGACTTATATCACATTATTAAATGGCAATGTCTTTGTAAGGATTCACATTATCTTATCAAGAAGTTACTGGTTGATGGAAAATTCACATTTTAAAAGTGCATCACTGTCATTATCACATTATAGATTTTTTAAAAGACAAATGGCAAAAGATAAGAGCCGTGAGACTTGATTCATTAATACATTCAACCCTTTGGAAACAAAATATTTAATAGTTTTATTTTAAAATGTAATTCACATGGTTATTCTAAGCACATGACCTCTTCAACCATAATGTAGAATAACCTTTCCCTAAAATCTATAATTATACAGTTCAGCAGCTGCCATTTTATTGAGGAAACACTTTTCACTTCCTAGTAGGGTAGTTAAAGGTGATCTGCAAAGGGAGAAAAAATGTGCTTGTGCCTTTTTCCTCCTCTTTTGCAATGCCTGAAAAGGCTTTTGTCCATTTGCATTTTATGTTAAAAATGTCAAGGAACTAATTTCCCTGTTTTTTGTAGAGGACATGGTGGAATAGTAGAGATATGTAGTGGGAGCTTTGTTATACATCAATTGAAGATGCAGAGATTTTTTGCATCTTTAAAAACAAGAGATTTTTTCCCACATATTTGTCAAAATCTGAGTTAAATAGGGACAAATAAAACAAATGAAAAACAAAGGTTTTTATACGAATTGACTAAAAATCATTTTCCCTCTCAACTGCTCATGTTTCAGTGGCTTGTCTCTTGTGATGTCATAAAACGCTAGGTCTTCAGTTATTCCTATTCAGAGTCCAGGTTTTACAAAGGATATATCCAGGTTTTACAAAGGATATACAAATCCTGATATTTCTAATGTTGACACAAGAAAAAAAAATTTCTCCTTTATGCATCACAAAGAGTGGGCAAAAGGGCACAAACAATCATTTTCTTATAGCTCTCCTTGAACATAGGAATTTACTCTTCCTGTTTATATGAATGTTTCAGTGAGCTTGTTTCAGTGAGCCTATCCTTCTCTCTTTACTCAGGCTAATAGTTTTCTTAATTCAATGGGTGTTTAACAAAACTGGAATGGAAACAGGACAGAATTTGATCTGGAATAGCCAAGAAGGCAAAACAACAACAAAACAAAACAATTAACTTGAGTTTTTGGATTTTATTATATAACCTCATTATATTTAGAATATTTCACATATTTATTTG
This sequence comes from Pelusios castaneus, assembly GCA_007922175.1. Lineage (NCBI taxonomy): Eukaryota > Metazoa > Chordata > Testudines > Pelomedusidae > Pelusios > Pelusios castaneus. Next base: position 5,387,574 of record ML685795.1, on the reverse strand, counting down.
TTGCAAAACTTAGATACGGGACCTTCATGTTGGCTCAACATAATCACTCTTCTTCTTTTTTTTTTTTCCTATTAAAACCAGTCTTTTGAGATTAATTCCAAAGCAAGCGAATAGGTCAGAATTTTGTTTCATTGGAATCAGCAACTCATGCTGAGAAGGCTTGGCCTTCTTAGTGATGAGCCGTTTGCTGCTCAGAAGTGTGAGGAATGGCTTTCTAAAATATCAACAGCTGGCTTTGTTCAGTATCAAACTTGTCACTGACCAAATAGAACTTAACTTGTTGCATCAACATACTATAGCAATTGTAGTGAGGGCCAAGAGGTTAGAACCATATTCCATGCTCTAGGGATTTTTATTTTTAAATAAGTGGCCAGACCATTCATTAGTGTAAATCAGTGCAGGTTTCCTGAAGTCAGAGAAGCTATGCCATTTATACCAGGCAAGAATCTGGCCTAGAAACTTTAAAAGAGATAGCAAAAGTATTAGATTTCTACTAGAATTTATTTTTAAAAGTTATATATACTTTTTACTCCCATAGAGTTTTCTCATGGCAATGTAGCTGCAATGGTTATATGCTGCTTAAGAAACAAGAGTGCAAAATATTCATCCCCATGTGGCTTGACAGAAGTGTACAGATTTCGAATATCGGGTTGGAGACATTCTTTCAACCAGAAAAGGAAAGCAGGCAAGCCTCGTATTCAACCAAACAGTTCACACAATATACATCAATAATGAGACAACATCTATCTATATACTGAACACTGGAAATGATTGTTCATACATAGCTGGGTAAGGGTGCCCTATCTGTACCTGCATCCCTATCTTCTATTCTTAGCTCCATGGCTAATATTAAAGCAATGGAAAAAAGGGAAACACTATAGAGCTTAACATGCCAAGAGAAGGAAAATTAACTACAGTGCTCAAAAGACAAATTTATGGTGAAGAATATCAATACATGCTACCTGCTAGGACACTGGTGTTTTGAAGGGGAAATCCAACTAAAAAAATATGGGTTTGCAGGAAAAAAAAGCTAGTACTCAAGAAGTGACCTGCTGAACCTGAATAGAAGATGAAATTTTCATTGCATTTGCCAAAAATAAATAAATAAATAAAAAAGTTCAAGAAGCACCATGGAATAAGAGGGCATAAATAGCTTCATGTACACCAAAATCTATTGCCTAATACACTGGAGATTTTGATCAGTAATATTTCATTTTTAACTATGATAAAGATTGCTTCTGTGATAAAGCCAAGTCCAGTGTTTGGACTATTGGCTGCATCCATCACTGTCATGAATACTGAAATGATCGCAGTTAGGTGCAGCAGCTTTAACATGCATACTACTAGAACAACGAATAGTCACTCGCCTAGGAAGAGTTTGTCATAATTTTGGCTTTCAAAAATAAGCCTAAAAACAGTTCCCTAACAGGCACTTTTGTGCTATAGCCTTTTTATTTTTCCTTCTGTGGGACTTGCGCACCTTGCCCATGCGCTTGAAAGCTACTTTTTTTTTTTTAATTCATTTTGGATAGTATACTTTTTATGCAAATAAGAAGAATCAAGATCATTCACTTGTTATATTATTAATTAGGTGGAAATTGCCCAAATCTCTTTAGACTATAACTATAAGTAATATAAAAAGTGAGAAATCAAACTCCGTATGTTGAAGGTAGGAGAAAATATTATAGCAGTGATTTAGGGCATATGACCTGTATGATTTCACCCTTCCATCTTACTATTTACTTTAGCTAGTATTTGCATCCTTTAGTATTTCTATCCTCTGAAGTGCATATCCAGTTTCTTTTGGAATATTACAGAGATGTCATTTTTATTGCTGCCTTTGGTTGCAAGTTCCACACATTCAATATTCTTTGCATAAAGGAACTGCTTTTAATGCTTGTTTGTGTTTTCTTATTTTAGGGACAAAATCTGCTTTTACACAAGAGTAAATCCAAACCAGCTCCATTGATTTAAATGAATTAATTCTAAGTTTTCTTCATTATATATGAGAGAATAATTTAGCTCTAATGTCAGTTTGTGTTTTCCTATTTTCATTCCATTATCTTCTTGGAGTTCCTTTGTATTCATCTTTCCTATACCCCTCAAATTTTCATACACTTATGTTTTTTCCCATGATATTTTCTTCTGAGCAATGTATATTGCTCCACAGGAACTCATATAGCCAATTAAGACTTGCTCGAAAGGCAGCCCTCCTGAGCTGGAGGTTCATGGTCATGCTAAGGAAATGTTGAAGGGCAAGTAAATTGATAGGTATTTTTAAGACTTCATGAGAAAAGGGGAGGGGGATCCTCTATGGATATGTCTACACTTGTTAAGCTAAATCAACTCTGTTAAGTCGACTTAACAAAGTGGACTTAAAGTCGACCTTGTTAAGTCAGCTTAACAGAGCATCTACACTTTAAGTCGACTTAAGTTAACCTTGTTAAGTCAACTTAACAATAGACATAGCCATCCACACTGGCTTTATGTCAACTTAATGAAGTCAACTTAACACTATTCCCCGTCCAGACTGGGGCAACACACTGACATATATAGAGTTTGGTAGCCTCTGTTTATACACAGAATAGGTGCAGAACAAGAAGTTTCTCCATACTATCTCATGAATGCACTTCCACTCTGGCTGAGGGGAACAATTTTAGGGTGGCAGGGTAATTCAGATTGCACATCTAATGTAAATCCTAAGCATTTTTAAGATGCCAAGGATGCCAACACTGTGATTTCAGTGGAGAATTTTGCTTAAACACTAATGTCAGTCCATGACCCAATTTTGGCCTCCTAGTACCAGCTCTGTAGAAATTCAAAATGTGACATTATAAATTGTGGCATTCTAATAACATATACAACTATGATAGTTTTTGGAACCCTGACTCAATAATTTATCCTTACTCTGCAAAGCACTTAAACACATGTTTTACTTAGGCAAGTGCTTACGTCTAATTGACTTCAATAAGACTAAAGTGCATGCGTAAGTTAAGTGCATGTTGAAACATTCTGATGAAGCAGGAGACAACATTCACATGAACAGGCTGATTTATAAATATAGGGCCAAATCCCACACTGGTGTAAACTGGGGCATCTCCACTGACAGTCTAGAGCAGTGGTTCTCAACCTTTTGCGGGTTGTGACACACTTGGTAGTGTGTCACGACCCTACAGGACACACCAGCCAATCCCCCTGGGGCTGAATTCAGCCATATCCCTGGCTCTCTGTGACACACTTGCTGCTGTGTGGCGACACAGTAATGTGTCCTAACACGGTGGTTGAGAACCACTGGTCTAGAGCATAGTTCCTTGATATCATACAGTCTTTTGTGTGTTTTCTAAATAAAAGCCATTTTTGAAAGCCATATTGTAAAACAAATATATATTATATATAACCTGAATGGCTTGATACAATATTTTGCCAGAAGTTTCGTATATTCTTCCTGTCTAATTAAGATAACAGTGAAAAGTGCTAAAAATGAGCAAACCTCACCTTGTTTGGTGGTTTATTTTATTTCAAAAGCAACATATAGCCCTTATTTCTTTGGTGTGAATTTTATGAAATTTATCCTTATTTTATCTGGCAGTTCACAAGTAAAATTTGTCTTTCCAAATATATTATAGATTTGTGACAGCACATAACTAAGGATGCTAGAGCTTTAAATTCATAGAAGGATCATTTAAATCCTTAACGTACTAATTAAAGCTTCTATCCAATACACAAAAATTATCAGTAATTAATGTAGCTAGGCTGGTACCTTTAGCAAACCACTGCCAGCCAGTGTCTCTTGATGCACTCCAGAGAATGCAGTGAGATTGCTGGTGCCTGCAAACAGGCTGGAAATTGTAAACATGCAATTAGCAGTAAGTTTCTTTATCTTGATCTGCCAAACTAGTGGTCTGATTCTTGGAGCAATTGCCCCAAAAGAGGAGGAAATTAGAGCAACCTTGCATTGCCCCACCAACATATGCCACTGGCCCAATGTTTTTCTTGGCAAAGATCTCTGGTAAGGAGTTTAAAACCAAAATTGCAGCCCCTCTACAAACTGGGAAACTCCCTGCAGGCACCAACCAATCGTCTAGCTCTAGCTCTTCCTTTGGCAAGCATAAATAAACCAGATAGTTGTAGGGTTTCTCTCCATATTCTATTATGGAGTCCGATGCTGATAAGGTTATCCACAATAATGGGATTAAAAGAGTTAAAATCCAGTTTTGCAGTAATCCTGAAATACTCTATTGTTGAGCTAGCAAAGATTAAGTTTATAGTAACCTTATTAACCCTTGGTGTTGGGTAAATAAAAAGGAAATGTCAACCTTAATTCCACCATGAAATTAAATCTTCACATCACTAAATGATAATTTAAACACAGCTTACTCCATCCACACATTTTATGAAAATACTGAACTTGGGTGATCTTGGGAAATCCCACCTGGAGCGAGAGAGAGAGAGATTGTTTTTTGTTTAAAATTAAAATAATCCTTACCAGGTTTGTATGCCTATGAAAGTTTTAATCATAGCCAATAGAGAATTCAAAAAATAATAATGAGGGAGAAAGTGGATAGGAGACATTTTAAGTGTACTTTACTTGAGGCCAACTCTTCAATTTGTGTAAACTGGGTTGTGAAGTTACTCAAGCTAAACCAATTGACACCAGCTGAGAATCTGGCTCTAAAGGTTGAAAGAAATCCCAAATTTTGGTCAGCTGTAAAGTGAAAGGTTGGGTAAGTCAAGTTCACTCACAACAGTGTGCCGACATGAAATGTGTGGAGGTTCTTACTGGCTATCAGCACAACAGCTATAGATTACAGTGAGTACTTTTATTGCACAGATATGGAAGAAAGTTAGCTGTCATCTTCCAGTTGAAATCAGACCTGTAAAATGTTGCTAAAGTGACATGTGTTAATTTCCCCAAATGAGTGCTGAAGTGTAGATCAAAGCATTGTCCCATAAGTATTTCTGAGTGCCAAACAGCACAAGGTAATACAATGGTGATAAAAAGAAAACAGGGGGAAGAGAAAAAAAGTTATTAATGATTCAAAAAACTTTGAGGCAGATTCTGAGCTGGTGCAAATTGGCTTAGCTCTATTGGCTCCAACAGAGCTACATTAATTTGCATCAGGTAAGGATTTGTCCCTTTTTCTTTAATTATTGGACTCCTTCACACACCTTTCACTATTTATATTAAGCAGGGCCTTTTTGTGATGGTACTTAGGGGTACTGAGCACCGGCACCTTTTTTTCACAGCAATGTAGCCCCAGGTCCCTGGCTGAGTACCAGCACCTTTTTTTTTTTTTTTTTTTTTTTTTAAACAAAAAAAGCACTGGGTTAAGTAAATCAGTCATCTTCCTTGTGATATGTTCTACAGCTGACCAAGCAGAGGCATGCACACTGTGTCGTGTATTTGGTATTATATCTATTGGATTTTGGGGTGACAGCTACTCATATTCTTTGTGGCAATAGAGTAGTAATCTTGCATTGGTATGCCTTCTTTACAACTGGCTCAGTGCTTGAAGAAGCCAGAACCATTTTCACCTTCTACCACCCAGGACTTCATTCAGAAATTAATGGGACTATGCCCAGATTAAGATACTATTCATAGTATAGTAACTGTGGAGAATTGAGTCTATGTTTGAAATAAATGTGTGAACTGTGATAAGCCTGGAACGAATCCTTAGTACTCTTTATGTGCAGGTACTACAGCAGAGCCTCCACAGAATGAAACTCTTTTTGCTAGTTTGGCTGAGGGAGAGGAAAACACTGATAACTGAGAGTTATCCAGTATTCTCCATTCTTCTCTCCATTGTCCAACGGTTGTAGAGATTTCATAATTAAGAATCTCACTGCAGGGGTCATGAATGGAGGCTATTCAGGTGCTACTGGAACCCAGGTAGATAATTCTTCAGAGGGCAACAGGGGCAGATGGAGAATAATGGTCATGTCAATGGGACTATTTGAAGAGGAAGGTATTAGGCCACCAGATTAAAGGTGGCAGAATAATGCCCACTGCCAATAGATATCTGCTGTGTACCAACTTAGAAATAATGCCTGTACTGTAGCACGAGAGGACTTTTTGCATTGAGAGACGAGGAGTGAACTCAGCTTGTATCTCCTTTCAAGCATTTCTTCCTTCAGTTCCTCAACATTATACAAGAGGCCAGGGTTGCTGTTCTGAGGGCACTGGGTCAGATTCTTCGCTGGTGTGAATTGCCACAGCTAGAAAGATGTCAGTTTATGCCAGCAGTTGTGCCAGCAGAAAATCTGGCCCTCTGCAGCTGGACTGTCATTAGGACTGCTGCTGTAATTACTACATGCACCCATTGCAAATTCTTCAGCTCTAGTTTATTTTGGCTTCTAATAGTTCATCCATAGCACAGGAAGAAGCGGTAGGTCGTTGGGTTGCTCAGGGATATCTCTAGCGTCCAGTACTGACACAATGCTATTTTCTAGGTGTATCTCTTTTCTGGGCAATAGCTCAGTAAAACCATCAGTTGCAGCAGCCAAAGAAATAGCAGCAATGACAGAGACACTACAGAAGCTGCAGAGTGTGCGCTGGTAGGATCCACAGGGGCTGGATTCTCCCTTAGTCATTGGCCCGCACTAGAGAAACTATCTTGTGACTAATTCAGGTCTAGGTCAGGTGCCAGCTTACTTCCTCCTATGATTTAGAGAAGTCTCAGCAGTGCTGCTCTTTGGTCTATTATGATGTCACTAAATAGCCAGAGCATTGCCCCCTCTCACTCCATCTTCATCTCCACATTGTCCTCAACACACCTCATGCACTAGAGGTAAGGAAGGGTACAGGCAAGATCCTTTAAACCTTCACAGTGGATCTAAGATGGGGTGGACTCATGACATGACAGAGGTATTCTGCAGGGCAGTTTACATAGTCTGGTGAGGAAGGGTTCATAATGTACCCTCATCCCACAACATTTTCCTGCACTTGTGGCTTTCACATCAGGTATTAGGGGAAGCTGAGAGGCAGACAGAGATTCTGGGAGGGTGAATAATAGCAGCTCTTCTTTATAGCTACTGAAGGGCCCATCTACTTTTGGAACTAATTATGTTTTTGGTTCTACAGGGCTCAGACCTTGACATGAGCTATTGTGGTTCTTTTGGAAACCTTTTGAAATGCCCAAGGCTCTGCACAAGAATGAGCAGAATGATTTGTTAAGCCAGTGTACATTTATTTTTTACTCAGTAGGATTGGTGCCATTATTGCCTCGCACCATCAAGGTCCACAAATCTAATTTGGTCCAAATCATTGTCAGCATTTGAGGAGTCTTGCCAGGTAAAAACAAGCAAAGATTCAGGCTAACTGGTTTTTCACTAGGGGGCAGGAACAAAAATGATTCCTTTGATGGTATATACTGTAATCAGTTGAAATGGGATAACTGTTTGGAATTGTCGGAATAACTGAATATAAATTGCTAACAAATACCATGGACTGTCTTTAATCACCATGGAACATTGTGGGGCATTCAGTTATGATGAAAGACTATTAGAAAACAGGTCAGGACAATTTTTTTTTTCTATCCGGGCAGGGAAAAAGGGTCTCCAAGCACATACATTTTGTATGCAGGATTATCCCTGTTTTACAGATCTTGAATCAAAATCCATCTCTGCAGAATAGTGCTTTAATCACTGAAAGTAAAATCTATAAGAACAGAGGTGCCCCTGATGCTCTAGTTGTATATTTGCATGGTAAATATAAAATCCTGAGTCAGGATTGGAATAAACAAGACATTGCATTGGGCAACACATTGCATTACCCAAGTGCTCTGTGAATCCCATTGGAGGTGTCTCATAAGTGCAAGCTGCCAAGGCAGAGTAAAATGGAAGCATGACAACAAAGCAGCTATGTAATCTGGAAACACGAAGGTTACTGGAAAGAAAACAGAGTCAGGAAGTCCATGAGAGCAGCACAAGCACCCAGATATCTATCATATTTGAAGCTGGTTCTCCCATAGACTCCTGGGCCTCTGTGTGCTTCTTTGGCTCCACATATTTCTTGGCATTTCCAAGCAGCTACTGATTCTTTTTCAGTGGGTTTGTTCCTGAGATCCACAGATGGAGAGGAACTAGAACTCCCTCCTCTTCTACAGCGTGTCTGTGGAAGTGGGATGGCTTGGCTCTGTGACATCAACCTTTCTTCCCTGGATTCCTTTGCTCTGTGTTCTACTCTGGAGAGGTGATAGAAAGTAACTGTGGGGCCAGGATACATCAACCCCACACTGCTCCCATTAAGAATCCCCAAAGATGAAAATGTAGAATGGGTCTGTATGATCTTCACATACCCCTGGCAGTCATATCAAGGAGGGGAGAGGAGGTGTTTCCAATGAAGCCATACAGAGGAAGGGGGGGGGGGTGAGAACGCTGCCAGGAGTCAAAGTCAAAGTGGAACTACAAGACTTCTGCACAATGGACTGGCCTCCGATGGACTCCTGCAGATTCATCAGAACTTGGGGCAATCTTTCTCAAGAGGAAGAGGTATCCTCTCCCAGACCCTCCCTCTCCTTCAGAGGGCATGTGATGGCTTTACTGAGGGAGCATATGGCAGTATGTCCGAAAGAAACCACGAACATGTTTAGGCCATCTCTCTACTTGTACACATTTGGCTAAGGAAGGGGGCGCATAGGCCTTAAATATTAGGTGTAGCCAAAGAAAGTGGCAGCATCAGATGCAAAGCAGCACAGAAAGAACGGGCAGGCAGGCAGGCAAGCAGCTGAAACAAGGATTTTTACCTTGGAAAAATGTTATTTGTTCTAATCGATTGCATTATCTTATGACTATCATTCATTTATTAGATATTTTAATCAAGACATGTTCTGATCTCAGGTGTGCTGCTGTAACTCAGGAGTAACTCTGCTGACTAACAGTGATGTGAGTGAGCCCAGAAGTTGGCTTGGCATGTAGAGAATGATCTGATAGGTGAAGAGGCTGTACAGGCTTGATATTTGTGCTTGTTGCAATATAATTATATGGTTCAGCATCCTCTTCAATCTCTTGGATGGAGGCATTCGGTCAAGCCACTCAAGCTATAGTGGCAATACGGGGGAGGAGGGGTATAAAAATGCAGCTCTACATCTAAGCACCCTCTCTGGTGCTTTAGATTAAAACCCCTGTCTCCGTTGGTGAATTGTCTACTCCTGGCAAAGCCTGTGCTTCTGGCTTTAGCATCTAGTGCCAGGGCGAACAAGCAAGGAGTTGCATTGATATTTGCTATTCTGTATCTTTTCCCTTAGACTTAGAGGAAATACATTAATATTGATGTACTCCCTCCTCCAAGGTTTGGGTCATGCCTCTTCCCTGGTGCTTGCTACTTTGAGTGGCTTCTCCCCTCTCCTAATAAGGGTTGGGTCCTGGAATATTTTTTGTGATACCTCATGCCTGCACCAAAGGTGACTCCTTACTGTGCTTGAGACACAGGGATGCTGTCCCTCGGGGAAATGAATTATGCTACTGTTGCTGGTGAGGTGTATAAAATACAGAACCCTTACAAAGGAATAACGGTATAATAAATCATGGACTTCATTCAGCGCAGGAAAATAGGATTGGAGGAAGGAAAGAATTGGGGTTATAAGGACTAGAATTAAGAAAACGAAAGAATAAATTCTGTTTTAGCACTTGTTACAGTCTTTACCATTCTGATACATGGATACTATAGCCCAGCCCTATGTATGTAGTACATACTGCTAGTGTAATTAAATAACTAGCCCCTTCAATTTACTGACCTGCTGCAATGTATAGTATCCTGACCCCAGATGAAATAGTGCAGTCCTATCATGTTTATATTGTATGTCAAATATCAGCAACCTATACTTGTGTGCCCCATGCTTTGTGCACCATAAAATGCAGGAGTAGGAGGGGGATCCTTGTACGAGAGAACATGTAGAATTTTGGTATTGGGGAGGACAGGATCAGTGGACTATGGAGATCAACTAACAAAACCCCATCCTCTCATGAGAACAATAATATGTAATCACGTGATTAAATACATGATCATGGGACTAAAGGCAGCATCAGAAGGCTATGCACAAGACAGGCAGAGCTAAGGCAACATGTCTCAACTTCTGAGCACTATGCTTAGCAATCTGAATAATTCAGTTAACATAATTTTTATATGGAATTTTGATATTATCATCTCATAAGCCCAGACTGAGGTGGCCCTGAGTTGGTTGCCAAGGGGAGGATACAAGAAAGGCACAGGGGATGGCCGCTATAGTAACTCTTGCATGCTCTGCTCAAGGCAACTGCTCCCATGGACTCTATGCTCTCCAAAAGGGTCAAGGAGATGGGATGGCCATACCCATGCTTCAGCTTCCCTTTTACATGGTGGTCAGCCACAGAAGAAAGCACCAATTGTGCTTTGAAAGTAACACCTGGTTCCCAGGAGCTCTGGAACAAAGTCTTATAGAATGGCTATGAGGCTGCCCAGTTCTCATACACAAGACAATATCCTAATATTAAAAACTGGTCCATAGAGCATTTGGCCCCAGGATTTCTCTTGCATATGGGTAAAACACCCTGTGAAATTAAAGAGACTCTTGTAGTAAGGTAGTTGAGAGAATCAGTGAATTATTTTTCAGTGATAAATGTTAACAGTCCAAATTTAAGGATTTGGTGAGAGTTTTTTGTTTTTGTTTTTTTAAATCTTAGCATAAAGGGAGAGAGCTGCAAGTCATTAAAAAGTATAAAAAAGAAGGGAGCAAGTCAAAGCATCAGCAAATCAGTATCTTCCTCTTTAAGCAATTAGCTGTGATCCTGGTATTTATTTTATTATTTATTGTTTTTCCAATTGCATTTAAAAGATAGTCATCTGAACATTATTGGGGGAGTTAGGGGGGAAGCCATAGACTTACATTGGCTCAATATTCACAAACCTATTTTGCCAAACTGTCCTTGAGCCACTCCCATCCCTCATTTAACTCACCCACTCAGCAAAAATCTGTGCAACCAGATTGACATGTGGGTGGCGGAGGATAGGTGTAATTTGCTTGTTAAACCAAGGAATTCATATTTGTCCTCTATGTTGATTTCTTTTTGATAACCTGCACCCCCTTCTCCATTTAGCACAGGGCTGGCAAGCAGGATTCAGGCAACGTAATTGTTTAAGTGTTTTTTCCATATTGCATGGAAACAAAATGGGTGGGGGAGGGGGAGATTGTACACTGCAGTGAGGTCTATTTCTTGGATTAAAATGGATTGCGGTACATTGTAAATGCAACTCCCTAATGTTTTGATAATGATTCATGAAACTATCTGACTGACCGCTCAGAGCAAAGTATTTTGTGCAATAACATAAATCAATAAAAAACAAATCTTAATTGCATAGCATATTTGAATACTGATAAAACTGGGTGTTGCGAGTTTTTTAAACCCTGACTATTACCTCCTTAAATGAAATACCAAGAAACACTTACAATAATGTGTCCCTCTTGTAGACAGCTGAATGAAAACTAGGTATCTCAGGTCTGATTCAGATCTCATTTATACTGGTTTCAAAATGGTATACTTTTATTTATGTTAAGTGCCTTTACTCCTGTTTCCATTGGTGCAAGTCAGAGAAGAACCGGGCCCTTCAAATCTAACCAGAATAGTGATCACTGGAGAATATATATCAGACACTGAATAGAGAATATGACGCTATTTAAAATTCTGATGCTCCTCATAGGAAAAAAATATAATTTCAGTGTGAGTCAACATTTCAGCCCTGTGTAGAAACAATTATAAAATACAGAGGTTTATAAATTCCTGTGTATTTTGCAGTCCTTGATATCAATCTCAAAATCAACTTTAGATTTATTAGCACCATGCTGCTTCTCAGACAAAGGAGTTGGGTAACAAAGAATTTAATCTGCTCTGCTTTAGACAACTTAAAAATCTGTCAGTGTGCTTGTAATTTCCTGCTTCTGAATGTTGTTCTCCAAACACCAGAGTATTTGGGACTGGGCTTCTTGCATTAAATTGGAGATAGAAAATACCACATCGTATTAAAGATGTGATATGGATTGAGTGAATGTTTTTTGTGGGAGTTCTCACTAGAGCAGTGAAGCTCTGCACTTTCCTCAGTGCTGAACTGTGATTCAAAAGCTGCAATCTTATTGCATCACAAAATATTCAGAAAAATGCACCCTAGTACATAAATGAATTGATCTATTTCAGTCCCAATAGTGTTTGTGCATGTGAATAGATAGATTGAATGATTCATTGATAAATACACAGCTAGACAAATATTATTAATAAAATGGAATTAATTTTGCAGATTTCTTCAAAGAAATATTTTTCCTAACATTTCACCATCCTATAGAGCCAGCTGAATCATTCATTAATATATTACTTGAGTAATACATTTGAAGCCTGATCCAAAGTACATTAAATCAATGGAAGGATTTCCACTGATTTCAGAAGGCTTTGGATCAGGTGCCTAAAGCATCTTGGGACATTTTTCAAATAAAACATTTCACAAATCACTATTTTTTTTAATTCATCCAGCTCTAGGTACATTGCAGAGTGGTGAAGTAAATTGCACCATTGCCCGGCTACCTTGCTATGGAGGGCCAGAGACAGAGCGGGAGATGAAACATTAGGGAAAGGGATAGGGGACATGAGAGAAGAAAAATGAGTTAAAGGAGAGAGAGGAAGCACAGATGAAAAGTCCAGGAAATGACAACGGGTGACGAGAAAATAGTAGAAAAGAGGCAAAAGGAAAAAGTGGAGATAAATGAAAATGTGAAGGAGGAGATAAGAAAGAAAGAAGGTAAAAGAAATTAAAAGAAAGCAAAGGATAGAGAAACACAATATTGAGATTAGTAAACTGTATTTTTATTTAATTCTTGGCTCTACACCTCAGCTTTGACTTCAGGAGAAAGTTAACAAGAATAGGAAGTGACTTTGAGAATTTTTAGAAAAAAACTATTTGCAACTCTGTCCACACCCCACTTTTGATTTAGATACGAAGGGAGTGCTTGCAGCATTCCTCCATCTTTGGTAGAAACTGATGCTTTGCATGATCATGCCTGGCTGTTTATACGTATTTGCCCAACTCCAAGAGCTATTAGTTACATGATGAAGCCCCATTTCCTTGTAACATTTCAATATGTTTATAGTTTACGAAGCTGTCAGGGAAGATGAAGCAAATATGTTACCGTACCACTTTGGGGAAAGTATGCCCTTTTGGTTTTAACACATGAAAGTCAATCAGTATAATCCCAGTTAGTTATCTGAGATGTATACAGTTGTGAAATTTACAGGTTATTGTGATTTAGAGGAACGAGCTTTTCAAAGTACAATATGTGTCCAGCGTTTTAATACAAATTGCCAGCGGGATACGGCTGACTAAAATCAATACATCTCTACAAAAGCCTGCAGTTTCTGGATTATTTTTTACAGTGTTTATAGAATATCTTTGCTCTCATTGTTCTTCCTTAGAACTGCCGCTATAAAAGATGGAAACTAATGTTTCTGTACTACACCTTACTACATTATAAAAGCTGAAGACTAAACAAAGCTCAATACAGAATAAGCTAATAAAGTGTCCTTGTGAAAAAGCAACCCAAAGAGCTCTACCAGAAAAACAGAAAGTGGAAGAAGAGCTCGATCAATAAAAATAAGCCACAGTTAAAAAGACAAGATTTAAGATCAGATTTGAATGAATTTATTGACTCAGCATTTCCTAACCTTGCAGGAGTGAATGCCAAATCTGGGGTGAACAAGAACTAAAAGCATGTGTTCCATCAACCTTTTGAAATAACCAGGAGGCTATCTTCTGATAATCTCAAACATCAACTAAGCTCACACAAAGACAGCAGCTCTGATAAACACACTGATCCCAATTTGTGCATTGCTTTCCAAGTCATCAAAGCAATTTTAAAATCACTTTTATGTTTAACAGGGAGCCAGTGTAATTCTCTAAGGACTCGAGTAACATACCAAAGTCCACTTTGTGAGCATTAACATTTTAGCAGCAGCTTTTTGCACAAGCTTAAGCCTATAAAGAATTTTCTGGGAAGACCATAAAACAAAACGTTACAATAACCAAAGCTGAGGGTGCTGAAAAAGGAAGTAGCAGCAGCTGCAAAAAGCATGAGCTGCAGCGTGAGGTGTGACATCAGTGTCTGAATTTGAGCAATGATCTGTAGATTATAAAAAGACGTGATATCTACAGATGTTCAAAACACAGGGCAGAATCCAAAGTATTTCCTGCGTTGTTAGCATATGTCGAGGTCAAAGGAAGACTGAATTAGGTAATAATATTTCAATAACAAATAACAAGTGTGAAGACATGTCTTAAATCACCAAGACAGGCACATCAATAGCATTTCTATGTTAGCAATATATGACCAGTGACCAGTCCTGGGAGTCTGGCCTGTGCTAGGATTGAGCCATTAGTTTTTAAAAGGGTTTGAGCCATTCTTAAATAACCTTCATTAGTTAGGATGGCACCGCTGAGTCTGCTTCCGACTGAGCAGTTGGAACAGAGAAATAAAGTAGAGTGTCATCTACAACAGTGATAGTTTAACACAAATTGATTGAAAGCAGAAATAACAGGAAGCTAAGGAAGCTATGATGAGAAATGAAGGAGTTAGATAGACAGAGATGGAAACAAAGAGACGAACAAAAACCAGTTCGATGGGCACACAGGAATAAAATGGAATATTTTCTCTTTTCCATTTTAATGTTTCAATTTCTTTTAATGATAGAGAGATCCTGAATAATAGAAGCACATCTGAGGACTGTGTTCATGTGGCATCATAAGCTGTTTGATTTTTGCCTTTATGGCTTGTGCTGGTGTCACATGAGCACCCTATGAGCAAACACCAACAAATTATTTATGTATCTATAGAATTTTATTTCACAATTAACACGTATGTGTGGAATGACCACAGTATGCTTCATGTTATGTATAATTGAAGGGCCTTTAAGTGGTTCCCTCATAGCCGCCTATTTTCAAGAATTTTTAATCTGAGCAACAAACATTATCTTCAGGCTAAAATTTTGTACACAAGATTTTAGCCCCAGGCTGATTCTATTTAACTTAACAGGGAAGAATAGTTTGGCTTTTAAAAATTAGTCCTGTATAGAGGTTTGGGTTTTGGTTCTTTTCCCCTTTCTTTTTTTGCAATAATGTATCAATTTGGATTGCTTTTATATAATCTACATACACAAAACAATAAAAATTATTAAAATAATTAAATTTGATTAAATCATGGATAGATGGACAGATAGTAGATATTTTTAATCTTCCATGATAGAATTAAATGTAAATACATATATAAAATTATCAGAAATATTTACTGGGCTCCAGTGTCTGTTGCACTGGTGTATATTTAAATCTCTTTAGTTTGAAATTAGGATTCACTGAAAAGTACCGTGAGCCTGATTTTCTTCTCACTTATACTGGTGTAAACCAATAGTAACTCCACTGAGGCCAATAGAACACATACGCGCTTTGCATCTGGCTTCCAACGCACAACATTTTCCAAAAGACACAACATTAGGGTTTCTACATAGATCAGATTCAATCTGATGACCCACCTGCCTAGAGTTTGAGTAAGACGCACCAACAGATAAACCACATTAACTACTTTTTACTGGCGCTTTGGGACTATCAGCCCTCTCAATATATATTTGTGATTGGCTCGTACAAAGTCAAGACATTAGTTCTATGCAACCTATCCAGCTGCCATGGGCTGCCGGGATCCCAGAGCCTCATGCCACACACGGAAACCATCAGTCCCAGTTTGCAAGCCCATTAGACTGGCAACAATAAGCTGCAGCACTGATTATAGTCCGTTGCTTCTGTACTCCCAGCTTAACTTTTATTTTGATTCCATTTCCTTGCTTGATGCCTGGTTTGCACACTCCAGCAGCCTTTATACATTGCACATGAAAGACAGGCATGAACACAAAGGCTGTTAGGTTAAGAAGAGCCAGTGCATCTGCTTCATGAAACAGAACAAGCCACCTGCAGCCCAAAGAGTACCTGTTTTTCTCCATGGTGTCAGTGATGAGGGCTGCACTGCCCAGGTCAATTAATTCAGTTCACATCAGTCAGCCAAGCAATTCCTGGTCACAAGTGAAAAGGGAGCTGGATATGGCCTTACTTGTCTTATTTCATATAAGGTTATACAAAATTTAAGATCACCCTATTGAAAGCTTCATCACAGGTATACCTGGAATTGGAGGTGTCAGACAAAGAACTGGTGACAACCAGTTGTCATAGCTCCAGGTCAAGGGAATTCAAGAGAAGCTGTGTAGGGACTCTCTCCTTCTTCCAGGATGCCACAGCCCAAGAAGTAGCTGAGGGCTTGTCTAACCAGGGTGTGAACTGCAGTCCCCACTAACATGTTGGGTTGTAACTGTCCCACGTAGCAGTCTCCTGCTAGCATGAACTAAAACTAGTTGACCTTACTGCTGTTCTGTTTAAAATGGGAATATGTTAATGGAGGGCAACCAGGCACCTTTTAGATCATGCTAGCAGGGGTTACATGAGGCAATTAACCCTTTAGTTCACTCTGCAATTCACACATCCTTGGCCCTCACCACAGGGCTATGTAGAGAAGCCCAGACTGCTTTCATAAAAGTGAATTTACCAAGAGATTTTTTCTGGGCAGGAAATTGATTACTTGTTGCGAGAAGGCTGCCAAAGAGGCTCTGACTGATTTGGGAAGCTAGCCTGACTATATTAATATCAATGGCTGTTTTCATCAACCTGCTCCCCTTAAGCTGGCCCTAAAGCTAAACACTTCTACTGTTGATTAAATACTGTCCCTGGTATTGCCACCTCTGAGGTACAAGATACTGGGACATCTGCCCTCTGTGATGCAAAAAATTAGGACAGCAATCTGCCCCCACAACCCCCGGCAACCAGGGTATAGTTTCCTCATCCCACTGCCCACCCCCGCAGGCTTCTGCTCTTCATATTGCCAGTGAGGGCGTCAGCAGGGACGTCACTGACAAAATCCATGACTTTTATTGGCCTTGGAGACTTAGAGATTTTTCAAGACAACTACTTTAAAAAATGGGACAATCTGAGGTTAAGCAGGCCAAGTGGCGACCCCAAAAGTGAGGACAAAGCCATTTTTGTGCCATGTGATTTGTTTGCTTGTAGGTAGCAGCTCTACCCCCTAAAGAGGTGATTCCAGTTAAAGAGAGAGAGAGTCTGGGCAAAAGAGAATCTTCACTGGTGATATGATCAACATCTTAGCAATGCATTACAGCCAATGATAAACATTCCCCCACGAACTAACTGCTTATGCATTCAGAGAAACAGAATTTATAACACTCTCTGTGCTAGCATCATCTGGTGGCTCCCAGGAATGTTATCAGTGCAAAGATGTGGCACTGTACATCAATCAGTACTAAAAACTAGCCAAACAAATCAAAGAGGTGCGATGTTTTGTTACAATGGATTGTGACAGTACTAGCAACTAATGTAACAGTAGCCACATCCCACCCAGTTAGTTTTCGTGTGTAAAAATGAGGGTACACAAGCCAGTGCCTACAAGGTGAGGTGGCAAAGAAATGCCAAGCCAGTGTGATAACTAATAACTGTGAAGAAGATGGAGAAGGGAAGCAGGAGGAGACAGTGAGAGAAGGGGTAAAGAGAGACGGGAAGGCTAGAGGGAGATACTGCCTAAACAGCTAATTCGTTTACTTTAATCTACCCCTTATGTTATACTTCAGAGCACTGGGGCACAGAATGGCATCCGGAGGAAGAGTCCTTTAACAGACACCACTGGAGCACTTAAAAGCTCTTCAGGAGAGAGTGATAGCTTTCTGTCTCTGAAGTGGAAAGCAAGGATCAAGGTAACAATAACCATGTTCATGGCTGTTTGACACTCTCAGAAGATGTCAGGTTTGACGCTCTATATTATCTCAAGAATTAGAGCCAAAAAGGCTTGACAGTCTGTAAGCCCTAGAGAATGCCCCAGTGCAAGCCAAAATAGAGGCTTCGTAAGTAAATCAATGAATCATGGCTAGCAAACAGGCATAGAAATATTTAAACCATCAAAGTGTTTTCCCTGTGGGGATGCTACACATAAATCCTGAAACACAAAATGATCAAAACAAATGTCATCAGACAAAATAATATTTTGAACCACTTATTTTAATCCAAAGCCGTTAAATGATCAGAATATGTGACCAATAATGCCTTCACTGTAATGTTCTCTGAGTTGCCGTACAGAGATCCAAGTTTATTACCTAAGGCAGAAAACCAGATATTCCTCACCTGTTCTGGTCCCGTTGCACTGTTTAGACCAGTGGTTTGCATGACCCCTAAAAAAATTCTAATGGCAGAAAATGGAATGGAAATCTTTTAGACATAGTCTGTGGACCCCCAGAGGTCCATGGCCCACAGATTGAAAACCACTATTCTATAGTAATGACAGCTTTTCACAGACCTCTGAGACATAGTGTGTGGACCCCCAGGATCTGCAGACCACAAGCTGAAAACCACAAGATAAGATAAGCACAATATGATCAGAATCTGGCTGCAGTAGCTCTTCTAAAAATTCCACTGGTGTGAACTGGAGTTTCAGCTGATGTAAAACTGGATCCTAAACCTGTCGTCTCCTCAGGTCTAGTATAAGAGCATGTCAGGGGAGAGAAAGGGGACTTGTTGGGAAATGAGTGCAGCTGTGCTCCACTATTACTCTGCTGATATATGATCTCTTAGGACCCCCATAACCATCTGGTATAAATTAAAGCATCCTCTAGGCTGCTCAAATGTATGTTAGAGCTGGGACCACAACCAACTATGGCTTGAGAATAATAACTGGCTACCAGATGGCCACCAAACACTTTTCCCCATGTTCCAATCCAATTTCAGTGCAGGAGATATTCTGGCCTACAGTCTCTTTTCCAGGTTCATCAGGAGCTGAGAGTGCTGATTTAGTCTTATGGGACTGCAAATCAGACATAAACTGTGTGGTTTGCTGTTTGCCTCTCTAATTAAAACAAAGACTCAGTGGTTCAAAGTCTATCCTGAGTATCATGCCCATAGCTCCCACTGATCTTAGGTCTATCTGTGGGCAGAAGTTGATCCACAGACCTTTCTTTTCAAAACGCACTGAAAGATCTTGCTGTAGAGTTTGAATCACTTCTTCACTCCAAGGCCTGGTTTACACTGCTGGTGAAATTTAGCAGCAGTTGATGGGAGTTATGCGCAAAGTACTCTGCATAGCTTGCATAATTCTTGTTCACTTCATAACTCCCATTCTATGCGCCATCTTCACTGTGCTGCACCGATGGGAAATTCGTTCTTGTTGATGCACCTGAGAAGATGATCATACTAGATCAATGTCTGGATTGACTGAGTATGCCTTTACTGCTGCTCAGTTGAACCAGATAGATCAATCTGATGGAAGCGAATTTACCACTGTCAATGTGGACATAGCTAAAGAGAAATTTCCAATTAGCAGCTGTTGCTCATGTGTTGAAAGACTGCAGGACTGGGATCCTCTCCCTGGATAATATTTCGGTCATTGCCCTCTCCAAGCTATGCTTTTCACTAGTGATGAAGTTGCTTTAAACTCATTAAGAAAAAATTCGTATCCTCAGTATATTGTAGCCATAAGAGTCCATGCATATAGAAAGATATATGTAAGCGATAGGTCACAACAGGGTGTGTGCTTTCTCCAATATAAACACAACCTGGATGTGCTAATACACAAATCATGGGTCAAAACATCCAAAGTAAGCATACATTGACTGATGAAAACTTGTTCTTGTGTGTGTAAGTGATCTCAAGATCATAACTTGTCTTATGCACCCGAACAGGAAGTATAAGATGCCCCAGGGCTCACAGCATGGGGAGGAGGAGGACAGGAACAGCAGACTATTTATGATTCCTGTACAAGTGAACAAGGAGTGGGCCGTCACAGGCATGGAGTAGGTGAAGCCTTCTCTCCAGACACCCTCAGCACCCTAGCCTGTGCAACTCAGTTGGCGATGAAGGGAAGCAATCTGACAATGGGTCTGAAGCAAGTGGGGGAGCCATGAAATGAATTGTTACTATGAGTCACAGTTCATTCCCTGGTCTGTTGTAGGGGCACCACAGTCACATGCTGCCCCTTACTAAGAGCAGCTAGTCCGAACACATTTTAGTCCAGAATGACGTATTAAACAAAATTAATAAACCCGTCACACCTAAATCTTCAGAGCTGGCAAACTGATGTAGTTCCATTGGCATCCATGACTGTATCCCCATTTTTTTACCCCAGCAGAGGATCTGGCCCCATAAATTTAGAAAATATTAATCTGCCGAAAATCAGTTACAAAACAAAACAATACATACAACACTGTTGCACACGAAAAAAATGAAGAGCTAACTAAATAAGTAATAAAGATAAAAATTCTGAGGAGAGGTTTCATTGCATCTATTACTGGGAATTTTTTTAGAAAGGAGAGGCATAAGAAAAAAACCCTGCTTTTGTCTAGGGTGCCTATATAACCACATTAAAATCCCATTCTGTCCATCTCTTGCTCTTGTCTCTTCTCTTACACTTTTTTCTTTACTTCGTTCTATTTTCCTTTCACCATGCAATGCAATGGGCAGGAGCAGGTTTCAGAAGGGAAGCCTCTGCACATCCTGCTCCCCTCAGCTGAGCAGCAAGAGCTGCTGCTTCTTTGAAGCCTGCTGAGGCTACTGCTGCCAAGGGGAAGGTGGGATGGGGCAATGAAAGCAGAAGGAGTCAGTGCTGGAAGGAAGGAAGGAAGAAAGAGAGAGAGAGAGACGAGGAGGAGAGAGAATAAAAGAGAAGCAGGAAAAGGAGAAAAAGGGGAAGTAGAGGATGAAACTATTCCACCAAAATTAATGCCCAAACCAGCAATCATTTACTAGACACAGTGCTCAAAGTCCACCCTAATGTCATCTCTCCTTTGATTTCAGAAGGCTTTGGATCAGATCTTGAATTACTACCCTAGCTGTGAATGCTTTCAGGAGGACTGAGCCTTTAGGCATTTACTGGTCATGTTCCTCTGGACCTTTGTGATTTACAACACCTCTATTATCACTCAGACAAAACCATGTTCCTGCTGGCTTCCAAGAACTTAATCCAAACAAGAATCAATATATTTTCATTTTCTGGAAACCTATAAATACAAATCCCTTTGTCCCTTTTTCTTGCTACTGAAATCCCTATATAATCATTCTATTTAGCTGGGTAATTTTTTAAAGAACAATAATAAATTTCTCTGTAAGATTATCACAGGCAGGTGGATAGCACACTAGGTCATTTGCTTCACTTCCAGTATGTATTACTAATAACTTTCCTATGATTAATGTCAATTAGTGATGAATGATGTTTTAATTGTATTTAGTAGTGCACAATATATTTTCTTTTAAAGAACCCAAACCTCTTAATTCAAACATCAATTTTTTTTTTCAGATGGGGATGTACAGGTTCAGAATCATTCTGTGAGCTATGGTTAAAGCTTGAAGTCTCAAAAGAACTGGAAATCACAAACACAGTAACTTCTGGGTTTTGTTTTAGAAAATTAGTACATTCTTGCATTACTTAGCATGCAAACATTGAACAGTGCTTGATCAATAACAGGCATTGCCAGAGGTCTAGTATAGTCTACAACAGCTAAAAGTAAGTTTTGCTGTAGGCTATGGAACTAGGAATCTAAGATGTTGAAGGACAGTAATAATTCATGCAACTTGGGACATATAAAACCAACAGAATGTCAATAGCTATAGCATGTGCTGCAGAAAATGTGGAGGATTTAGATGGTTCAGGAGCTTGTGTTTTATTTTAAAGCATACATTCTTGATGAAATATGTACTTTTCTGAGTCACTAAAAACATTTTTTAGTTGCATGTTGCTACTTCTCCATTAAGATTCTAAAAGATACGCAGCTCACTATCAGGCTGGGAGAGTCAGAGATTCAAAAGACAAAATATATGTATTTATCAAAGAAAATCACATAAAATATGTATAAGCTTGCAGATGCAGAGGATCAGACTGGCCAGAGCTCCCTGAAAATATTTGGAAGTCATGGAGCATGTCAGCATTCAGTATAGTTATTGTGGTAATGTATATGGTCCTCCCGTTGACTTGAATGGGAGCGAGATCTTGCTACATAGCATACCCTTGAGATATCATGCACCTTCTTCAAACAAAATTCATTAAACTCACTTTTGATTTTGCTTGAAAGGAAAGAATGGTTTGTAGCAAGCAAGCACATCACCCATGTTTATTTCTTTGTAAAGGAATACATTCTGCATAATTAATATTTCTCTTGTTGTTAAAAAGATAACAGAGCAGGCAAATTGTTACATTTGACTGAAAGAAAAATGAGTCTATCTGATATATTTTCCCCTCTGTGTCTCCATTTTATTGCTACTTTGAGAACCAAAATGTGACTATTGCTACTTTACTGAATGAAGCTCCCAGAAAATTTCTTCAGATGAATGTTTAATGAGAAAAAAAAAGATGTTCAAACAGGTCCATTCTTATGCATGCAGTTATCTGTTCTAAAACACTCATCAACATGTTAGCTGTCCTCAATTTCTCTAAATTGGTTGACAGTGAAATCTGACTGAAAATGCGGATGAATTACATAACATTCACAATTTTAAAAATATGAACATGGCCCTTAAAATACAGGTTGTATTTCTTTTAAAAAATGTAAAATGCTAACCAAAAAAAGAAACACATCACAAAGAAACCCACCATACATTATTTAAATCTTCCCCCTTGAGAGACTGAGAACTAGAATGCATACTGAATCCTCTGTTCTTCAAGATGAAACTGATCCTTCTATTGCAGGGTTTAAGGTCTTGACTCCCAACTATGCACTCTGGGATTTTTTTTTTATGGATGCATATTCAAATAATAATTAGAATTGCTTAAATATCTTTTCTATTTTTTACAAGACCATAAAGTGACCTTTATGTGCAAGGTACAGCACCTATTAAATCAAATATTTCAGCACATATTGCAGGAAGAGTGAGACAGATGACAAAAAGAACAAAAAATTAAGCCTGCTGACTCTGAGACATATTAAAAGAAATCTCTCAGTTTTGAGCAGAATGTCTTTGCTCATTTGGTCTTTGGGGAGAATACATTTTACAATTTTCCCATTGATATTCAGCAAATCTACAGCTTTCACTACTGTTCGTCCTGCTTATCTTTGAATTAAAAATGTCTATAGTATTTACATAGTGCTGAAAAATTACTATTTCAATTTACTGTATTTTCATTGTCTCTCTTCTTGGGACCGGTAGAGCTTGCCTGCAACTGAGAGGGCACTTTGATGCCATGATTTATTGTATTGCACAACGGAGCCTACTGTTTTCCTTTCTAATCAGAGATGGCATATTGGGTGAAAAATAAAGCTTTTTATGCCTTTCTTTAATGATCACTATCTCATGTGCTTTGTATTTATTACAGCTGGTTGAATGGTGAAAATCAGGATTCAAAAACGTCTATTTGAATTCCAAACTGTTGTTTATTGCCATGGTGGTTTTGCCCCTTTGTTCTTCCTTATTCACAAATATTCACACGAACGTTTGTGAATAAGTCATATGAGGGACTGTTCTTTGTAGGGGATACTGGCATTCAAAAGTGAACAAGGGGATACCTGCTCAATCAAGAGTACTCATTATTCACTATTCACTCTGCTTTAATCATCATTCCCTGACTTTAAAAGTTTGCCATCCAATCAGGCAGCAGAAGCAAATCATGTGGTTTAGGAAGCCACTTGCACACCATGAATAGCAAATAGTAGATAGAGGACCTACCCTGCCAGGAAGAGAGGGCCATGTCTACACTTGGACGCCATCTAAAGTTGATGTTGGTACATCGAAATGATAAAACCAGAGAAGGGTGTCTACACAACACTCCATGCTCTAGCTTCTTGCTTCCCTATTACCAGATGTAAAGTCGAGGTAACAAGGGTTGCATTGTGGGTAGGTGTCCCACAGTGCTTCCCCTGCCAGCTCTGTAGCCTCGGTGAGGAGCAGGGAGGCTGCGAGTCAGCAGTGGAGCCCAATGTCTACACTGGGATTAAGGTGAATTACTAAAATTGCATTTAACCCTATGCCTCCTGGGGGGCGGGGAGATGGAGTTACATGGTTGACTTGCAGCAGAACTTAATTCGACCTTGGAGCCATGTGAGTGTGTATGCAACAGTGTTACATTGACCTCAGCTCTCAGTGTAGACCAGGCCGAGGATTCAGGAAGCAGAACAGAGAGTCTAGTGCTCTGTGTGAATGCCCCATACCTGTGTTTTTGCCCTGAATCTAGTCCACAGGAAGGCAAATCTTACCTCATGACCCAATCTTATTAATGATTGCTTGGAAACTCCATGAATAGATATGTGCAGAATTTTAATAATACTAACTAACATTTATGTACCTCTTTTCATCCGTAGATCTTAAAGCCCTTTTCAAAGGTTGGCATTTAATCCCCATTTCACTATTGGGAAAACAGAGGCACTCAGAGGTTATATGAATTACCCATGGTTGACACACGAAGTCAGCTGTGGAGCAAGGGATAGAATCGAGGTCTCCTGTCTTTCAGACAAATGCTGCATTGAGTAGGCCACTCGGCCTCTGATTTAGGAGTTCCTGTAACTTCTTCACAGGTTTTTCTATGGAAGGCTTCGTGTGGTCTCCAGTGACATTCTACGCATCGAAAAAGTGGTCCTTCATTACTTCTCTTGGCATATTGCTATGAACAGTGGAGAAAGGTACAATGTATTATTCATCTCTCCAACTCATAAAATCAATACCCATCAAAATACAAATACAATTCAAATCAAAGGGCACTTATTGACTGCAGATCCTCCTAATTAGATATGATTTCTAAATAATTTCTTAAATTATTTATCAAAGAAATGGATAGCAGGCACTTTATAGGCCCCAGAGTGAATAGCATAAGCCTCATGTTATGATGCAGCAAAAGTGCAATGCTATGCATTGTAACATGATTTGTAATCTTGATGAACTAATGTAACATCGATTCACATCAATCAGTGCAAAAATTCTGTGTCATTATGCCTTCTAATTACATATGCTGAAAGCCAATAACCTCATGAAATGGACGGGTGTCAATGAAGGATACAGATTGTGCTGCTAGAAATCAGTTAAAAACATAATACCCAATCTGTTAGAAGTTACTAAACCACCATCACTAGAAATGAGGTTTACATCATGCGTAGACATTCACCATGAGAGTAGCTCCCACATCAGTGGCTGTGGGCTCTGTAATCAATTATATTATAATTTTTTAAGTCTCATTTCTTATGGTGGCTTTTTTCTTAGCCATCTGCTCAGCCCCCAAACTGTTCCCCCTCCAAATCTCATTTATTTACATTTGGCCTTTAAAAAAAAAATCTAGGCAAAAGAACCAAAGAAGTTTGTGGTTTTAAATACTTTTCATGGTGAGCTGGTGTATAAAATAAAATATTTAAAACTGTCAGTCTATAATGCAGAATTATGTCTTTTAATATTTTATTACAAGGATTTATTATATGCAGTTTTCTTGAAAATATAATACTCAATATTAACTTAAAAATGCAAATATTTGCCACAATGGACCTTAGCAATATATCATGCCAATAATTCATGAGTTAAGGTTGCCTGCTGCTTGTATGTTGATATGATATGAAGACATCAATTTCTCTAATACCAAGGATAAATAGCTCAAAAGAATTGTCTCAACTGTTGTTTAATGCATACATTTTCCATTTTGTAAATTCTCCAACATTTTAAAAATACCTTACTTGAAATTTGAAAAGGTCATGATTTTATCTTTTTTCACTTTTTCTTCATCAGCTGATAACAATTGCAAGCTGCATTCAATTCTGGGCTTAGAAAACCTGATATGGTCCTTTAGATAGAGTAAAAGTGGACACTGAATACTGGTTCATATAATTTAATACTGGATTCCTAAAAGATCTCTGAAATTTTAACCCTACAGTTGTGGTTCCTAGATATAAACTTCTAAAATAAATTTTAATAGGCTTGTTCCTGCATCCATTCCACTCACACAACTCAATAACAATTTTCTATGGAGCAGCTATAACATCGGACCCAATAGAATATAAGAGATTGACTTAAAGCCATTAGAAATTCAGAGTTAAGGGTTTCTCAGACAGTGCCTTATCCTGTAGTCTTGATGGTGGTCAGACTCTCAGTGAAGCCAATTTGAGTTTGGCCTGAATCAGTCCTACAGGAATATGCTCTCTATTTTCATCATGCCAAAGTGTCTGTGTATTTCAGTTGCTAAGGGCTCTCTGTAATCTTATTTACTATTCTTCTGGCAGTACTTAGGAGCGAATGTATTAACGGAGGATGCAAGGTGTAGCCTTGACTCTGAATTTCATGGAATTTTAAAGTTCAAGTCAGAATTTTAATGGTATTTTAACCTACTTTATTAGTCAGTAAAAACAGTGGCTGTCAAACTGTGGTGCACAGAATCCTACCTGGTAATCTGGAGGATGAAACATTTTGAGACCCAAACAGTGGGGGACTGGGTGTCAAATGAGGAGATGGTGCATAAGCAGATCCCTTTATATTGGGTGGCCAGTGAAATGAAAAAGTTGGGAGAAGTAATGAATTTTAACAGTATGGACCATTAGGTACAGGAGCAAAGAGCACAGAGAGTCAGATTGCTGTTTTTGTTACTTATTATTAATTCATTATTCATTATTCATCAATTCCTGGTATATTATTATTGTTATATGGCACCAACTATGTGCTAGGTGTTTGTCACGCATGTATGAAGACAAGGTCCCTGCCCCAAAGAATTTACAATCTAAACCCAACTACATCAAATAATGCCTTGTCCATATTACCCCACAGTTCAGACTACAGGGCCAGGGCAACAAATAGCAATGCATACCGAAGTGTAGCACTGGAACACCTCCACATGGATGCGACAAGCACAAACTAAAAGATCTGTAGTTCACCTCACTGTAGTCCTGTATGAAGAAAACGACATTAATGCCAACTAGGAACCTTTTAGTTCACTCTGCATAGTGCACACTGGGGAGTCACACCCTGTACTTTGGTGGACATGGCTATTCACACCAGCATAGTCCGAATGGTGGGGCAGTGTAGATGAGCCATAGGGTGCATTTCTTCAGGGAGCCAACTATAATTTCTTCTACATTTTCCTTATCTCCATTTTGTTTCAAATCAAGCACGGATCATTTTAAAGGAAAATAAAACACTGTGACCGTGTTTTGTTTTACTTCTGTATTATTATTCTGCCTGATTTTTTAAAAATCTTTTACAAGGTGTATGATAATATGTTACTTAGTGCACAGACAGCTTAAATAAACATTTTGGACCAATTTTTTTAAATGGAGGGGGGCTATGTGTAAATAACTTTGTGCAAATGTACTACTGCTTTTGTGAGATCAAATTACATAGGTAAAGTAAGTTAAGTGATCAGTCATATGCCCAGATACCTGACTTATGCACATAACAGTGTTAATTGCACTTACTAATGTATGTGTATTGTTGCATTAATATTTTGGTACATGGATCTCCACCCTTTGACAATTTAGCGCTTTATGCAACATTTTTGAAAGCTGCTAACCTATCCACAGAAGCTTTACTATTTTCTGCAGAATTGTATAAACACATTGTGTCAGAATGTCCCTTAGAGGTAAGCATGAGATTGTTTGTAATCACAACTAATAACATCTTTTCATCCAAACACTACTTAACTGCTTAAATTATAGTTCATGTAACAGACCTAAAGCAAACATACTAGTTTAAAGCTGCAAGTTGGACTCAGAAGTTAAAAGTGAGTATTTAATGTCTGATGCTGTTTAGCGTAATGGTTGCCCATAAGGTTTGGAGGTGATCAGACATGGAAAATACAGACCAAGCGCCATATACTCATATGACCCCAAGAGAAAATGGCTTATCCGCCATACAATAAAAAAATGTACCTTTTTTTTACAGGTTTTCTTTCTACAAACAAGAGTTTATGCAGCCTGCAGACACTGGCATTGGTTCAACAAATTTCAAAAGGAGGACTTGTTGTGAACAAAAAGAAATCGGGTTAGCTGACTACGCTTCTAATACAAATTCTTTGGCCTCAGAATATAGGTGAATCAGGGAAATGTTTTGCAAAAAGATCCTGTACCTCAGAGACAGGAAGGCAAAGGGTTTTAATGACACTGCATGGGTCCCATTACTGTGGTAACTCACAATCTTCAATGTCTATGTCCTGTAATATGGAAAATTACTTTTATCCCAATTGTTCAGGCAAAGATCTGAGGCACAGGGAAGCTAAGTGATTAGTCCAAGAGCCCAGGGACTGTCTTTGACAGTGTAAAGAATCTAATCCTGATCTGCCAACTCTCCGGCTAGCACTCTCATCACTGCCCATCCCTGCTAAATCAATCACTATTAAAGTCTGGAAACAAGCATTGGCAGTCAGGGACATTGTACCAGTTATCTCCAGGGGATATGTTCTCCAAGATCCCATGAAAGGTGTAATCCAGGTCCCTTATGTCCCTGTTGATAGTACAAGAAAATGTGCTTCAGAGCAGCACTCAAAAATTGTTCAGCCACTTACCTTTTAGTGGAATACGTTAGTCTTTCAAAAATGAAGAGAAAATAACTGTACATCAACATGATTTTACATGTTGACCGTAAATTGACTGTACGTCAACACCCAAAATGAGAGGCGAAAGCACAATGGTAAACCACTTTTATACATCATGTACAAATTATGACAAACCATTATGACATTTTCGTGCTGCATTTGAAGTATGTGGCATTAATACCAGTGAAGAGAAAAGAACACAACACACCTGGCATGCAATTGTTCCATGCCATCTTTTCTTTGCCAGTTCACAGCTCTCTGTTGGTATATCATATTCCAGCTGGAAAAGCACAAACAACTATTAGATGTCTCAATACATTTTGCCAATAACATGCATGTCACATGCTCTAGAATGATCTAAGCCTAATCATATTTTTAGCAAGAAATACAGGTGTGATGTGTCATTGTCTAGCTTGGCTAGCAATGTCTTATTGTTGTTAGGCCTTGTATGGCTAGGAAATGTGAGGCCTATAATCCCAGGAAAGCACTACAGCAGGACCAGAGGGAGACATCCAACTTTCCAGATCTCATTTTAAAGAGACTCATGTATATGAGTAATTTTTTTCATGTATGGACAATCACTTTTCTACATGTGTTTCAGTTAATGATTGATGTCCAGGGGCATTTGGAGTGACTGTAACCAATGGTGTGGCTCAGTTGATTATATAATTTTATTTGTGACAATGACTGTATAAAGCAGAGGTGGGAAAATTTTTTGGTCTAAGGGCTACATTGGAATCCAGGCAGGCTGGAGAGGGGTGGGAGAAGGAGTGGAGCTGAGGGGGGGGGGGGGTTCCATGCTCTGGACAGGACACCACTGTGCTCATGTGGTGGGGAGGAGAAGATGGGGGGTATGGGAGATTGGTTGCTGTGCTCCAACCCGGGCACCACTGGGCCCCAGTGGTGGGAGGGCTTGGGGCCAGGAATGGGGAGCAGTCACCAGGCTCTGGCCAGGCCCAGCTGCAGGGCTGGATGAAAGGCTCCTGTGGCCACATCCAGCCCACGGGCCATGGTTTGCCCACCTCTGGTCTAAAGGATGTGTTTACTGTGAAGCTCATTCTCCTGTGTGTTCATGAGGAAGCTAGTAAAGGATTTGTATGCTGTCTCATGAATGTTCCTGTTCTATGTTTTATCTGATGTATATGGAGTGAGACGTGTTCTCATGCCACTGTATATGATTACAGCGTTATTTTGCTCATGAGAGGTAGAGTATGCTCTACTCTAATCTTGCAATTTCCACTTTTGTTCTAATAAAGCTGACTGATTACATTGGTACCGTGTGCACTGTTTTCTCGTATTGGACGAGCTGCCAGTGCCAATTAACTGCATTTGATAATAATAACACCTAGCTCATGCATTGCACTTTTCATCACTAGATCTTGATGTGCCTTACAAATGAGGTCAATATCTTTATCCCAATTTTACACATGACAATTTCATATTCTCTCAGGAAACAAAATGATTGCTTTGTTGTTATGGAGGGGATAATTTCAACATTTTCAACATAATATAATTCTGTTCTTGGATTCATAGAGCCTTAAAACTACAAAAACATTTAACTGAAGTGATGCAGAGGAGAAAATAATCTTGAAATCCAGTGACACCCTGTATCAGAAGAGGAAGGAGAGACCATCAGCAGAATGATTTCTGAATAAATCTGTCTATTATTCTCTTTGTAGCTGAGGCATGTTTCTCATAGAGGCAAATGGTGTTGGTTTGTGCTGGACTTGGCGTGTTATACAAAGAGAAACTCAACCAAAGAGCCATTCCACAAGGAAGTTGGAATTCCTGGCATTATATCTGTTAGAGTGTTTTAACTGGAATGCAGTCGTTCCTTCACACAGCATTTTAAGGGCAAAACTGATCACACTTTACAGTTGTGACATTGACCTTGTTTTGACAGTATTAAGAATAAGCCCAGTTCACTAAACTGTCTGTTACCTTGTGCCTCTAAAACTCTGTTCTCATCAGTGGGCAGAGGTGATTTCCCATGTGTCTGTGGAACAGGCGAGCTCCTCAGCTGTTGTAAATCTGCATCGTTCTCTTGGCCTCAGGGTAGCTTTCCCATCCAAGGATCTGGCCCAGAGTTTACCTCAGGAGAATAACAAATATAACACAGTTTTGGAAATTAACTTCTCACCTTTACAAAGGTCAGCCTTGCAAAGACACACAGACTTGGGAGTCATGTGTGTTGGATCATGTCCCTCTAAACCTGATTCACAGGGTTGCTTGACATGCCCGACTTCTTATCTCATCCCAAAGTGCTGGTCTGCAGTATTGTGCATGCCATATTTATTGCCTGTATCCCAAACACATTCAGTATTCTAGTCTATGTTTTAGACAGCTTCACTTCCTGCTTTTTTCTGTTCCATTTTTAGAATTTGCCAAGGCATATCCCCACAATAATTGTATGCACTGTTTACCTTTGTGTTTTATCACCCCACATTAGCATCTTCATATCACCCCGTGTAAAGCTTGCTCTCCTTTGTTCTCTCCTGACTGTCATGTTTTGACATGCTAATATCCCTATCACTCTATGTTGTGTTGGGGTTGTTTCAGCATCTGGAGCAGAAAAGTGGATTAAAGCCACTTTCTCCCATGCCTCAGCTACCCCAATTGAGGACTGAGCCCTTAGATCAATTTTATCAACTACTCACTCAACTTTCATTTTATCTGCAGCAAAAAATGAATAACAATGACGCTAGCACAGTGATATGGGAAGGTATAAAATGCACCTCCTGGAGTCAGTTAAGCCTTTTGTGCCCCCCTCAAGTGATTCATCTTCACACAGGGTAAGTGATATTACTGCTGCCCCCACACATCTGTCCCTACCAGATATGTGGCAGCTTTAAACTTTTGTGGAAGCCTGGTGAAAATTAATCAGCGGGAGTCACCAAGAAGAAGCCCTGAATATGGGTGCTCTGACTAGACCCTCTTTCCATCTAGTGCCACCCACTTTTTGGATTGCACAGGCCTTTTATTACCTCCACGGTATAAGAGAGATATTGCACCTCTATCTCCTTTTCTTTGGGCAGACTATTCCCCTTCTTCCCTTTACCAGAGACCTCTATAAGAGTGTGTGCTGGGTTAAATCCTGACTAAATCTAGCCCACCATGTTGTTTTATGTAGTGTTTTTCATTCTGAAGGATCCCCAGGCACTTTACAAACTGTGCATGGGAATCACATCATCTGCCACTGAAATGCAGATACATCTGGATGAAACAGAGTAGATGTTTAACAGTGGGCAGTAACATCATGCAACAGTTCAGGGAGTGCAACAGTGCCAAATACAACTGAGATTGCCTGGGATATTTGAACAGCTCGAATGTAATTGTGCCAGTCAGAATTTAAAGAGAACCCTAGGGGGTAACATTTGTGAAAAGCGACAATATTTAATGACCTCATTAGACTTGACCCTCAGCTTTATGTCTTATCTGAAAATCAACACTTCCAGCAGTTGATTTTCTAACTTTCTATACTACAATGCTGATTCATTGGCCCAGTAGCACTGGCTCAGATGGTAGTGAATTGAATCACCTATTGAATCACCACCGGCACTAATTCCTACAAAACCTAGGGGTTCATCAGACATGTCCCAGCCAATTACTGACCTACCCTAGCTTGTGCAATCTGATGAGATCACAGGACAAAGTGATACAACTGCACACCATATCATGTTTGTAACTCGTAGTGAACATGTGACAACATATTATGAAACTAATATATGGATAGCATGAATGACATGAGATATTGCAAATGGGATCATAATGGCTGGAACCATTGCAATAGTAAAATATACTTACAGAGTATCAAATTAACTTTAGGTAACAGTATAATTAATGCTTTTCATCACTGCACTGTATGTTCTGATGGCTGAGTAAATAATGTGGCTGAATAGAAAAAGGATCAGAATTTCAAAGAGCAAATATTTCATAAAAAGGATGCTCTCAGAAGAGAATCTGACTTTTTGTACTGTTCTGGAGTTTGGGGGAAGATTAAATAATGAAAAATAAAAAAATAAATTATTTTTGTGGCTCACTACTATGTACAGTAACATCATATGGTAAACAAAGCCTTTAGAACATCAATTTATTACGTGTTAACCTGTTTGTCAATATTAAATGTATGTAAACATTAATTTATTACATTTTAACCTGTTTGTCAATATTAAATGGTTCATGGGGAGTTCTTTTCTTTTCTTTTCTTGTGGGTCCTGCATTCAAAAATATCATCTACAGTTGCACCTCCCAAAATCTGCAAATGTAAGCAGCACAATCATGAACGAATCAAGTAGTTAAGTAACTGGTACTGTTTGTGCATTAAAACAATTGTGGGTACTTATTTAAAAGGAAGATTGAGGCACCTTTGAAATTTTGGATGAAGGAATTATTCTACATTCTGTTGTGATCTCAGTGAAGTGTGGGAGACACAACCCAAAGTGCCTTTAGGAATGTTTAAGGTACATCAAAGGGCGTTAAGCCTTAGCACAGCTAGACCTTCCCCCAGCATGCATTGGTAAATATACACTGCTTACTTCCTTTATGTTAACTACAGTACAATCAGGAAATTCATGCCAATTCCATTGCTTTGGTCACTGAGAATGATCCATAGATTATGCCTATTAGGTGAAGTTTAGCATCTATAATATCCTGCTAACAACTGCTTAGATGCCACAGTTTGCATCATATTTTCATTACAGGATAATTTAACATGATTGGTGTCTTCATCTCCATCATTAGATGTCTGAGAAATATTGCTTCTTGTCAGATTTGGCTCACCAGTGTCCTTGGCAAGATGCTTTACCATGTAGTTTTTTAAGGGGTATATATGCAGACTTGGGAATAAAGAAACGATTAATCATCATTTACATTTTATGAAACATGGGCATAGAAAAATTACATCAAATGGTATGTCTACACTGGCAATTTAGGTCAACTTAAGTAGCCTTAAGTTGATCTAAATTACTTCCCATTCACACTGGGCTTTCATTAAGTCAACTTAAGAAATTCCTTAAGTCGACTTAATGAAAGCTTAAGTCAACTTAGTAGGAACCGCCGGTTAGGTCAACCTAAGCCTTAAGTCGACTCCTTAGGTCAACTTAAGCACAGTGTGGACATGGATTAAGCCTTAAATCATCTTTATTAAGTCAACTAAAGGGAAATTAGGTTGATTTACTAAGTCCATGTTCAGGGTAACCACTTTGTTAAGTCGACTTAACAAAGTCGACCTAACTTTTTCTAGTGTGGTCATAGCCAAAGACAATAAGCAATTAAAGGTGCTGCTGTAATTCCTAAATTGGACAGTCTGAAACTTCACTTAAATGTC
Organism: Pelusios castaneus; assembly: GCA_007922175.1. Lineage (NCBI taxonomy): Eukaryota > Metazoa > Chordata > Testudines > Pelomedusidae > Pelusios > Pelusios castaneus. The sequence continues at coordinate 5,353,665 of ML685795.1, read as the reverse complement.
TTGCAAAAGCTCCAATATTAGTAGTATTTTAACAGCAAGCACGTGGCAATACTGCACTTAACTTTCTGAAGACTTACATTTCCATGGTGTTTAAATTGTTAAAATATCTAGGTGTAACCATTTTAGCAGTTCCAGAAAGGCTTAGTCTAAGAGTTAAATTAAAATTAAGGGAAACGAGAACATTTTTAATGAGCTAGTTATGACTCTGAATAATGCTGGTTATTGGTTCTGCTTAATAAAACTGTCACCCAATGCAAAACAGATATTAAGTTAAATTATTTTTATCAACTCACAAATTCAATGCACAGCTTTCCCATAAGCTTTGGCGATAACAAAGGTTGATTAACTTCTTCCTTTTCCAACTCCTCCAAACTATTTCAGCTTTAAAAGAACTCATGGTAAGGACTGATCCAAGCCTTTAAAGTTTAATGGAAAGACTCACATTGACTTTTATAGGTTTTGGAGCCTGTTCTTACCAAATGGTGCACTATTAAAATACATTCTGAATTATTTAATATCTCAATATTATTATGGTTAAATATGTATTTGTGGTCTCCAACTTCTGGAATAGAATTCCCTGACTATCACATGTAGAGTACACATATCCAAGTTCAATATTTCATTGTGGGGTGGAAGGTGGAACAAGGTGCTGGTTTTCAGATTATTTCAGTTTACTGTTGTGGACATTTTCAGTATTATCTTTACTGATGGTCTAGTACAGATTCCAAATCAGGAGCATGTTTTATAGAATGAGGATGGAGCACTTAGGGGAGAGAGCACTGGACTGGAATTCAAGAGATCTGAGTTCAGTTTCTGATTTTGCTTCTGCTTTGCTGAGTGACCTTGGCAAGTCCCTTCCCTCCCTGTGCCTCAGTTTCCTGATCTGTAAAACAGAAATAATAACCTTGACCTTCTTGTAAAAAGCTGTGAGGTCTATGGATGAAAAGCACTATATATAAGTTAGGTATTTATTATTATTATTATCCACCTATATTTTGGTTGCAATTCACCCCAGTGAGAGGATCCTGTACATTGTGGTGGGTGCTTTGCACCTGCTGCACAAAGGACAGTGTGGGCAGCAGGTCAGGGATGGGAATTGGGAGGGTCCCCAATAAAAATAAGCAAGATTAACAATTGTGTAAGGACAGTGGCCTCAGCATGAACAACCTAATGGATTCCAGTCCATGTGACGGAGCAGTGATTGCTCTGGTGGGCTGTTCTGCAGTCTCATGCTCTGACCCCCGTTTGAAAAGGGTTGAACTTCACATCCCCAGCCCTTATGGACTTCACTTTTTACTGCTTCACTGGCTGGCTCTGGCTTTATGATTTGCATGAAGTCCCATAATATTGACTCTCTGGGGATAAAATGAATATTACCCTTTATTTCCAAGGTGAAAACGATGAGGAAAGGTTGCAGCATGTACCTACAAAATAAAATAAATTAAAAAAAAGAAGTTTTGTTGTGAAAAAAGTCTAGAACCAAAACTGACAATGAAGGTGGCCTGGAAAGGGAATTTCTATCCCAAGGCAAATTCTGAGAGCTTTGTTCACAGTTTGTTCTATTCCAGATCAAAATGAAACACTGACCTCAGAATTTCCTGCAGAAGGGACTCTTCTAATTCAGGAATTACCACCAATCCTTTCCCCAGGTCCCTCACAGCTTCTGACTGCTCTGTTATTCTGTGTCACACTCTGATGACAGCTAGAATGTCCCCAAAGATGGACGGAGGGGAGAGGGACACAGGGATCACGGCTGCTGTCATCAACAAAACCTTTCTCCATCGAAAATGTTGTCAAAATTGGCACATTCCTGCAAAACATTTGGATTTTGACAAAACACCTTTTTTGATGGAAAAAGTTTCCATACGAAAAGTTTCACTCAGCCCTACACAGCTGTGATCATTTTACAGAAAGTGATAAAATGCCCTCTTAGTCTATTTTATAGATTTCTGTAATTAATTAAGCAAGCAACAACAAACAAATAATGAGATGTGTGGCTGTGCCAGGAGATATACATATTTTATCTGTTTCTCTCTCTATATGTAATTGAATTTTCCCCTAACCTCCCTCCAAAAATAAGGGACAAACAAAAAAGGAAAGGAAGGGGACAGGGAGGAGAGAGGAGAGCAACATCTCAGCTTCCATCTGCTAGGAATTAATCAGCTCACAGAAAGCTTGGTTCTCTAGAGCAGTACTTGTGGCCAAATGACTCATATTACTTTAGATGGAACAGCAGACTGCCTCCAGGGATAAAAGCCTGGCACAGCGACTTGGCTGACCTGGCAACTAAAGAGTGGGTATCGTTTTGGATGAGAGGGATCTCAGACAAATCTGAAAAGCTTTGGTTTGACTTTTTAGAAACATTCTTACGTCTTGTGCAGTGGGGCAGGGAGGGGCACATGGCTGAAGTCCTTGCCATCAAGCACTTGGAAGAGAAGGGTTTCCTGTTTCATTTAATTGCTGATAGGGTGCTGTTGCTCTTGCAAAAATAATTGTATTTAAAATTACACTAACAAGTCACATTTCAAACCACGGTAATAGTATTATAACCACATGCATTATTTGGAGACAAGTCCTCCTTTTAGGCAGCCCATTTTGTAAAGTTCCATAAACTGTCACAATTTCATTAACATTACATTGTTGCCATGGCAATGTGGTACTAAGTCAATTGATGCATTTTTCATCATAGGCTTATATTAGAATTGCTCTTGCCATCAAAGATGGAAAGCTGCCAGCAGCCCCTATCATCTGAATTTTAGCATAGGATTTCATGAGATGAGGCAGAGAATGTCTAGTTAGTGAAATTGGACCAGAGATGACCAGAGATATGACAGAAGTTGGTAAATATCACACATGTCAGGATCTATCTAAAAAATTGGAATACTTAGCTGCTCTGTTTGTTGTGGTATCTACATTTACTGTTATTAAAGCACATTGCTGTATTGTGACCACTGCCTATAATTGTGCTGTAATGTGTGCTATCATGTGACGAAGGGAAAAGGCAGCAGCAGCAGGTAAACCACAGAACGTGGCCTTAAAAAGCCTCCGTTGTATTTCTGCTCTGCAATGGACTTGTAGTGTGCCCTTGTACAAGTCTCTACATTTCTTATACCTCACTTTCCCCCTCTGCATAATGGGTAGAAAGACATCTGTCCATCTTTGCGAAGTACTTTGAGATTTCAAGTGCTACGTGGAGCTAAGTACTGTGATTAAATAAAACAGCAAGGTTTTTAACATCTCTAAGAAATATCCTAGAAAGAATTCTTCCACCAAAATCAACCATTACTGGCAGGGTTGTCTGGTAATAGAACCTGTGCACATATCTTAAAAAATATTCACATATTTAAAAGCATGACAGGTTTTTAAAATAAAGTTACTGCAGGCACAACAGCATTTGTTACAGTAATCTGAACAAAAGAAGCAAGAATGTGATACAAGGCAGCAGCAGGGGAGCTTGTTTATTGTATATTCAGATATTTTTCCTCTGGGTTTTCATTGCTTTGTTGATGATCATAGCCTAGTTAAATTCAAAATATCTCTTTCCTATCCTGTTATATACTATACAATCTATCATTTCTTTGCTTACTCATGTTGGGACCCTAACTGCAGAAAGGGTACATTCAGGGGTTAAAGTAAGGGGGAATGCACCAGAACGCAGTTCTGGGGCCCACAAATTTGAGGGGCCGGAGTTCCGGGGCCCCTAAAAATAGAAAAGTCCAGTGGAACGCATGTTCCGCCTTGCCCTTGCTGCTGGCAGGTCCTACGCCCCACCGTTGTTAATCACAATACTTACTGTGTTATGCAGTGTTTGCTAGTTTGTGACAATAATTGCTATAGACATAAATACCATATAAAATTAAAAATATTTTTATGAACGATAACTGATGCATGTGGTACTGAGAAGTGATTGCAAATGCCTGCCTGAGCTGGGGCCCGCACATGCATGAAGGGGGCCCAGACAATACGGGAAAGGGGCCCGGAGATTAGGAGGGTTCCAGGGCCCGTCAAATTATACTTTAACCATTAGGTACATTATAGACAAGATAGTACTCAATATAACCAAAGATGTGTGTTCCTGTTTATATTATAAGTTTTGTCTGATTTATAAAGCCAGCCTCTGAATTCCACCTAAGAAAGGGGAAAAAAAACTTTGCTAAAGGATAAAGACTCCTAAAAGGAAAGGCCTTTTCCCCATTAAGATCCTGTATAGAAATTGATCCATTATTGTTATTATTTTTAATTAATTAATTAATTAATTAATTAAGTTAGCAACAAGAAGCCCTAACTGAGGCTGGGACCTTCTTGCACTAACATACACTGAGAGCCAGTCTCTGTCCTGAACATATTACAATCTTAATAGGTACAAGAGAGACAAAAGGAGAAAGGGGAATTGGAGGCTCAGAGAGATCAAGTGATTTTTCCAAGATCACACAGTAAGTCAGTGGCAAAACTAGGAAAAGGATTTAGGTCTCTCAACTCCCAGTCCAGTGTCCTTCCTATGGGACCTTAGGGGCTGCCCAGGTGACACAATTTAGTATTCTTTTGAATTCTCAGAGCCCAACTCTGCTATCCTATTCACATTTAGTCAAACCTAACTCCACTGATTTCATTTAGGCCAAATACAATACTAACAAGTGTGAGTGGAAGCAGCAGAATTTGGCCCTAAATATGGAATACACAGAACAACTGAACAGTCAGTAAGGATTGTGGTATTACAAGAAAAAAGTATTTGCAAACTGTGGTGTCCTTAGAAATCAGAGGAGAGGGCATTGGTTACATTGGGGGGGGGTTGTTTGTTTTTTAAATATAGATTTAGAAAATCCATATATTGTAAAATTATTGAAATAACTGGAAAGAAGCATTCATCTCTTGCTCAATAAATACTTCTGCTGTACTGAGTCTGATGGCTTTACTGTTGTTACAGTCTTCAAAACTGCTTCCAGGAAATCTCATCAGATTTTAACCATAATTTTTTTATTAAGGAACTTGAAGAGAGAGTTTATAATAATTCCAATTTAACTTTTTAATAAAAATGGAAAATAATATGCCAGCATTGATTTGATCTCATATACATATCTGATAAGAATTTTGACTGGGATTAATATTTATTAGCCATAGATCTGTTGTCATATAACTGAATATAAAGGCTGGCAGCTTTATAATGGGAATATTACAATAAGCATATATTTTGTATAGGAGGTGTACAAAGTTCATACAGAGTAAGTGAAGATTAAGATTTAGTGTGCAGAAGTAATGCCCATTATGATAGTATTGTCCATGTTGAATTGTACAGAAAATGTACTTAATTAAAAATATTTATTTTGGATGATTTAAGTAATATGTCCTACCACTGAATTGGCTATGTAAATAAGTTTTCTTCAATAATATTAATACTGATGACTCCCCATATGTTGCAGAGAAGAATGAAAAAGAAGAATAAAATAAAAGATAAAATGAAAGAGAGGGAAAAAGAAATAAACATATAGCTGTATTATTTTATCATTAATTGTGACAATCCTTTGCAAATATAATAACTCCAATGATCTGCCAATTTGCAAGAACTTTACAAAAAATAATTAATTAATACAGTCCCTGGAACCGGAAATATGCATTATTAATCCATGTTATAGATGGCTAAACTGAGGCAGAAAATAGTTTCCTTACTTGTAAAAAGTCACATAAAACTAGGGACACATGACAGGAATCCTTGATCTCTGTCTTAGGAATTTGCCATTTAGACTATTGATATTCAGCCTCTTTTCACCCAGGACACAAAAACCACCTGTAGCTTTCTTTTATTCTTATATACTCAAATCACACAAAAGTATGAGAAACTGGGGTCACAGAAAGAAACTTAGATTACTTTAGGTGCCAAGTAGAGGCTTCCTGTGGGCAGGATGGGTGTAGAAGTGAGGATGGGAGATGTACTCAGTGTGAGGGGAGATCTAGTGAGATGGAGAACAGTAAGAAGCTTCTCACTGAAACACATACAGGTAGCTTGGGTTCAGTGGTTCCTTCCCCTTCATTGATGGGGAAGGCTTTTATTTATGACTGGGCCTTGCTCCAGCACTACAACTAGTAAACTTGCACAGGTGTGCAAGTCCTACAACTAGTGCTGTGCACGTGCACAGAAGGGAGTGTGGAAAGTTTGAGGGGCTGCTACAGGGTTAGCTAAGGAACAGTAATGGAGGAAGAAAGAGGGTAGGAAATCTCCCCCGTTTCCTGACTTGGCTTCTACTTGGTCGAGCCTTGTGTGACATTACTGATTTTTTTCTGAAGAGGGGAGATGCCCAACCAGCAGATGCAGCTTTTGGGGTAGGCGAATCAGGCGCATGCCTAGGGCCCTGAGTAGTAAGGGGCCCCATCACCTGCTTTTTCTACCCCAAAAGGCCCATCTATCTGCCTTGGTCAGCAGCAGGAGGAGGAACTGGCTCATGGGGCCAGGGCCACATGGATGGGAACGGGGGCTGGAGGAGGGAGGCAGGGCAGCAAGGGGGGGGAAGGGGGAACAGGGCCACAGAACGGGGCCCTGGTGGGCCTATAGGGAGCCCCACAATGGGCCTTTGCCTAGGGCCCCTAATAGCCAAAGGCCGCCTCTGCCAACCAGTGAGGTGTGACTCAGCCATTGATCTCTGGGGACCCATTTCAGAGTCACACCCCACACATTAGAATGCCCTGACCTAGACAGTTCTTCCTTTCTCCCTTTACCAAATCACCGTTACCCTGTAGTATTCGGTAATGAGGGCCCAGGTTCCAATAGCATTGCTGCAGTAAGCAGGGCCAGTTATCGCTCATTTGAACTGACTTGTTAGACCAGACTTCTGTCCACTCCGCTCCAGAACCAAGCACCTGCCACTTAAAAAACCCATCTTTCTGCTTTGTGAAGAAAATTACCTGCCTTTGTGACAGCATGTGAGGACACAAGGATCATGCTCTAGTCACAGGAAAAGGCGTCACATGCTAATTAAGTATGGTTGGGGTTGTGAGAAGGAATTTTTAGGAAAAAAGTTGGCAGTACAGGTAAGAAATATTTCATTTCTTCATACTATTCCCATTTTACTGTCTCTGTGGCCATTTCTCTGACCACAGCAGCCAATAGGAAAAGAAACTTTGTGCCTCTTTAGCCATTTAATTTAATAATTATATATGGTTCTTATTAGGAATATTCAATCACTGTCAGTTACCGATATATGGTGTCTTTCTGAAATACTCTTTAAAAAAGGAAGTGAGCAACTTGCTATTAGCTTTGTGTTGACTAGCCCTCAAAGCAACAAAAACTATCCAGCAAATGGATGGGAAGTAGTAGTATGAGAGTTGTAGGTGACAAAGCTATTCACAGATAATGACGAGTGACACCTCTCTTATTCTGCACCACAACATCATATGGTTATACAAGATCCTAGGTTCGGATTCTCTCTGACTGCTTTATTTCCTTGTTGCCAGTACTGAATGCCTGGGCACATCTTGCTCCATGGGCTACCCAGCCTTCTACAATACTGATTCAACATGACTGCTATGCAGACACAATCATTTGTTGCTACTGGCTCCCCTCTGTGTTCCCTGCCTGTCTTGTTCTTCTGAGTTATGCCACTGACTGCTCCCATCCCATTGTGATGCCCCCTCAGGGTGGTGTTGACTTTTCAATTATCACAATATACAATGCAGATGTCATGTAGAATAACTAGCATAACTCTAGTAGACTGAGCTCAGTAGAAATACAGTTAAAGTACTACTGTAATACTAGGAGGATGATTGGACCCACAAGATATCAGTATCTTAACCAGTAGCTTTTATGTTGAATAGATACAGATTTTAGCCATTAGAGTCTAGCTATCTGGCAGATAATAATCAGAGGAAATGCATCTGGATAGTTTCATTTGTGATTAACTATTACACTTTTGCAACTGAGTATCTGGTAGATTACCAAAAGTAGGTTTTGTGTTCCCCAGGAATATAAGCAGGCATTTTGTCTGCAGCAGGTTTCCAGTTATGAATAAAGAATATTTGATGATGTGTGTTCAAAACTGTGTATCCAATTTTAGAGCATTGGACATGGAGTCACAATTCTGGTTATCTATTCACAGTTCTAAATACCAACTGTGACTTAGTTTGCTCATATGCACAGTAAATGTAATTAATACTCAGCTAGCTCAAATGGTTTATCTTGATACATAGACTATAGGACCAGAAGGGACCACTGTGATCATCTAGCTTGATTTCCTACATAACATAGGCCATACAACTTGCCTGAATTAATTCCTGTGTGAACTACAGTTATCTCTTACTAAAATATCCAATCTTGTTTTTAAAATTGCCAGGATGAAAAATCCACCACAACCCTTAATGAATTGTTCATATGGTTAATTGCCATCGCTGTTAAAAAGGCCTGTAATTCTGTCAGGATGCAAAGCCAGTACTCTGAATCATTTCACCCTAGAACAAGGCATTTACAGTATCCTTTGCAGAACAGTCACTTGAGAACTAATTATTAGTAAAACACCGTGAAAGCAGAAGTTCAAAGAAGACATGGGAATTAACCTGAACATAAACTACAAATAATGCAGTGTGCCTGTTACTGACTACTAGAAAAACTCAAAAGCTAGAATTTTAGAATGTGATTCTTAAACAAAATCAGAGAGATCAGTACATTGTGTGTCTTTCTCTTTCACAAAACTAAGTAGTCATAAAGAGTAAATTATAATAATACTTTGCACTTCTAGAGTACCTTCAGTTGAGAATCAAAAAGTAATTTGCAAATGTTAATGAATTAGTCTCACAACCTGCTTTCAGGTAGGGGACTATTATTATTATTATTCCAGCTTCACAGAGGAGGAAATTGAGGCTCAAGAGAGGTTAAGTGACAAGTCCAAGGTCTGTGTTTTAATCATATTAACATCCTTAATATAGTATTATCTTATTTTAAATTCACCCTGTTCAAATACAATAAGCACTGTATCATTAGTTTACAAATAAAGTTTTTATTTAAAAAAAAGACTTTAAATTCCTCATTGAATTGTTAATACTAATCCAGCTTCTCCATTTGCATTCTAGTGTTTAAAAGAAACAGCTTTAAAAAAATTCTAAAAGAAAAGAGGAAACATGAAAATCAATATCAACTCTGTCCAGAACCATTTTGTGCCTGTCTATCAGAACATTACAAAGACATTCCAAGGGGCATGTTCCTCTTTAATTTCATTGTGTAATTGCTTTTCTTATATGAGAATTAATTCTGTATTCATTATAGTGAAATCTTAAGATTTGGGGCACCTGATCAAATCCTGCAAATCACTTTAGCTATGTCTACACTTAGGGATTTAGGTCGACTTAAATAAGTCTACTTTAAGTCGACCTTATTAAGTTAGCTTGGAGAGTCCACACAGGACTCCTAAGTCGACTTAAAGTGGGGCTTACTAACTTGACTTAGAGAGTCTATACTAGACTCTCCAAGTCGACTAGTTAGGTCCGGGGAGAGGCATCCCCGCACGCAGCAAGCCCTGGAGCGGTCTGGGGGAGAAGGGAGCACGGGCTCCCAGGACAAGGACCCTCCCAGGCTCTCCAGCCAGGGTTCCAGCATAGGATCCCCTCCCACTGGAGCCCTGACTGGGGAGCCCTTCTCCTCAGGACCGCGGCTCCCCTGGCAGGGAAGCCACGGGTCTGGGGAGAAGGGAGCAGGGGCTCCCCAGGACAAAGGAGCTACAGAGGCTCCCTTCTGCCAGGGAGCCATGTGGTGCTCCCTTGTCCTCCTTGCCCTAAGTCGACCAAGTTGACTTAGGCATCTACACTGGCTAAGTCGACTTATTAAAGTCGACTTAGACATTAGTTCAAATTATAACGAGGTGTTATTAATTCAAACTAGTTTTTCCTTAATTTGACTTAAGGAGCAGTGTAGACATGGATTAAATTAAGTCGACTTGAGCCTGATTAAGTTGACTTAATTTGTAAGTGTAGACGCACCCTTAGTTCCTCTGCTGATGAGTGGGAGAGGGCAGTCAGGATTCCTGCTCATTGTGTGTGATTTTCATTTGAAACTGTGTGTGTACTTAAAGACTAAGAGCTCTAACCTGCAATATGCTGAGTGTCTTCACCTTTCTCTGGCTATGTCTACACTTGTAAAGTTAAGTCAACTCTGTTAAGTCATCTTAACAAGGTCGACTTAAAGTCAACTTAAAGTCAACCTTGTTAAGTCGACTTAACAGAGTGACTACACTTTAAGTCTACTTAAGTCAACCTTGTTAAGTCGACTTAACAGTAGACATAGCTGTCCACACTGACTTTAAGTCGACTTAATAAGGTTGACTTAGCGCTATTACCCGTCCACACTGGCTTTAAGTTGACTTAAGAAGTCGACTTAAGACTTAAGTAGACCTTCAGAGGTGGTGTTATTAAGTTGACTTAAGCTGTTATTAAGTCGACTTAAGGAAGTGCTTAAGTCGACTTAATAAAAGCCCAGTGTGGACGCAGCTTTGTGTAGGTCGACATAAGCATCCTTAAATTGACCTAATTTGCCAGTGTGACGCACCCTTTGAAATCACTGGGAGTCCAGGGTGCTTGCCACTTCACTGGGCAGTCCTCAGCACCTTGCATGACCAGGACCAATAGCACATATTTTTATTGAAAATGGCACGCTGTAATAACCAGTTTAAGTATTTTGGAAGCAAATGGAGAGGCTCTATCCAAGGCTTAACAATACACATGAACATGAGTTAGAACATGTCTATGTCTTTCCTAATGAAAACTTATAATAGATTGGAACACTTATTGGTAGGTCATTATGTCCTTTTCAGTCTCTGAATTCTTAAGATACCCAACCTGTGCTTTCTGCCCCTGTGGAGAATTTTGAATTAACTACTGTAAATTTAAAAAATATAGAATTAGCAGGATTTTAGCATTTCATTTTTCCTTCCCTTTTTTTAACCAATAGGGTATGCAAATGTTCAGTTAACTGGGCCTCATGTTTTCCCTTCAATAAATTGCTTTTGTTATGGCAAATAAATATTCATAAAGAAATGTGGACAATAAATCATTTTAAATAGTTCAAAACCATTTTCTTTGTAGTTTGCATATATTTTCATCTGTGACTCGTCTTTAATATTTAATTCAAAAGGGATACTTGTAGGAGGACAATAGAGATAATGTGTCAAGTAGTAATTAAAACAGGGGGTAATGATTAAAACTGTTTTGATCTACATTGTGCTCTGTCAAATCCATAATCTGCTGTGTTTGTGAGGGTGACTTTCTGCTCTGCTTTGTATAGAAAGTCAAAATAAACTTTCACTTAAAGAGACCACACAGCAAAAATACTAGGAGAGTCAGATCTCCAACAGTGATGCAGAGGAAAGCTGCAATATGGAGGGAAGGGACCTCACGAGGTTATCTAGTCCAACCCCCTGCTAAAAAGCAGGACCACTCCCACTAAGTCACCCCAGCCAGGGTTTTGTCTAACCGGGCCTTAAAAATCTCCAAAGATGGAGATTCTACCACCTCCCGAGGTAGCGCATTCCAATGCTTTACCACCCTCCTAGTGAGAAAGTTTTTCCTAATATCCAACCTCTACCTCCCCAGCTGTAATTTGAAACCATTGCTCCTTGTTCTGTCCTCTGTTACCATTGAGAACAGCCTAGCTCCCTCCTCTTTGGAGCACCCCTTCAAGTAGTTGAAGGTTGCTATCAAATCTCCCCTCAGTCTTCTCTTCTGCAGACTAAATAAGCCTACTTCCTTCAGCCTCTCCTCATGAGTCATGTGCCCCAGCACCCTAATCATTTTTGTTGCCCTCTGCTGGACTCTTTCTAATTTGTCCACATCCTTTCTGTAGTGGGGAGCCCAAAACTGGACACAGTATTCCAGATGCGGCCTCACCAGTGTCGAATAGAGGGGAATTATCACATCCCTCGATCTGCTGGCAATACTCCTACTGATGCAGCCTAATATGCCATTGGCTTTTTTGGCAACAAGGGCACACTGTTGGCTCATACTTATCTTCCCGTCCCCCATAACCCCCAGGTCCTCTTCTACAGTGCTGCTACTTAGCCGATCGGTCCCCAGCCTATAGTTTGTTGGAGTTTGTTGGCTTCATCATAACATTCAGCCAACCTAAAATCATTCACATATTTGGCACAATTCATAGTCTCTGCTGACCAAAGGGCTAGATTTAAAATTATTGGGGTGTTGCTGGTCAGGGCAGTGAGACCCTGATTCAACAAAATATGTAAGTATGCTATAAGAGGATAGTCTGTCTCTTTAAGGGCCAGATGTCCTGGGGACAGAAGAACTGTTCTGAGGATTCCCTTTAAATACAAGTGTTTGGGCTTGGTAGAGGGGTATTAGCACACCCAAGTGGGAAGAGATCAGGTGATTGCCTGATGAGCACCTGATTCCTATAAAGGCTCAGTTGAGGCAGGGTAGAGCAGTTTAGCTGAGTTACCAGGATGAAAAAGGGTTTGGCAAGAAAGGCCTTGGATGAGGGGAAAAATAGATGTTGGATCTCTTTTTAACAGTATTGTTTTGATGTTTTGCTGCAGACTATAAGTGTACCCAATAAATGGTGCCCTGAATGACTCATTAATAGCCATTGCTGTCTTGTGACTAGACATTCCTAGTAGTGGACTTCCTCTGCTTCAAGTTATAATCCAGTTTCTCACAAATACTGGGCCATACTTCACCTGGGATTGATTGCAAATGAGCTACACTCATTTACAGCTGAGAATCTGGCCTGTTAACTTTGTTCCTTTCTTTACTAATCACTTTATTTTTCACTTTAATGAATGGAGGACTATTTCACTGGGTCTCTGTGCATGCAGTAATGAGAAACATGTTAAACTGTATTTATTGGACATCTCTATATCCTCCTAGGTTTTAGAGTATGTATATTTTGCCTGTAGTTTAGCATTTAGAGCTCTGCCTCCTCCTGGAGTGAAGATGTGTTCAGTGTGATGTTATGTTAACATTCTCCTAGCTGCAGCACTCTCTATAATCGAAGGTGACATACATCATGGAATACAACCTAAATAAAAGTAAGTTGTTATGTATGAAATACTTCTTAATGTTTTTCAATTGTGATAAAGGAAAAACTATATTATCCCCCACTTGCATGTTCCCTCTTCTGAACTTGAAAACTGAGATGCTAACTAGTTGTACAGTCATTTTGATTGGAAGGAAGCATTAATCCATCCTGCATTGTGACTGGGTTAATTTCATTATTTCCAAACCTTTTCTTTCAGAAGGATATTTGATCAAGGCTCCTTGTGGTGCCCTTGGCTGTCTCCAAGCAGAAGCCTGACTACCACTTATCACAGATGTAGTGTATCCCAAGAGATACGGGATCCATCAGACAGAAGAAGGTAATGGTTCTTTTCATTAATATATTAAAACTTTTAAAATACATTAGTCTTCCTTTATGCCCTACAGACCTGTTATTTACTAGCAAGAACATACATTACTTGAAAAAAATCCCAAAACTAGATGAAGTTTATCTAGAAAACACAGGCACCATTTGAGCAAAGTATCCATTTCTTTTCTTTTAAGTGTACTTACCCAATGGGAGCACCGAGCTCACTCATTCAGGCTGGAACTAAGAAGATTGAATCAGACGAATAGGTGAGAAAGTAATTATGTTGAATATCAGGGCAAGGCATCTAAAGGAAAGAGCTCAAAGTGTCAAAAGAACAAGGAGTGAGAGAGAATCAAGAAAGTTAAGAACAGGCAGGGAAGGAACAAGAGAATAGTGGGAGAAGAGTAAAGGAGACATGGGGAAGAAGAGCACACACTACAAAGGGGTGTTACTCTACAATTTAAAAGCATGGGGTGGAGGGAGAAAAGGAAAACTAAACACAAAGTAAAAGGGTAGGATAGAGAAAAGGAGAGGCATGACAAAATGTAACAAAGTCTTGGAAAGTGCTTAAGTGTTTATCTGTATTTCTGAGAAACCTGCTGCAGCTCTATTAATTTGAGGTGGGCAGAGATCAGGTAGATGGTGATGGCTTAACATTGCTGATGAGTCTTGAGACTAACTTATTCTTCTTCAGACAGCCAAGTCTTAGAGCTGGAATATAAATCACTTGTAAAAACCTAAAATAAAAAAATTCTTAAAATCCTAACTCAGTAACAGTAGCGAAAGTGACTTCACTGAGAGCCGCAGCTACTCAGCACCTTTGAAAATGAGACCAATTATTTAGATTCCTCAATATGAACCAAGGCCCTAAGTAGTCTCTTGTAATAGACACATAAACAGCTCTGGTTTACCTTTTTAAATGGAAAATCTTAATTGACTGAGACTTCAATCAATATTTTGTCATTCAGACCTGATGCAACTAAGTTGTCCATGTTTACAAACACTCCATTGTTGAGTTCCTCAGTCTTTCCAAGACTTAATGGTGTTTTGATGAATAACATTCTGCTGGTTAATTTGTAGCTAGTTATCTTTAAACACCTAGACAGATCGTCTATAGTATTAGATATGCTTTGAAAAAATCCCTTCGGCCATGTGCAGGAGGGAATTACAAATTTATCACTAAATAGATTTTTAATTTTTAAGTAATGGTTCATTGTAACCTTAGTGGTAAAATATAAATATTTTACAATTGGTTGAATGTAAAAATTACTACTAAATTAATACTGATTTCAAAACTAAAAATAATAATCCATGGACACTGCCCTAATTATAAAATATTTATAATTAAATAAGTTATGAAATCTAATTTCAATTCATATTTTCTTCTAATACATTAGACAAACGAATTAGACATAAAATAATTGTTAAATCCTGTTTGTCATTTTTGAAAGATGTATGAGAAATCAGTACATGCAAACCCTACAATACTCAAATATTTTTCTTTTGCATACAGATCCAGTCTAAAATTATATTTCCAAATATTACCACGTCATCCCCACTTCATTTTGTTGTAGAAGTAGCGCAAATTGAAAATGCAGATCTAAAAGAAACCAGTTAGGGCTTAGCCAGATGTTGAGAATCCTGAAATCCCACTAGAAACCTGGGAAGTTTCTACTTGCATTGAAAATATTCCACTATGTCTTGTCTGATTACAGCCTGTATTCCTAATGAAGAATACTTACTAGGTGGCCCATTAATATATTCAACACAAATAAGGATTGCAGAATCAAGCCTAAAGCAAATTATTATTTATTATGGAACTCACCAAGAGGTCCCAGTCATATATCAAGGTCCTCTCTGTTACGAGTTGACACACAGCTTACAATCTAAGGATGAGATGAGACAATAGATAGACACAACACACAGTTCGGGCAATTGCTCTTATAGCCTGTTCAAGTGCAGAGATGAGAGCATATTCTCAGTTGATATAAATGATCATAGCTCCATTGACTTCAGTGGGACTATGACAATTTACACTAGCTAAGAATCTGCCCAATGGTGCATTGCTTCATTTGTTTATAATCGCTTTAGTTATGTGACCATTATTGATCTCTTCTATGACTCCGGAAAGTTTTTCATACTGTGCTCTTTTTCTTTGATTATATTAAATATGCCCAGCAGCAATGATACAGACTCTAATTTGCAGTGAGTGAAATATTGTATGTATTTGATCGTCACTTGTTGAAAAATTAAAATAAAAATAAATTGCATTGGCAGTACATAGGTGCTTGAAACATTTCAAGGAATATAGAGGATATTCTAGTGGCTTTCTTTATGCAGGACTGGGACAGTCATTCCAGCAACAAGGCTCTGACTGTCATAACAGGAGATTATTATGCAGTTTGGCAGCCAAAATCTGGGAGGTTTAGGAGCTGTCATTGTGAGAGGTGAGCATTCCTACAGATCTGGGAAAGGGAGCTTTTGGATAAATTGGACATGGAATGTAAGAGCAAAACTCACATTATTTTGCGGGCACTTCTTTGTGAAATGAGCTTAACAGACAGCTTCAGAAACACCATGCAGTTATTGCTTGGCTTAGATCCAGCACTGGCTGAGACACATTGCATGGTGCAAAAAAGAATGGTGTGGCAGTAGTACATCCTGATTTTGTTCATGCAAGTTGGGATCTTCTTACAACACCCCCTTTCATGCAGTATGTGGCTGAAAAGTCAATTATAAAAAAAAAAAAAGAAAGAAAAGGACTTGCTGTATGTAAAAGTTCTATTTGCAAATGTTGTGGTTAGCTGGACTGATTCTGCATGGAGCTTAATGAAAGATGAGCATAGGGAATTTGAGGAAATGTGGAACAGTGAGAATTGAAGATTACAGGCATACAATTGAGGTGTGAGTGCTGTGGGGTTGTGGGTAGGAAGGTGGTTTATCCACCTGACAGCAGGCTCATACCATTCACTGTGAGATGGGGGAGGGGAGCAACCTCAGCAAAGTAAGGGTTGCTTGGTAGTACTTGTGATGAAGGGTTACTTGCCATAGTGTAAACGAGCCTGGATAGTGAGGATTTTCTAATCACACTGACTCAGTGTGGCTTGATGTACTGCCCTCTTGTCAGAGGCGGCCTTAGGCTATCTGGGGCCCTAGGCGAAGGCCCATTGTGGGGCCCCTACAAGGCCTAAGCCCTGAGCCGGCCCCTGGTCTCCGCGCCAGCCCCCACGCCCTGAGCCAGCCCCCACACCTTGTGCCGGACTCTGGGCCCCCATGCCGTGCCTGCTCCTGAACCCTGAGCCAGCCCCTGCGCCAGCCCCCCGAACAGGGCCACGCTGGCCCCCGTGCCCCCAAGCTGGTCCCCGGGCCAGCTCCCGGGCCCCCATGCCAGCCCCCAGGCTCCTGAGCTGGCTCCTGGACCCTCGAAGAGGGCCACGCCGGCTCCCAGGCCCCCGCGCTGCCTCGGGCTCTGAGATCACCCCCACTGTGGCCCCTGGGCTCCCAAGCCGGCCCTCAGGCCCCCGAACAGGACCATGCCAGCTCCCAGGCCCCGATCCAGTCCCCGGCCCCCAAACCGGCTCCCCCCACAGCACTTACCTTGCTGTGGAGGTGGGGACAGGATGGAGTGGGGAATCGCGGCCAGCAGGAGGAAGCCTGGAGCAATGTTCCCTCTAAGGTTTGGCGGTTTGTGTGCAAAATTTTCAAGCCATGTGCAAAACATTTTCTGAATAAAATTTTTGTGTAAACTCACACAACAGAAATTATAGGCATTAATTGAAGTTAAAGTGATTGTAAATAGAATTAATTAATTGGGTTTAGTTACTTGAATTTGAATGAATTTTGAATTGAAATTTAATTTTTAGAAAGGTTTTTATTTAAAATTAATTTTTTAAAAGTTTTTTTAAAAAAAAGAAATGGAAGGAAAGAAAGAAGGAAGGAAGGAAGAGAAAAAGAAAAGAAGGAAGAGAAAGAAAGAAGGAAGGAAGAGAAAGGAGGAAGGAAGGAGGAGGAAGGAAAGAAGAGAAAGAAAGAAAAAAGGAAAAGAAAGAAGGAAAGAAAAAGGAAGACAAGGAAAGAAGAGAAAGAAAGAAAGAAAAAAGAAGGAAGAGAAAGAAAGGAGGAAGGAAGGAAGAGAAAGAAGAAAGGGAGAAGGAAGGAGAAGAGAGAAGGGAGGAAGAGAAAAAGAAAAAAGGAAGAGAAAAGGAAGGAAGGAAGAAGGAGAGAAGGAAAGGAAGGAAGCAAAGAAAGAAAAAGAAGGAAGGAAGAGAAAGAAGGAAGGAAGAGAAAGGAGGAAGGAAGGAGGAGGAAGGAAAGAAGAGAAAGAAAGAAAAAAGGAAAAGAAAGAAGGAAAGAAAAAGGAAGACAAGGAAAGAAGAGAAAGAAAGAGAAAAAAGAAGGAAGAGAAAGAAAGGAGGAAGGAAGGAAGAGAAAGAAGAAAGGGAGAAGGAAGGAGAAGAGAGAAGGGAGGAAGAGAAAAAGAGAAAAGGAAGGAAGGAAGGAAGAAGGAGAGAAGGAAAGAAGGAAGGAAAGAAAGGAAGGAAGCAAAGAAAGAAAAAGAAGGAAGGAAGAGAAAGAAGGAAGAGAGAAAGGAGAAAGAAGGAAGAGCGAAAGAAAAAAGAAGGAAGGAAGAGAAAGA
>ML685795.1:5206613-5335692 GCA_007922175.1 Pelusios castaneus | reverse complement strand
GAGAAAGAAGGAAGAGCGAAAGAAAAAAGAAGGAAGGAAGAGAAAGAAGGAAGAGCGAAAGAAAAAAAGAAGGAAGGAAGAGAAAGAAGGAAGAGAAAACAAAAAAAGAAGGAAGGAAGAGAAAGAAGAGAAGCCGAGGCTGCTGGCTGGGGGGACCCGACTGGGGCCCCGGGAGGCCGCCGGTGGGGCTGAGCAGACCCCGGCTCCGGAGGCCGATCCCGGCCCTGGGCCAGGAAGTCAAGGCAGCCGGCGGGTAGGAGCCCAGGAGCCTGCCCCAGCTACGGCCACGCTGCTGCCCTGGCCGCGTGGGGGAGGCAGGCAGGCCTGCGCACCTGCCCCAGCCCTGAGCCTGCCTGCTCTGCCCTGGGGGCAGGGAGGGCCAGCCCAGAGGCCGGGTGCCAGCTGGGTCTGCCGTGGCAAAGCCACAGCCCTAGGGGTCTGGATGGAGCGGTGGGGGCTGCCGGGATGCACGGGGGATGCGACGGCTGCTGTGCGGCTATGCACTCGCGCAGCTAAGAGGGGACATAGAGCCACGGCAGGCGGCTCTTGTGGCCCCAACACTCAGGCCACGCTGGGGGGTGGGGCCAGCAGGGGAAGCCTGAGTGGTGCTGCTGCCACTCAGGATTGGCATGCCGGGGGTTGCGTGCCGGGGGTTGCTGACCCAGTAGGGGAGCAGGTGACTGACCCTGAGGGGGCCCCTTGTTGCTCACCTGCCTCGCCTACCCCAAAAGCCGCCTCTGCCTCTTGTTCAGTTAATTAAGTTGAAGGAGAAATGATGATGCAGGCTGGCTTGTCCTACTGACTATCATTAGGAAAAGCTAGGATGAAAGCAGTTCACTCTGAAAGTTTCCCCTGTTCATGTATTTCAGTCCTGTTTTGCAGGTACCTCCTGCAGAAGTTCATTTCTCCTGCTTACTCCATGCTTAGTATCATTCTGCTGAGACTTCAGCAAAGGTGGTAATTATTGCCAATTATAATGATAGTTCTTATGATGTGGTGCTATGGGCTGATGGAACATAGTCAATACAATCCAAAAGACATGATGATGAGTTGATAATAGACTGTTAGAGAGAGACTTAGAGAATAAATATTGCTAGATACTCTGGAGGGCAGGGACAGGATCCAGGGAGACTTGGACAAATTGGAACACTGGGCCAAAAGAAACCTCATGAGGTTCAACAAAGACAAGTGCAAAGTCCTGCACTTAGGACGGAAAAATCCCATGCACTGCTACAGGCTGGGGACCGATCGGCTAAGTAGCAGCTCTGTAGAAGAGGACCTGGAGGTTATGGTGGACGGGAAGATGAATATGAGCCAACAGTGTGCCCTTGTTGCCAAAAAGTCAAATGTTATATTAAGCTGCATCAGTAGGAGTATTGCCAGCAGATCGAGGGATGTGATAATTCCCCTCTATTCGACACTGGTGAGGCCGCATCTGGAATACTGTGTCCAGTTTCGGGCTCCCCACGACAGAAAGGATGTGGAAAAATTAGAAAGAGTCCAGCGGAGGGCAACAAAAATTATTAGGGGGCTGGGGTACATGACTTATGAGGAGAGACTGAAGGAACTAGGCTTATTTAGTCTACAGAAGAGAAGACTGAGGGGAGATTTGATAGCAACCTTCAACTACTTGAAGGGGTGCTCCAAAGAGGAGGGAGCTAGGCTGTTCTCGAGGGTAACAGAGGACAGAAGGAGCAATGGTTTCAAATTACAGCTGGGGAGGTCAAGGTTGGATATTAGGAAAAACTTTCTCACTAGGAGGGTGGTGAAGCATTGGAATGGGCTACCTCGGGAGGTTGTAGAATCTCCATCTTTGGAGTTTTTTAAGGCCCGGTTAGACAAAACCCTGGCTGGGGTGATTTAGTGGGAGTGGTCCTGCTTTTTAGCAGGGGGCTGGACTAGATGACCTCGTGAGGTCCCTTCCATCTCTATGATTCTATAATTCTATAATATACATGAGCATCAGTTATCCAGTCTTCCATTGGGCAAGCACCTCATTATGGGATATGAAAGGAAAAGGATAGCCTTTTAATGTAGCTGAATATCATTTAGAGGAATATCTTCTAACAGCTTTCTTTCACTTGCTGCATGTTCTGCTCAGCCAGCTTCTGTGGAAGTTGGGTGAAAAGAGATCAACAGCTTCCAGCCAGGCTAATAGCGAGTAGTTTCCTCTTTGCCTGATAAGTCACTTGGCCAACAGCAAGCTAATTAGAAAACTTTTTTCTTAAAGCTGCTCTATGAAAAGCCTCATTCTAGTTTTGTCCTCCTACTTTTCCCATTTGACTTCTGTGGACCAAACATCTAAGGGACAATCTGCTGTGAAGGTGCTTCACTATCTTCCTTCACAGGTAAATTCATGCTATGTTAGTTATTGGAACAGAGTGAAATAACATCAGAATAGCTTATTACTGATTTCGTGTTCACTGAAAGGACAGCCTCCTATCATGTGTGGATATTTGCCCATTAGGGACTGGAATGAAACCCCAACTAAGGGCTTGATCAGCCTTCAAATCAGTAGTCACACCAGGACTAGATTGAAACTGGTGGCTGAGAAGTGAAACGCTTCATGTCCCCTTACTAGCCCTTGAAGTGACCTAGTATTTCTAAAATGCTCCCCGTCCTATATCTTCAAAATAAGTCATAATTGTCATAGTAGAAGCATGAAGTTTTTCTTTTGAGGCACCTACTATTTAGTCTCCTCAGGAATAGAAATTAATGATAAACTGAGTAAATTAGAGATAAACTTTTCAAGTGATGGAACTGAGAATCAGTTGACTTCTGCCAAATACTCTAGAGTATGGGGTTCAATCACTTAATTCTTCACAGCAAATTAGAAATAGAACTCCAGCTGGTCCTGTCAAAAGGAGGCTGCTGTTTAGATTCCAGTTTTTTATGCTCCTCAAATGTCAGATTCAGATGGATGTATTCGAATTGCTGTGACTTGGTTGAAAACTGCTTAATCGGTTCAAAACGTGAATTTCTGTAAGGTATTATAAAGATATAGTTGAAGGCATAATGTATATTTTCTTCTTCATAGCAACTGTCCATTAGCAGTAATAGGAGTTACATATGCACATCAGAGAGCTAAGCCTTATTCTTCTTGCATGTCAACACTTTTTCTTGAACAGTAATTAAACTCTGATTATGAAGCAAAATGTGTATTTCTAGCACAGAGACCCTAACCCTCTTGGAATAAATTTCCTTTGTTAGGACAACGAAAAGGGAATATTCTAAGAGGGAAAATATTTCCTGACAGCTGGGGAGGAGGGGTTTTGTTTGTTTGTTTGTTTTGATATTGAAAAACAAATAGAAACCTTTTTAAAAAAGGCTCAGTTAAATTCTGCTCTCAGCTCCCATTGACATCCGTAGGGGGTTGGGCACCTGAAAGCTATCACCATATGCTGCTCTCACTTTATAATAAAGTCCCTAGGTTAGCCTATTGATAAGACAGAGTCCAATGGGCCTTTTCTAGATTTTTCTTATTCTATTTAACTTTGACCTTTCAGGCTGATGTTTTCCATAGTTGTTTTGATCATTAGTTTTTCTTTTTTGTTCTAGGAAAATCGTGACCAAAAAATGTTTGTCATTTTAGAGTAGGAAGAGAACTAAAATAGTTCTTAAATTATGGTAATATGAGACCAGTTCTAGTGCCCCATTGGTTTGGGTAGAAACATTGTCTCTGGGGGTGGAATCCACAAAGCTATTTAGACACCTGAGTGCCCCCCACTGAAATACACAATTCCAGCTGAACGCTGTGGTACATCACTCACTCTGCACCTGAGTACGGTTTTCTTTCTCCAGAGTAAGAAGTACCTAGGTTCCTCTGGTCTAGGTATCCAGACATGTAAACTCCAGAGTGATTCACAAACAAGGGGAAGACAGGTATTCAGTCACCTATCTTTCCCAAGGGGCCTGATTTGGTAGATGTCCTGTGCATGTTCCTAAAGATTGGGCCCTGTTCAAAATCTGGCCAGAGAAGCGGATTCACACCTTATTAGTAATGGCGAGTGCAATCACCTGAGATGTGAGACACCCAGGTTCAATTCCTCCTTCCTGGCAGAAGGGGAGAGGAGTAGAACACCTCTCAGAGTGCTCTAACAAATGAGCTATTCTAATATGTGCTTAGACATGACTGAAGAACTATACTACATGTAAATCATGTCAACTCTAATCAGAGAACAGGTCTATATTTTGAGCATGGTCACTGTGAATACAATTCTGTGAGACTCTCTCAAATATTAATGCCAGGATTAGTGAAGGAAAATGATCTTATTACAAGAACAGATGAAGTAACTTTGGTTTTATTAAAATAATAAAGATTTTTTTTTTAGTAAACCCTGTCTACAAAACTACTTTGCCATATTAGTAGATATTATGTGCTAATTTCTCTCTTTGGTTAGATAATTATCTTAATATAAGAATCCTAAGTGACTACAATAGTTAATTTATTGGAATGCTTTTAGTAGAACACTTTACCCTTGTCTCCTTTCTTAAGCTAAAACTGATCTGGTCATTATCTGAGGTCTCAATTCATGAAAAAAAAAAAAAGCATGGGGACTTCTGGATGTAATGAAGATATAAAGAGTGAACTGCAACTATAAAGAATTATTGTAAATTTAGGAGCAATTGCATTATTATCTCTCAGATCAAAAAATTGAAGGAAAAAAGGTGGAAACACTTTGAAAGCAGAGAACTTGTTAGTTAAGTGATGGCTGTCTGGTAATCAGAAAAAGAATAGCCTTCTGTAAATGCCATTTTTTGTTTTACAAGAGCTCTTATCTTGTGAACTGTTTGCAAAGCTGTCAAAGTCAGGTTCAATTGCACCCTGGTTGCAGAGAGTACTAGCGCTATTTTCTAAATAATATTAACAAGTAGTTCAAGACTTGTTTAAAAAATAATAAGAAGAAAGTTTTGTAGATCAAAGTAAAACTGCAGAATTTCCACCTGAAGATACTTTTGTCACAGGGTGCATGTAAGGTGGTTATCTGTTATAGACGGTATGTGAGGTGTTTGCTTTTATAGAGCTTGATCTCTTTGACCTTCCTGGATATTTCCCTCTGGATTTGAAGATATGGGTAGCTGATTTTGTGCATCCATGAGCTAGGCAGGGAGTCACCTCTGAATATTTACCTGGGTAAATGTTCCAGTTGTTACCTAATCCAAGATGTGTTCCATCTGCTTCTGTAACAAGACTAGAGCATAACTTAATGGAATCCTGTTCTGCATGGTTGGGATGCCATAGTCATGGAGGGAGGGTTGGGTCGCTAGTCTTCACAGCAGCAGATCATTTGAAACACTTATCAGATAAGGTCTAATATTCTCTCATCACCACACATTTTTAAATCACTTCCAACCGTATAACTCATGCAAACTCCCTTGGAGGGAAGGAATGTTGTCATAGAGGCTGTAGAAGTAGCATAGAAGCATTCAGTCTTCATGTGAATGGACCAGCCCTTCATTTCATTTCCAGAACCGATGAGACTCTTCCTATGGAGGTCAGGAATTGGTCACTTTGGAAGGTCATGCCTTCTGCTTACTCCACAAGGTATTGAGGGGAGGGCAAACTACATCATCCCTGATTGGGTAACTCAGTGACTTGAACTGGTGACACGGCGCTCTCTTGAATGGAGAAAAATCCACAGAAGGGACTTGACCCAACATAATTGGGTTATTCTTAAGCATCTCTAAAATAAGGTCCAATGTATTTTTCATCTATATACAGTGCATTGGGGGTAACTTAAAAGGATGCTCACTTTCCTTAACTCCCATGTACATCAACAGATTTGTAGGTGTTCAGTAATTTTTAAAAATCAGGCCTTGTATTTGTTTACACATAAGTGTGCTGTGTAGCCTCTCTACCTGCATTTTAGAAACATAGTGAGCACAGTGCATTAAGGGGTAAAGCAGATAATTTGTCAGTGGTGTACATGGAGAAAAGTTTCCTAGTTATTAAATAGAAGCGGGATGAACCTAGTACTTACACTTAAACTCTCAAACCCAGTAACATAGTATTTGCCTAAAATATGTCATTACTATGGACAGAAGGAATTGAGTGCCAAATTTTTCCACCTACCAAAATATCTTAGAGAAACATTTGGTGCCATTTAAATAGAAAATATTGTACTGTGCCAGAAGACTGATTTATTTTTTAATATCTCTGAGTTGTGATGACCATTGTCGAAGATGTTTGTAGTGTGAAAATATGTGGGTTTTCTTGCGTCTTTTTTTTTAATTCGTGATGATCATATTGAAATTTTTAGTCCATGTCATATCTAAAAAATATGAAGCATTTTTGGAGACAAGCTTTTGTTTACACCACTACAGATGGTTGGAATAAATTAGTGGACTCACTAAAGAGCAGTTCATTTTAGTTTAAAATGCATTTGGATACTTATCAAAGCTCACAAGGTGGCCATTTTATGTGATTTATTGTTTTATTTGGGTATGGAATTGTGAAGCACAAAAGCTATGTTAAAGTAGTGGCAAGGGTTTGAATTTACCATCCTTCCTCCTTGCAAAAGGAGGAATTTATAGTTTCCCTCACAACACACCCTATCGTGCTTATGTACCGCGGGATGTAGTGGATTATTTTGCATAGCTACCTTTCCCTAGAGACCACTGCAAAAATCTAGTTGTAAAGAGGAAGATTAGCAATGCAGATTTAGCTTGAACATTTAATTTCTTTGCTAATAGAAATTTAAATCAAACCATTACTCCTAAATTTATGAAGAGATGCACAAGGATTTCATTACTTGTTGGGATTAGTGGGAGACAGAGGGTCACAGTGTTACCCGTACACCACTTTGAGGAAATCTGACTGTTAGCTTTTCAAATTGCCACAATTTTATGATGATTCTCACTTTAAACTCATGGGGGAGATCTGTGAAGGGACCTGGCACAGCTCTTTCAGACACCTTATGCCATTAGAAATCAGGTATAGCAGTGCTATGCTATGGCCCATCATGCTGTGCACTGTAGGGTAGAAAAGCTATTTTATGTTGAGTGCCAAATTTTTATTTCAAAAATCACTTAAAATCTATGGACTAGAAAGAGAAGAAATGATCAAATCTTAACTGTCTATCACTGCCCATTGAGGGACATGACTCCCACTTAGTTACTTGGGGATCTTTACAATGCTATAGATTCTACAAGTAAAATCACAATTAAGTATGATTTTCTTTTTATTAAAGGGAGAAATTAAACAAAACACAAAATAAAACCGAGTTACTTCTGTTACAATCTCCTGTATGTTTTTCTGTAGAGAGCTTTTAGCTTAGATTGAACTTTGGAGTGGGCCTACCTTTGGCGGAAGTGTTACCTGGAGTTCTGCCAACCCAGAGCTCGTAGTGACTTTACTTTGCGAGAGGTAGTGTCAGGAAAAAAGCCAAATGGAGACGCGATAAAAACAGTATAACACAAGTGCTCTTACTTTAAAGCTATGACAACAGAGTCCTGTGGCACTTTTAAAGACTAACAGATTTATTTATCGCATCGAAGTGGGATTTTTCTCCCACGAAAGCTCATGCGATAAATAAATCTGTTAGTCTTTAAAAGTGCCACAGGACTCTGTTGTCTTTCTACAATAGACTAACACGGCTACCCCTTTGGAATTTAAAGCTATGCTTTTACTTAGGCTCAAGCACGTATGCACATCTGCAACAGGTCTGTAAAACATCCCAACCCTCAGCCCTTAATCATCAAAATCTGGGGTGGCTTTTGAGTGGAAACAGCAATGTCTTTCTAATTGGCTTGATCTTTCAGCTGCCATTGGAGGATCCAGAAGCTATGTCCAAGAAGAGATCCCAAAAACAATAATATATCAAGAAAAAGGAAGAACAGTTTCAAAAGCTAGACCTAAGTCTGCCAGAGTACTTAATTAACTAGATGTTCCTATAGAATCTGTGTATCTTGAGGCCTGGACAAACATCTCTCAAAAGGCATGCATAAATTAGCTTCTTGTCTTTCCCTGGAAGACAGATCCCAGCACTTTCACCAGCATGTCCCTCAGGTAGGTGGTGCAGGATCAGGCAAAGTTCAGCAAGAGGTTCCCCTCCTCTCAAGGTTTAGTCATGCCAACGCTACACAGGCCTGCAGAAAGGCCTACCAAGTTTAGCTGCTGTTAGCAACCTATAATAGACTGTCATGTGGTCTCTAGCCCTTTAACTGGTCTATCAAAATTTCCCTGTATGGTTGCACTCATTTAAAGAAGAGTCAAACTCAAAGGTATATTCTTTTCTAAGTCCTGGTTTATTGCACCATAGAGAATGAAAACTGGATAGGTAAAAGTCTTGTTCAAGGATTGGAAAATCCTTTTCTTCAGTTAACATGAATAACTGAAACAGTTTATAAATAGGCAAAGGTAAGTGATCTTAACTAATCCTTATGAAACCAAAGAAAAATACTTACATTCAGTTACTTGAACCATTCAAGGAGTTGTCTTGAAGTAATGAATAATAAGTATCTTAAAATCAAATTAAATCTATTTCTTTATCAAGGTTAGTATGTGTCCTTTTCAGGAATACATAATCTAAACTTGTTTGATTTGTGGAAATCGTCTGACCTGAATCTGTCAATCACACTTCACTGGATTTATTGTCACCTCTCAGACTTTAAGATTTCCATTTTCAAGCGTCTGACAAAATGGGATTTCTCCCACGAAAGCTCATGCAATAAATAAATGTTAGTCTTTAAAGTGCCACAGGACTCCTTGTTTGATAGTCTAAAACATTTTCCTGTTTAACAAGAGAAAACTGTTCCTTGTTTTAAAACTGTGCTTTCATTTCAATATCCCACTCAAATCATTACCAGAAAACTTTAAATTTAATTTTATAGTGTACCAAAAACTCTCTTAAACTTATAAGGTATCAATTTAAGTTTGCAAGGGGCTTCTTGGTTCTGCTTGTTGGCTGGGGGCTGTGTCAGGGAACATGGAATCTGAACTTTCTGCACTCAGTCTGCATAGGAAGAGCTGGCCTGGAGCAAAATGTAATGAATTTTGCACCTCTGTCTTGGGAGCGGTGTCCTCTCTCTCTCCCCGATTCATGTTTGTTAAGGTTCTGGATCTTAAAAATAAAGTAAGGTTATGTTACAATCCTCAAGAAATATTTTGTTTACCTAACATACCAGAGAACTGGTGACAAGGCTGGAATTTTTTTTAGAGCAAATATAAAATGGCTGCATATTCCAACTCAATGAAAAAGGAAGGTTTTTGCAACATACTTAGATTTAGGTAGTGCTTTCATAAAAATGTTATTGAAGATACTGATAAACAAAGGGCTATTTTCCTAACCCTGATTTGTAAAACCACATTTATCACTGAACCCTCCTCCCCTGCCCCCAAATAAAACAAAACTTCTAGACAGGTAGTCATGTTAGTCTGTGTGAAGTAAAAACAACAAGAGGCCCGTGGCACCTTAAAGACTAACAAATTTCTTCAGGCATTCTATGAGCCTGTATACTGTTTATACTGTTTGGCGTCACCCCTCGGGGGTGTTATTCATCGAGGGGACCAGGCAGACGCCGGGTTCTTTTTCCACCGGGATTATAGCCCGGCCTTGATCTGATGGAAGGGAGGCGCTGACAGATACATCAGTAGTCAGGGGAACTAGAACTGAATAATAAAGGGTTAAACCGAGCCAGCCGATAACCCAGGTAATTACCAAAGGAATTAAGTGCTGTTTCCATAGGGGAAACAGAAAAAGGGGGAGTGGAGTGTCAGGAATTAACAGTACCATGGCAAATAACAATAGAATAGAATCAAGAGAATTATAAGTACAAAGTGTTTATTACAGATCATCTTGGGTACAAGAAGACATATTTTTGCTTATCTCTTTTGTTCGTGCACTCTTTTTAACTGTTACACACTTGCAAGGTTTATCTATGCTGTTATACTATGATATTCTTGTGCTGCAGCATGCTTTAGAATTACTTGTTATTTAATAACTAAAACTATTCTTATTACTCTGCACTTGCCCCTAGCAACAAAGGGGTGCCCCTAACTTCAAAGGGGACGGCAGGCTATCTACCTGTACTCCCAGGCTGGGGTGCTAAACTGCTTGATCCCTAACCTTAGCCCAATACTTTTACAACCTAGGTTTGGGGAACTAAAACTAACTTCTAGTTTATCCAGTTGTTAAAAGAACAACCTTCCTGCTGCAATCCCTTTAAGGGGACTGAGCCCTACACATCCCTAACCTTATACCTATCCCCCCGTACCCTCGGGGACCAGGGTTCTAACCTACTTCTGTCCTTACACCTGGACTCGGGGTACTAAGCTTCAATTTCTATTTCAGTTACTTATATACCTGTTACACATATACCTGTTACTTATATACCTGTAGCTACCAGTGTTCACCGAGGCCTCTTGTGATTTCTTAATACGCACCGAACTCCTTACCAACGTGTCAGTTTCGCCACCGTCGGGGATCAGGTGCTGACCTTTCTTTGATGAGTTCGGGCCAACGTGCCAGTCCAGTCGGCTTCATGACTAGGACCTGACCTTTCTCTTTCTTCTCTGGACTGACCCCAGTCGCTACAGTGACCGGAGCCACTGGGCGTCTTGAGTCAGTCCAAACCTGTCCGAAGGGGGTATCTGTGGGGCTGATATTTATAGAGCTTTAGCCCCCTGTGCCCCTCCTGTTTTTACAGAGGTTCCCACAGTCTTTGCCACATTGCCATCGATCATTTTAGTTAGCTGTAAGCTTATCAGGGAGCTATCAGGGAGTTCTCTTCTCGTTAGGGTGCTCGTTAGGGCTGCAGGTGCTCCTTAGGTGACGTCTGAGTTCTTGGCATAGGTTCATGTGAGCGGTTATGCTAAGGCCTTTGAAAACTGGTTCAGGCTTGGGCCTATACTTGCTAACTACTACTCTTAAAACTAGTTTCCCCTAATAATATAAATTCCCATTAACCTAATCCTCTTTATAGGCATAAGCTTTTGTGAGCTCCAGCTCACTTCATCAGATGCATGCAGTGGCCATTTCATACAGCTAAATTCAGTGCCTTGCATGGTGACAGTTTCCAGAGAGGTAGTCAGGTTAGTCTGAATACAGCAAAAACAGCGAGAGTCCTGTGGCACCTTGTTTACCACAAGACCTCAGTGGTCTTCTGCAGTAACCCAAACCAACTTGTCTTTTGCAGTAAATTGCCATGAATTTAGAGATGGCTGAATGTTATAGGAAGCACCACTAGAGGGAATGGTGCACACTGCGCTGTGTGAATCTACAAAGGGAAAGGTGCCTCCATTTGAAAATAAACTGACCTCATCGTGGTATGTCTGGGAAGAAGAGCATCAGCAGGCAGATGAAAAGGATAATAAATTAATTGTAATTGAAGGAAATGGACCCCCACTGATGGGCAGAACCTGGCTATATGATCTTAAATTGGATTAGGGTGTAGTACATCACATGACAGAGTGGGGACGTAGAAAGAAAAATGCAAAGGTGTATTTTGTATTGACATTAATTTGGTAACGGTTGTAATAGTGATACCAGTTGTGCCTGGCCAGGTCTTTCCTGAAGGCTAGATCTGTGCCATATGCTCAGTGTTTCTGGAAAAACTAACTAGAACTGCAAAAGCAGGATATAATTTCATTTGTGGAGTTCAGAGCAGGGCCAATTGGAGTGGGGGTAGGAGGGCCATGAACCTCAAGCTCAAAGGGGGTCTTAATTTTAGACATTTGTGAATTTTTTATATTTGATAAGTTTCTCAACTTTGTGTGTGTGTGTGTGCGTGTCCGCGCCTTATTTTGTTGTCATTTTTTATTTTTATTATTGCTGGGGGCCTCAAAAGCTGGAAGTGGCTCAGGCCTCTCTGGAGCTCTCTGAAAGGGCTTGGTTCAGAGAATGGGCTACACCAGTTGTGTTTTATCCCAAAGGGTGATGGCTGCCGTAAGAATTTTTGGTTGCTATTTACTCCTTTTATTGTGGCTTCTTTGTCTTGCTACTGTTTGCTTGCTTGAAAGAGATCAGATGAATAGGCTGAGATAAAAGTGAAACGGGAATGCTGCTGGAAGTAGAGATGGCAGAAGTGTGTGCTGTTTGCTTAATTCTGATATATAATATATATACTTTACTCCTTTCATGGCTTTATTTGAGGGAGGTGAAAGACATACTTTTAGGCTTGGCAAGATTTAAATATTTGTTGTCATCCTTTCATTGGTTTAAAAGTTTTATGATATAGTCCTGATAACATCTTCAGATGATGAATATGTAATCTCTTTGCACATACAACAGGGTGGTATTTGTCTTTGTTCTTGTGGATAGAAAAGTCACATCCCTTACAATTTTTAACTCCTATATTTAGCCCATTATTTGAGATATTACTTCCGGGTTTGATAGGAGTTGGAATTCTGTTTCAAATAAGTCCAAATATCCTTACTTTATATAAACATTTTTATTTTACTTTGTCTTTTCAAACTTAAATTATTCATACCTTTAGCTTAGATAGAACCCAGACTGTCTCAACAAGTCTTGGTGAGATGGTTGTTGCTCCTTTTAAGGACTAGCAGATAACAAGTTCCCCAGTTAATTACAGTGTTCTATACTTTATGGGAATTTAATCTAGTAACCATTGATTCAAGGTTATTTTGATATTTTAATACATAAAACATCTTACTATTTACATGGCAACGGTATCAGGGCACTTATGAGGCTTGCATTTTAATAAAAATTTGCAAATAAACATTTAGAAGCTTATACCATTTCTAAGCACTTCAGGAATAAACAAACATCTTCAACTAAACATTTCCCAACTATGTGTTTTCCTTAAAGTGACATGAAGAGCAAAATGTATTTCTTTTATAACACGTTTCTAATAAGAATGCTCCTAGAATTCTTTGGTTTTTAATTTAAAACTGAAGTCTGTTTTCAGTAAAGAAGAAAGAAGGCCACTGGCTAAGCTTTTGCGGCCGTGACAAACCAGATGCCTTTGGTTTGAGCTCCTAGAAAAACAGTATCACCATATTCATTAATAATGGAGAGGAGCCTGGCTCTTGGAGGATCTCTCCTGCTGATGTTTGTAATTATAGGAAACCTTTCATAAAAAGGCAATATGCAATAGTTTACCCCCAATGAAAACTCCTCCTAAAATCTCTCTATACAAACACAAATCACGATAACTGATGTTACATGAAATAAGTCATATAGGCTATTACAACAAAATGAAAGTTCTAAAACTGCATTCCAGAATCAGCAATTGGACCTGGAAGTTGTAAGTATACATATATGGAGAAGGAGAAGGTAGTCTCCTTACAGCTTCTCGTGCTTGTTGCATATCAGGGAAAAGTGGATAATTTCTAAATGTCTTTAATTATGCTGAATATTTCATTAAGTAAGAAAAGCATTTAAAAACAAACATAAGCTGCCATTCTCCAAGGACCATGTAGATACAGTATGTAGAAATATTTCTTCAAATCGAGTAACAGTGGAGACAAATGTAATGCTATCTGGAGTAAATTTTACACAATGTTAATTTTGCATTAATACTGAGGTTTTCCCCCAGCATGCTCCTTCTATCTACCCCTGTTAACACCAGCACGAGGAGGGGATCTAGCACTGGAAACAGCAGAGTTGGTGATGGTTGACAGTGGAGCTGGAGACTACACAGGGTGAACTCTCTGGTGGCAATTTAGTTCCAATAGTTTTATGTGAACAAAGAAATCCCATTAGCACACGACTAGCTCCATGGATATTTCAGAAACAATATCATTCCAATAGACTTTTCAGAGCAAGTCCCAGTTCTTGGTGATAGTTTTCAACAATATTTCCATTTATAGGTGAAGTCCAATATTGAACTTCAGTGTTGACGTGTGCAAATTGATGTAAATACTCTCTGTAGGAGTGGGGATGGACAACGGAGATAGCAAAAGTTGCAGATCTCAGAAATAGGCTGTCTTTAGTAAAGTAAAGAACTTGCACTGCTCTTCCTTCTCCCTACCTTCCCACCCTGCAAAAAAGTAGTTCACATTTGCTGAGTGAGGTCCTCTGACTTCTAGCAGAACACAGTACACACTATGTCTCTACATTAAATTTGGTTGGCTCATTTTTCATACTAAAATACTTTGCTACCTTGCCATATAACCTTGATAGACAATTGAGTACATAAAACTACCAGCAATAACAGAGATACACAGCCTTGGGCGTAAGAACATTTCTTAAGAAGGGAAATCATGGCAGGGAAAATGGAACTGTATCTTTTTCATCTAAAATGCCATGTGTAGACAGCAGTGGGGAGGGAGGATTGGATTTGGTTCAATGCCACATCCATAGAACTGCAGCAACCTGCATAGAAGTTGGAGGGTGGTGCACAGGTTGGCTATGTATATATGTTTTGGCTTCAATGCTAGCTGCGGTTAGGGGCACCTCTGCCCATGATTAAGTAGCTCTTTAAAATTAATTTTAGAAATATGGAGTCCATTTGTGTTACACAGTACACAATACATGAAACAAGGAAACACACCCATATTCCTCTATCGAATCAGCAGTGGATTTAAGGCATGAAGTTGGCTATGAAGTAAAGATAATTCTGACTTGTGTGTGAGAGAGGTTTAAATTGATGTATCAAAACTTTTATTTTAATTTTGTTAAATGCAAAGAAAATTAGCCACAATAGGTAAAACGCAGAGGTGAGGTATAAGGTGGAGTAAATTAAGGCTCCTTTCACTTACATGGACTCCTGTATGTATTGGTTAGCAAAGGTAATTAAGAGTTTGTCTAGACAAAACGTTACTGCACAGCAAGCTGGAGCACAAGACTACAGTGAACTAACTTTCCACGCACTAATTATCCACAGGTGCAGTGTAACTTTATGCCCCAGCTTGCTGTGCAGTAACTTTGTCGAGACAAATGTGTAGCTAACCAGGAACCAGAAGAATATGTAAATTAGAGTAGGGTAGACTATGCATTCTTCTATTCTTCAGTTAGCTAATTTTCTTGCTACTCTCCTCTTTTGGTCCCTCTGTGTCAGTTACACTACTTTGGAATGATTTATGTGGCACTCAGTGGGTCAAATTTAGAGATAAGGGGCATAGGTAGCAAGTAAATCTGAGAGAGAACAAATACTGGGATGCCCTGAAGAATTTGTAAATTGTACCAAATCTGACTCCCTCCAAACTTTCTGGGACCCACCACTGAATTTGGCCCAAGTTATGTTAACTCACCACCTTAAAAAACCAAACCAAACCAAAAGGTTACTTGAGTGGGTGACTTTGCAGGACTTCCAAAGTTGCGAAATGCCAAATTTAAAGCTGTACATATAACCTCACTGTGCAAGATGGACACATTAGGAGCAGAATAAAGTAAGCAGGGGATCTTCTGTGCAAAACAAAAACAAAAAGCCTTATAGTTAAAACTGTCACATAGGAGCACAAGGGAGATGGATTAATATGCTATGGACATCCTTAAATCTGGTATTTCTGGAATACATGATCTACATACAAAAACACTGCATTTAGGTTGAAATGTTCTGAGTCTTTTTGACAAAATTGTTCACTTTTTTCCACTGTAACAGTAACAACCACCCATGATACATGGTTAGCAGGGTTTGAACACTTCACTTTCAGCACTGTCTTCTACCATTTGAACTACAGGCCTAACTACATTAGCTTGGCAACAGTAAAAGCGTGTTCTTCTAGAGTTGGGGATTGTTTCCTAGGGCCTTTATGCTGAATTGGGGAAAGCCTGGGACAGCCCTGCCTCCCACTCAGCTACAGATGGTCCAACAGCTCCCAGGAATTCCCCATAGCATGTTGCTGTTGAATTGGCACCATGAGCCTGGTTCTTTAAAATGTTCATATGCATTTCCAATTTGACATGCTGCCAAGTTTTACCTGATGAGCATAACAGAAGGGTAATGGCAGTTTTAAAAAAAGTTTACAGCTCAATTAAGTCTGAACAGAATTTCATGGAACAAGTAAAAGGGACGTCTCTTGCCCCAAGACTTTGCCCCTGCTGAATTTCAAAGCCCTGCTGAAAGTAACGGAGGTGTTAGTAAGTCTCCATTTTTAAAAAGGTTACACAACTTAAATATAGGGGTTGCTATGTGCTCCCTCAGAAGTGTATGAATCCTACAAATAATTGTAAAATTTGCGCACAGACTATCTACTAACTCCAAAGGGGTGAGAAAATTCATTAGGAAATCTAGTTGCAGGGGGGATGTATGTTCACAGCCAAGATACTGATACTGTCCAACTTCTTGTAGATCAGGCATAAAGAGAACTGGAAAACATTGCAAGAGGTGGAACAAGAATCCCTCAGCCAGTTAAGTGCCTGTATTAATAAAATACTTCTGAATGTTGGAGATAACTAACAGTATGAATGATATTGCTGCAGATTTTTATGCCAACACTATTGGCTTTGCTGAAATTGCTTTGGATGATTGTAATCAGTGAGTATTGTCATGTGATACTGCTGAAACAGGGAATAGAGAGACTCAGGCTATATACACACGATCAGATTAAAGTGCAACATGGCAATCGCGCTATAAAAAACACATGACCTTTATTGCGGGAGAGCATGTACACACGTCGTTCCTTGCAACACAACAGAATTCTTTGCAATAACGCGGTGTAGCGCAATGAATTCTGGGCACCTATCCCACAGTTCAATTTTCCCTCAATCAGTGCTTGGAATCCTGGGATGAAGGAAAGGAACGCAAAGCACCATGGGTAAAATCTCATTTTCCCGTGGTGCACTGTGTTCCCCTTGCGTCTTCCTCGTTGCCAATAGCAACTTGCGCCGATTTTCAACAGTGCAGTGATGCACTACTTGCGAGCAATCACAACTGCGACAGCATGGATCCTGCTCTAACCTCCACTGTCGCCTTCACCATTCTAAATACATCTCGGCTGGTTGCTCAGTATGCAATGAGCTCTGAATCAGCCCTGCAATGTAACGACACCAACATGAGGTCAGCCCTAACCGTGGAGAAGCGTGTTGCGATTGCTGTCTGGAAGATGGTGACTCCTGACTGCTACCAGTCGGTTGCAAACCAGTTTGGAGTCGGGAGGTCCACCATCGGATTAGCCCTCTCGCAAGTGTGGTGAGCCATCAATCGCGTTCTGCTACGGAGGGCGGTGACGTTGGGCAATGTTCGTGAGATTGTGGACGGCTTTGCTGCCATGGGATTCCCTAACTGCGGGGGAGCCATAGATGGCATACATATCCTGATTTTGGCTCCAGACCATCTCGCGACCGAGTACATAAACAGGAAGGGCTACTTCTCCATGGTGCTGCAAGCACTCGTGGATCACAAGGGGCGTTTTATGGATATTAATGCTGGGTGGTCGGGAAAGGTGCATGATGCCCGCATTTTCAGAAACACTGGACTGTACCGGAAGCTGCAAGGGGGTACCTTCTTCCCAGATCAAAAAATTACTGTGGGGGTTGTGGAGATGCCCATAGTCATCCTTGGAGACCCCGCATACCCACTGATGCCATGGCTCAAGAAGCTGTACAGTGGGAACCTGGATCTCAGCAAGGAGCGGTTCAATTACCGATTGAGCCGCTGCAGAATGACTGTTGAGTGTGCCTTTGGCCGCTTAAAAGGGAGGGTGGGAGGCTGGACTTGGACGAGGACAACATCCTTGCTGTAATTGCGGCATGCTGTGTCCTTTATAACCTTTGTGAAAATAGGGGAGAAAAGTTTTCCTCGGGGTGGGCTATGGAGGCACAGCGCCACGAGGAAGCATATGAACAGCCAGCCACTAGGAGTATTAGGGGGGCCCAACGAGGAGCTGCTTGCATAAGGGAGGCACTCAGGGAGCATTTCAATGATGCCCTCCCGTAGTTCACTTCAAGGACGCATCAAGGGCACCTTATGAGATTTTCACTGTGTACAAATAAAGCCACTCTTCAAATTTTTTGTTACTGTTTTTATTAAAAGATAAAAGGGGGTGGTGGTGGTTGGGGAGTTTTGGAGGGGTTACAGGTGGGTGTAGCTCCGGGTCTCTAAAAAGTAGCTCTGTGAGGGACTGGATGTTGCAGTATACCAGGGGGATGGGTGGCCTTCAAAGAAATGCTTTGAAGGACTACGGGGTGTGGGAGGCAGACATGGCCGAACTGTCTGGAGTGGAGCCCGTACATTAATCACCTAGGTCTGCAAAGCAATCATGCTTTTGAGCAGTTCTGTTTGCTCCTTCATGACACTTATTAGTTCGTCCCTGTGTTTCTGCTTCCTCTGTTGGGATTCCTCTCTCCAGGCTCGATTCTCCCTCGCGGATGCCTCCGTTGTTTTCAACAGCTCCTGAAACATATCCTCCCTGTTTCTTCGAGCACGCCGCTGAATATTTCTCATGCGGTCAGCTGGGGTAGACACCGGCCTTGTGAAGGTCGCATCTAATAAAAAAAAGAATAATAAAGTTATTGTTAACACATAGCCTAGATAACCAATGTAACCTTCCAGTAGCACATTCCACTGGAAGGTACAGGGCAGTCAACATCCTGTGCTTTGCTGAAGCGTACAAGGTACATCCTAATAGAAACCTTACTGGGGGCTAACATTCTGCACAGGGCACACAGATGGAACCCGATATCTCTCTCCTCAGAGTGCCCCTGACAGCTAGAATACATATCCTACATGCCACCGGATGCCAGCCGGGACCGTATGCTGCTGCATTGTGTGCTGCCATGGTTCCCAGTGCTGTGCTTTGCAGCTGGCGAGGCTGAGTATCCTTATACGGGATCGTAGACACATACGCTATCCCATCTAACCTGAGTAGGAGGCTCTGGCGGTACATTGATGAAACCTTTAGTGACCTAAATACAGATGATTTTTTGACAATCACTGCTTGTGTTGATGCACTTCTAATGAATGCATAGTAAAGAGCGTGCACAGCGGGGACTGAGACAGCAAGCACCCCCACCCCGGACAATGATTTTTTAGCAAGAGCCATAGCTGCACGGAAGAGAAACTTACCTGAACCCCCCTCTGCTGCCTCAGAGGACATGCTGCAATTCATGTCTTGGGTGGACATCTCAGCAGGGGTGCAGAAGAGCTCCTGGCTACAAGCTGTTGCGCTCTCCTCCAGGTCATCCTCCATCTCCTCCTCCTCATCTATCACGTCCTCATCCTGCTCGGCTCTGGCATTCAGTGGATGAGGGGGGGCCAATGTGTCCACAGAACTCTTTGCAGTGGTTGTGGGGTCCCCACTGAGGATGGCTTTGATCTCCTTGTAGTACCTGCATGTAGCAGGTGCTGATCCCGAATGGCGGTTTGCCTCCTTCGCTCGGTGATAGGTTATTCTTAGCTCCTTCACCTTTGATCTGCACTGCACAGTGTCTCTATCATAACCTTTCTCTGACATGGCTCGAGAAATTATGCCATATGTATCGAAATTTCGCCTGTTGCCGCGTAGCTGCGCCTGCACAGCAGACTCTCCCCAGATGCTGGTCAGGTCCAGCACCTCTGCCGTGCTCCAAATGGGTGTGCGTCTTCCACGATAGGCCGCCATTGCTAGTGAAGATCAGAGCTGCACTCCACTCCATGAGGAAGAGAACAGGAAGTGAAACAGAGGAGAAATTCGAAAATCCTGGGAATTGAAACAGGGCGGGGACTGTTTCATCATGACCACAGAGCGGGTGGGGGGAAGACCAGAGAGGACGACTTTGGAATGCTGGGACACTTCCGGAGGCCAATCATTGCGCGGTAAGCATACACACAAGTCGAAAGGCGCAACAGCTGTTCCACGTTAACTGCTACCACCCTCATCGAGGTGGTTTTTGTATTGCGCTTCAACTGGGCTGTTGACGCGCAAGAGCCCTATTGCACGTGTGTACGCTGTTGTTGTTATTGCGCGGTAATGACTGTTAATGCGCGATAAAGTGATCGTGTGTACATGGCCTCAGAAAAGAGAGCTTTCATATTCTAGATAATGCTTGGTCCTGACTGGACTAGAAAACCTCTTGAGATTCCATCCAATCCTATGATTATATGTTGCCTGATCTGTATTTATTATATCTCACTTTGGAAATCCAAATTATCAGTGAGGTTTGATATGTTTTTGTTGCAAGATCAGGCCCTGCATTAGAATTGCTGATGAGTTGGGAACCCTGATGTGCACAGTCACAACACTCGCACACAGGAAAAAGCTTCTGTATTTGTAATAATTATGATAATACAATTAGCAGAAACACTCCAGTGCAGCACGATAGGTAGATGTATATTCAGTACTATTTCTGAGGTCAGGTCTACATGGGCCGCTGAATTCAGCTGCAGTTGAAGGGAGATATGCAAATTATTTTACGTAGCTTAAGTATCTCCCTTTGACTTCCTAACACCTACTTACCACGACATCTCCACTGCACTAAGCGGAAGGAAACGCCCTCCCTTTGACTCAGTGCTACCTCTTCTTGAGGGGGTGGACATACCACGTCGACTTCCGGATCAATTGAGGGGGTCTACACTGACAGCTCAGTCGAACTGGAAAGATAGAACTGATGGCAGCGAATTTGCCACCGTCAGTGTAGACTGGGCTTTAGTATCCATATACTCCCACCATCTCTTGCAGAACAATTTGAAACGTTAGGCATTATCTAAGTTAACAAAATTCTATTCCTGTATATTTTTTGCAGAACGCACACAAACTCCACACCCCAATCCCTTGTGTTGGGTGATGATCTTGATGATTATCCTAACACCATGTTACGCTTTAGCTGAAACTAGATTTTTTCCCTTTTTATATATGCCTTAATTGATTGTTAAACAATTCATAACACAGATAACTAAACAGTACATACTATTCTGTTAAAACATTATGGCTGTAATTTGGTTAAAAATTATAAACTAAATTATGCAGTCTGGCAAATAGACCTTCTAGTTGATTCTTTATTATTTGGATATGGCTCCTATCAAGGGATTTGGGTTCTTGCCCAAATCCGACCACAGAAAAATTTGAACAGAAGCCTGACAGGAATTGTTACATGGATACTCAAAAGCATTCATAAAAACCTTTAATTGCAACAGAGTAAATGATAAGCAGAAAATTGAGAAAAAATTCAATGAACAAACGGACAACTGAATTACAACTAACTTCTATTTTGATACACACAAGAAATATTATTTGGCTTATATTTAAATTATACTAAGATTTATATGAGATACTTCAGGTTAATATACTCACACCCATGTCCAACAGCTTGGTTGAGAGAGAGAGATGTCTAGTTGCTCCAATTGAAAGGCGGCGTGGAGGGCTTGGCAATGCTAAATAGCTATAGCTAGTCTTCTTAAACCGTTAAAGCAAAATCTAACTAGCTAATAGGAAGAGAGAATTCAGGCTCTTACTGTTTCTTAAACTGAAGATTGAGTTGAACAGCTAGATAGAAAAAGCTACAATGTTATCACCGGCAACAGGGTTAGTCCCTTTATATGCTGTATAGCAGGGGTGTCAAACTCATTTGCTATGGCAGGCCAGATATGACTTAAATGTACTTCAAGTGGGCCATATATACCAGAAATCAAAATACTAGGGCCTACACTCTTGCGGCATCATGGAGTGTTGTGTATGTGAGACTGCGCTCTGCAATATCACACTTTCTCCCTAACAGAGAGAGAGGGTAGTTTTGCAGTGTTGCGGAGCGCAATCTTGTATACGCAGAGCTTCGCAATGTCATGAGACCTGACACTCTCAGGACATCACAGAGCATTGGGTATGTGAGACTGCACTTTGTGATACACTCCATTCTCTCTCCCTCTTTCTCTCTACTAGGGAGATAGTGTGGTCTCACAGAGTGCAGTTGCGGGCTGGATGGAAAAGGTTCGTGGGCCATATCCGGCCCGCGGGCCGCATGTTTGACACCCCTGCTGTATAGCATGGGTCAGTTTGGGTCCTCCTTCTATACACAAATATGCATTCTTCACCCCTAGAATTGTAGGGATACATTTATTCTATTGGTTAACAGTTTTGTGTGTATGATTGATGCATGTCCTTCTTCCAGAATGCTCTTCTTTCTTCCCCTTTATTATTTCTAGATATTTCTGTGGATCTTGCAGTGTACTTTTAGAGATATTTTAAGGTTCAGACTAGGTAAATCCCTTCTGGTTTTGATGTCTCCTGACCTGATTTCATGATCAAAATGTAGCCTCTGGATTTCCACATCACTGTTCATCGAGCAAACAAATCTATGTGTGCCTAATAAATCTAATGCTAACTTAGCTTCTAAACTTCTATGCTAATTTATAGTTTCTATGTCTTTAGCTGTCTCACATAGTCCTAGTATAATCTCTGCACAAACCTGCAAGGTCCCTTGCATTCTAGCTATTCTTGTAAAAACTGATATGCTTAAATAATAGGATTTCCTAAACTTATAAAGAAAGACAGATGTAGATGGATACATGCATGCAAGCCAAGCATAGGTTAAGCTAGGGGCTACAACCTGTATTTGACATTTGCATTTAAAAAAACCCAAAACCTTACATCACCATTGGTGCAGTAAAAGAATACGCTAATGGTGGCTATAGCCTTATAATGAAATAATGTGGTAAAAATTGTTTTACTAATATGTTTATACCTTTATAGAAACAATATTTATGTAAAAACATCCCAAATTATCATGTGACATAAAACATATAATCAACTAGATAATGCTAACACTGTTATTGCAGTAACATGCAAAATAAAACAAGGAACTGAACACTGAAAACAAATCACAAATAATGAAATAAATATTGCTGTTTAGAGTAGCTCCAGGAGACCTTAGGCTATGTCTACACTTGTAAAGTTAAGTTGACTCTGTTAAGATGACTTAACAAGGTCAACTTTAAGTCGACTTAAAGTCAACCTATTAAGTCAATTTAACAGAGAGACTACACTTTAAGTTGACTTAAGTCGATCTTAAGTCGACTTAACAGCAGACATAGCCATCTACACTGGCTTTAAGTCGACTTAATAAGGTCAACTTAGCACTATTCCCCATCCACACTGGCTTTAAGTCGACCTGCAGAGGTGGTGTTATTAAGTCGACTTAAGGAAGCACTTAAGTCAACT
The DNA here is from genome assembly GCA_007922175.1 of Pelusios castaneus. Lineage (NCBI taxonomy): Eukaryota > Metazoa > Chordata > Testudines > Pelomedusidae > Pelusios > Pelusios castaneus. The sequence continues at coordinate 5,312,717 of ML685795.1, read as the reverse complement.
TAATAAAAGCTCAGTGTGGACGCGGCTTTGTGTAGGTCGACTTAAGCGTCCTTAAGTCAACCTAAGTTGCTAATGTAGAAGCACCCATAGGGATAAAATCATTAATTGTTCTTGGTTTGCCTATCAAGTTAGTCTAGTTAGGAACTAGAGGTGTGTTTTTTCTTTCTTGTCATCGCATCCTATTTTAAAACACATGTGGGTTGCAAAATGTTAACGCCTAGTTTATTTAGGAAACACAAAGGAAAAATTGCAAGAACTAAGTTGAACATTTTATTTCAAATCAGGATCTGTACTAGATACCAAGACTTATGCTATGGGTAGTGGAGGCTGCTACACTTTGTTACAGAGACTTCAACAGTTCATTAAAAGAATATTTTTTTTGGTGAAACTGATTATATGTTGCTGGCTTCATTTATCACAACCATGTTAGGTGTGTTTGGAATCTCAATCAACTTGAACAAACAACCAACTTGATACCTGTTTTGGGAATGATGCATAACTGATTAGTAAAATCAAGAATAAGTTCATTAAGAAATGAAAACTTGAATCTGGTATGTTTTGTGGCTGTAATATGGCAGATGCAGGCCACCGAAGAATATAAAGAATTTTACGTCGGGGGTCCATGCATCCAGAATTAAACTGCAGAGGGTTGTGGGTAGTTTCCCTCTCTTCCCTGGTCACGTATTGTGCTGTCTAGTGGCTAGTTATCTTTTTTGGGACCTACAGAGTGCAGTGACAGTTAAGTGCAAGCTTGCATGGTTTCTCCATGATGGCCCAGCCTCACAATCCAGAGAAGTGAGACTTTTCCTAAACACTGCCAGGCTATTCACAGATTTGGACTGATTCTAAATTACTGTGACCTATTGGCTGCTAAAACAAAATCAGCTCCTGCCAGGTGGTCACTAAGCCCTGATGCTATTGCTTATTCAACCTGAGGCACTTTTTATTTATTCTCATAACACAGTTCAATTTACTAGATCCCCTTTTACATGTGTATATACCCCAAACAGCATGGAATCCTTTTCCTTTCAGATTCTATACACATGACTAATCAGTAACACCAAATTAAAATATAATCAGAGTGCAATGAGGCTGATGTCCTGACTCCCATGTCATCTCATGTGCCCACTCCCACAATCATAGATCCCATGCAGATTTAGAGGTAGGAAGACAGCTGGTGATCAACAAAGGTCCTATCCTGGCTCTGACATGCCAGGCGAGTCCAAAGGTCAGGATCTTGAATGCTTCTCCAATGTGGAGGGAGGGGAGAAGGGTGTGTGGGACAGACTAGTCCTCCCAGGAGGGCATATTCTTCCATTTATTACGAAGTTGGGCTCCTAAAAAAAACCCAACCAAAACCAAACTAACACAGAAGTAGAAATAGAAAAGAGGAACAGGACTGGGGGGAGAGAGGGTCTGGGGGTAAGGAAGGGAGTCCCATATTCTGGGGCATGAGTATTGTGGTAGTCACCACATTCTAAGGAAGAGAAGTGGATTTTAATTTAGATTTTTACCAACAGTAAGCTAAACCTATCCGGGGCGTAAGCCATAGGTAGGTTGTCAGCCCTGTGTAGGACCGGATTAAGACATGCTGAGGCCCTAAACTATGTCAAGATTCAGAGGCCCCATACCAAAAATAAAGAGAAAAAAAGTGTATAAATTTATAACAGAAAGGGTAGTGAAAAAATAAATGAACTGTTATACATATACAGAGGCAAAGATGCATTGAAAACCAACTAAATAAAACACCTTGCAAAAAGCTTTATTTGCATTATAAATTTCAATTATGGTAAATCTTCTTAGTTATCTCAGACATATTTAGAGGCACTTCATAGGGGCTGGATTAACCAATTCGGGGTCCTAAGCTGCCCCCCACCGTTGCTGGGCGGGGGTGGATCCTGGGGCCAGAGGGCATTCCTGCTCGGGCCTGTCTGCCTGGGGATGGGGAGGCTGGCTGGTGCGTGGTAGGGGGGCCCCTGGCACAGTCCTCCAGGGCCACGGGTTCTGGAAGGCCGCGGCGGATGGCCTTGCTGTGAGCCAGCTGGTCCTGCCTTCGGGTGGAGTGAACAGGGGTTGGCCTGCACTGCTCCGCCCCCAGGGTGGGCCAAGGTGGAGTGCAGAGCCTGGGCCTGGCCTCTCTGGCTCCAGGGCCCTACAGCACCAACAGCACTTTTAGCACGCCTGCCCTGCTGGGGCTGAACCGGGCAGGTGCTGGATTATCTGAGGGGTTTTAGGGTTTGGAGCCTGGGGCCCCCTTTTTGGCTGGGGTCCAGGGATTAAGCCCTGCTTGATGGTTCTGGTATGTATGTGAACTCGTGTTTCCCTCTATCAGTTAACTTCCCTTTAGAGGTAAGTTGTAATGTAAAATGAGCCTAGCCTTACCTCTGTTTAACTCAGGGAATAATCATTGAAATAGTCTTAGGTATTGCTGTTACTATTATTGTATTGTGTATTGGATTTTGTCTGTTTATATTTTGTTTGTGAGCCATTAAGAGGATTCAAGAAGATGGATCATTTTAAATGTTAGGTTCTGTGTAGCTTAATGTGAGTTCAGGCTGCCAGCCCTCTACTGCAGAAACCGTCACTTGTGGTTTCCTGTGTCCCATCTGAAACCAATTTCCGGACTAAGTTCAGCTAGCAGCTTGCGTGTCTGCTCTGTCTTGTAATTGGGAAATACACCATAAAGCTTGTTCTTTTATTATCCATTTGAGATTCCAGAAACCCTCCTTCTCCAATCCTTTACCTGTTGCTGTCCGGGTGAGTGTGGGGGAGCCAGGCTGGCCCTTCACAATCCTGCACTCCACCCATATGGGAAGGGCCAGCCCCACCCCCTGTCGAGGCAGGGGGTGGAGAGGCCCCTCCCCTCAGAGCCAGCAGGAGGATAAGTGGGGGTGGGGCGGCAGCCAGATTAGGAGAAGCAGGCTGAGGCAGAAGGGTGCTGCTGCAACCTGGTTCCGGGTGCTGGAACTGGAACTCTTCCATTTCTCCCTGTGCTGGGCTGCCCAGGCTATGAAAGTGTTTCAGCACTAGAGCCCGGGAGGCAGCATCTACTCCAACTGCAGCACAGCACCCAGTAAATGCTGCAGGATAGAAGCTGGACTGGGCCATCTCTTCATCGGGGGTGGGGGCTGCAGGAGGTGCTGCTGCCCCCCCCCCCGTTTGGTGAAGAGTTGACTCAGGCCCCCTTCCTGGGTGAGGCTGCCTTGCCTCAACCTGGGTTGCTGCCCCTGCATGCTTTGTAAGGGGGGGGGGCATTTGCCCCCTCAGCCTCACACCACCCTTGCAGGTACAGAACTTGCTTCCATGGGCAACTGGGGGGTGAGGGTGGGACCCCTTCTGCCCTGTGGGGGGGTGTGTGTGTGAGGGAGGGTGAAAACACCATTGCTGGTGCTAGTAGGGGCTGTTTTGCTAAGAGCCAGGGAACTTTTTAAATGTGTGCTCATCAGGGGTTCAAGTAAGGGGAATGCACTGGAATGAAGTTCTGGGGTCCCCAAATTTGAGGAGCCAGAGTTCCAGGGCCCCTAAAAATAGAAAAAACTGGTGGAACCATGTTCTGCCCTGCCCTGGCTGCTGGCAGGTCCTATGCCCCACGGCTGTTAATCACAATACTTACTGTGTTAAGCAGTGTTGGCAAGTTTGTGACAATTGCTATAGACATAAACACCATATAAAATTATAAATATTTTTATGGAGCGATAACCGATGCATGTGATACTGAGAAGTGGCTGCAAATGCCTACCTGGGCTGGCGCCCACACATGCATGCAGGGGGCCGGGGGGTTCGGGAGCCTGTCAAATTATACTTTAACCACTGGGGCTCATGTCAAGATATCTAGACAGTGGCGGTGTAGCACTGTCCCGGGATCGCAGAGAGAAAGTGAGGCGACGATAAGAAGAGGATCCTATAAAAGCCCCTATCCCCCCCCCCCGTCTGCTCTTTTCAAGACCCAGCAGCTCTCTCCACGTGACCCTTGCTGTTTAGCAGTGGAAACAGCCCCCGTGGAGCGTGCATAATCCGGGGCGAAGGGGTTTACACGGCGCAGCTGTGGAAGTTTTAGAGGCTCAGGGGCCGAAAGCTCAATCCTAAGAGGCGGCTCCGTGCTGCAGGGGTATATGAACGGATCCTGCTGTCCCGCCTCCCTTCCGGGTCTTGGAACCGGCGCGTGGAACGCTGTTAATTCGCATTAAAGAGCGGACGGGGCTCTGGCGTTTATCCGCTTACCCCCTCCGCACCTTCGCTGCGGCCGCCGGGAGATCCCAGCCACGCCGAGAGCCGCCCCGCAGCTGCTTGAGGCGAGGGGGAGGCGCTGGCTCTGCTCTGGGAGCCCTGCAGTCCCGCGGAAGGACGCAAGCGAGGCGGACGCTATGGCCTGCGCGCTCAGCCGGGACCCGATGGACATTGAGGTACCCGCGTGGGGGGCGCAGCGGGACGGGGGCCCTGCCGAAGTTTGACCCGGGAAACAGGCTACTCCTGCTGCGGTCGGTGCAAAGCCCACGTCCCGCTCAGTGCATTGCTCCGCTCGCCCAGGGGGCAATGGGGCCGAGGTAATCAGCACTGACAAGGGACGAGCCCAGCTACCAGTGCGAACCGTCCCGTTTGCTGAGCTGCGGTGGCTGTCTAGTAACTCAGGCTCCCCCCGTTTCCTCTCTCAGCTGCCCTATTCAAGACCCAGCACTTTACTCCAAGTAAACCTTGCTGTTTAGCAGTGGAAACTGCCCTCCTGGAGCAAAGGGGTTTACACAGGGCAGCTGTGGAACTTTTTAGAGGCTCAGGCGTCTTCCTCCAAGAAAGCCTCAATCCCTAGAGGCATCTCCATGCAGCAGGGGTAGTATGAATGGGATCCTGTTGCCCCTCATCCTCTCCCTGTCTCGGGACCCACATATGCAGTGCTCTTAATACACATTAAAGAGCGGATTGGGCCCCCGCTTTCTCCATGCTTACTCCCTCTGCCTCAGTTGTACTCTCACCCCTCTGCCACAGCCCTTTGCTTGCTGTGGAGAGGCTGGGATAGCAGCCGGGGGGACCAAAGACTGGGGTGGTGCTGCTCTGCCCTTTCCAGTGAGGAGCTCTGCAACCCAGGGCAAAGACAGCTGAGGTGGACTCTGTGGCCTGTGCACTGAGCTGGGACTCAGTGGACATCGAGGTGGGGTGCAGGTGCCTGTGGGACGGGGGAGGGGAGGTGCTGAAGTTTGACCCAAGAAGCAGGAGGCTCCTGCTGCGTTAAAGGGATGGTCAGGACAAAGGCCAAGTCCCCTATCAGTTCATTGATCTGCTCTGCTCACCCAGGGGGCAGAGGAGCCAGGTTTCGAAATGCAACCTCCCATTTGCTGAGCCCTGGCTGTATAGTGATTCAGACTTCCTCCCTTTTCTCTCACAGCTGCTGGAGAGAGGGATGCCACCCCCCTTGGCTTGGTTTCCTTCATGTACAGGAAAACAAACAAGGGTAAGTTACATGGTCAGTTCAGAATTTTGAAATTTTGACCTTGTGGCTTACCCTTCTCAGCATTTACACATCCCCTTTCATACTGTAACCTCCATTTTCAAGCATCTGATGGGTGGGATTCTACCCACGAAAGCTCATGTGATAAATAAATGTGTTAGTCTTTAAAAGTGCCACAGGACTCCTAGTGTGTTTTGCTGAACTAGACTAACAGGGCTATACCTCTGGAACCTTTCCTCATGTATAGTTGGATTCAATGGCTCTCAGCATCCCTGCAATCCAAACTGTTCCAGGATTCCTGCTTCTCTGCTGTGCTTTGGGGAAGAGCTGGGTCTGGTCTACTCTGGTGAGGTTGGCTCCACGGGTCTGGGTCCCAGCCTAGAACTCTCAAGCTTTGGGCTCTTTACAGGAGTGACACTCCCAAAAGTGAAGTGCAGGAGGGTCAGCTCTCCTGGAAACAGGTTTCAAATCCTTCTGTGGTCTGTGAGAGGCACAATGAATTTCACAGCCCTCTTCCCAAGGCAGTGGGCCTCTTGCCAGGTGTGAGGGGCTGGGTATTGTTATGTGGGATTTAAAAAAGGGGGAGAAAGACTTGGGACACCTCTTTTAATATTAATCACTTTGTATATAACTTTTTTATTAATTTGGTAAGAGGGTACAAGTTTAGGAAAACATAAGCCACAGTTCAATGGTTGAGAAGACCATCTAATAAAATTGCACAATAAATACAATAGGTAACAAGATCTATCCCAACATTGAGATCGAGTTTATCCAGGTAGGTCTTTAGGTATCAATACAAATAGCAACAGTATAAGGAAAAAAAGTTCTAGCTTGTAATTACAGCTCTAAATTAGGCAGCACAGAATGCAACATAGAAGACAAACTTTTACACTCACACATCCATAGTTGAAACACACTTATACCTGTCAGACGCAGGGCTTACTTAAGACTGGCCAGGTCAAAGTTAGCCCAGGTGCCAAGGCTTGAGGGGTGAGGAAGTTACGGTGCACACCGACCCCGTTGTGTTGATGTCAGTCTTCCTTCCTCCTAACTCCTGAGTCGAGTTGGTTTTATGGATGAATCGATCAAGGGGGTTGGACCGGGCCACCCCTCTTTATCCTTCTTCATTCCATTCAAAATTGCCTTCGACTGGTCACTTCTTCTTTTTGATTGGCACTCCTGGGTTCTGGCTAGTCAGCGAGTTTTGCCCTTGGTCAGGAACTTATACATGCATACCACAGATGCATTCTTTGCTTAGCCATAGCTTACTAAGCTTACTTAGCCGTAGCAGTTTCAAGTTTAGGCCATGAAAATTGCTAGATAATCAAAATCTGCACTTCTTATACAATCAAAGCTGCTTCATCCAGCAATTTTATCTTGCGAGGTAGGGGGGAAAAAAGGGGATTTTTTTTTTTTTTTTTTTACTTTGATAGGCCCACCCTCTGCTCTCTTAAGGGAACACTTGCACAGGCTTGCTAACCACAAAGCTGCTTGCCAAGCGAAATGCCAGAGGAACTTTAACTTATGCTGTTGCCACAAACCCCTTAATCATGGAGATTGTTTTCTCTTTAGCATTACTTAAACAAAGCTGTTAACATAGGCCGTATTTATTTATTTATTTTTAGCATACAGGGCTGATTCACTCTGGTAGCCCAGCTTCAGGCCCACTTAGGGTCCCGCAGGACAGTATCTTGTCTGAGGGTCATGGTGAATGAATGCAGCAAGGCATTTTGGGGAAGGAGTTGGAAATTCAGAAGGGCATTTTCACAGATCCTACTTCTCTCCTTTTCTTCCCTCCCCTTTCTCCACCTCCCATCCTAATCCTATTTCAATTTTCATTTTTTCACCTTTTGTTCTTCACCTCCAAATGAAAGGACAGACCATTCCAAGCCACCTAATGTCAATAGTAAGCTGCTTCCCCATGTTCTTTAACTGAACTCTCCTCTGGAGACCTCAATTTCAGAAATGCCTTCCCTTTGCTTCCTTGTCTCTTCTCTTGCACTGAAGATTTTTAAAAAGTTCCCAGTCTTTCCTTTTTGTCTTTATGTACAGGAGCTCAGGGTCTGAGGATCTGTAGGAGATTCTTCAGTAGGGCTGTGGACTCTTTTGGACCACTCATTGCAGTCTCCCGAACCTCCTGCTGTGCAGCCTCTGTTTAGCCCAGTAAACTCAAAATACTCCTGAAGCTGGGAGACCTTGGCAGGGAGATGTGGACTCTCAAGCTTCTCTTCCTTCCTCCGTTCCGAAAACTGAACTGATGCATAGCTCTCACTGTCTGTCTACTAGTTGATAAAAATATTTCATGAGGTACTAAGTGGGGCTGCAAGAATGACTCGTATTCCAAGAATCTTCTTCCAGGACCTACTCCCAAGCAAAAAGGGCTCTTTAACTGCTGCTCAAAGTTGAGTGTGATTTGCTGTGCTATGGGTTGGTCTGGAAGCTTTAGGTCTAGCCCTGAGGTGGATCCTCTCCTTCAACCCATAAATCTTTATTTGGGAGTAATTCAAGTATAATGGGGGCAAGGTCTGTCTTTAGTTACATTTGTGCAATCCCGTAGACTTCAGCAGGAGTTGTATGGGTGCAACCGCAGGCTTTCTTTGGCCCAATGCACATTGCAACTGGTATTATTTGTGGATTCTAAGACCAGAAAAGACCCTTGTGATCGTATACTCTGTAACAGAGGCCATGGAAACTTCCCCCAAATAATTCTTAGAAAAACATCCAATCTCAGTTTAATAGTTGTCAATAGAGAATCCTTCACAACTCTTGGTGAGTTGTTCCAGGGGCTAATTACTGTTAAATTTATGCCTTATTTCCAGTCTGAATTTGTCTAACTTCAGCTTCTAGCCATTGGATCCGGTTACCAGCTTCTCTGCCAGATTGAATATCCCATCTTTAAATATTTGTTCCCTGAGTAGGTACTTAGAAACTGTGATCAAACCACCCCTTAACCTTCTCTTTGTTAAGCTAAATAGATTGAGCTCCTTTAGTCTATCACCATAAGGCATATTTCTAATCCTTTAATTATTATTCTCATGGCTCTTCACTGAACCCTCTCCAATGTATCAATATTCTTGAATTGTGGGCACCAGAACTGTTTCAGCTGCTTGGAGAATTCAGTGATCCCTTTCCAAATTCAGGTTTTTAAAATCTCATTTTTTTCTGCTTGACGTGCAGATTTTCATAGCATCACATTTCAGGATTGAAAATATTGGTTGTGGAGGGTATGATTACATGCCTTATCACAGAATTAATAATAATATGGATATCTTCTTAGCTGTCAGGTCAGTAGTGACTAGATGTTATCCAACAACAATTCCAAGGCCTTTTTGGAGTGAGACTTTTGTGTTCAGCCCCATCTCGCTAAAATGGTATTTGGATCACAGTCCTCACCACAGTCCACCAGGGAATAGCTGACAGTCTCAGGATAGGTGAAACAGTTGGCTGGCCTGGAAATGAATGGTTGGAAGCACTCCTAGAACATCAAGGAAGCATGTTACCATGAAACTGGAACTACCCACAGTGGTCCGTTACAGCAGTTAATGCACTGTCCTTCAAAAGTACCAAAGTTGGGTTTTTTGTTTTTTGTTATAACATAAAAACATTGAACTTTGTAGCAGTATGGGCTTTGTAGTAATCTGTCTTCAATCTCTCTCTTGATCTAAAAACTTCCCATATCTTGCATTTTGTTTCACATTGTTTTGGGAAATGTAATTCAGAAGCCAACATCAAAAGATCATCGAATGGCCATGGGTTGATAATTTCTCATTATACCCAATAATTGTGCTGGTGCATTTGGGAAGCAACTTTGAAAGAGACACTCACTCACTCACTCACTCACTCACTCACTCACTCACTCACTCACTCTTCAGGTAGAACGTATAAACTTTAGGGTGTTTTTTAAAGCTCTTATTCAGATCAGTCAAGAAAGGAAGGTAATCTGTTTAACAAAATGAATTTCCCTTTGTCCATGTGGCTGACTAAATTTAGTCAGTGTGATTTATTTTTCTTGGTGTCTTCTGGGGAAAAGACTGTAGAAAGTCCCCCCCCCCCCCCAAAAAAAAAACAAAAAACAAAAAACGTATTGTGGGTTAGACTATGAAAACTGCATCTCACTAAATGTAGTTGTCAGAAATCCAGCTTTGGATTAATAAAACTATTAACATTTATACTTGCTGTGAACTTGGTTGCATCTGATAATTTTCCTGCTGAACTCTGACAAACAGAACGTGTGACTTTTTTTTTAATACAACCTTTATCTCTGTTGCATATTTTATACCTAGCATGAGTAATCAGATTTTAAAAAACTTGTTAGCTTGATCTATATGTTGAATTTTCTAATGAATGAATAGCAAACTTCAAGACTCTCTCCCAAAAGTCTTGAATGGTTGAAATGCCATAAAACAGCGATGTCACAAGTCAAATGTGGTGTCTCCTCATTCTTTTCCCCTGTACTTAGTGGTCCATAAAAGATGCATGTACTAAATTTCAGGATTCAGACACAACAGGAGCAAAGAAATTTATGGTTGGTAACCTCATTATAAGACTCTATTATATTACACTTATTTATTAATCATGTTAGGAATAATACAGTCAAAATTAAATGATGGGCTCCTACACAGTTCAGTCTTTCTTTATAGGTTCTTTGAATCTAAGGTGGGAAAATCTGCAAGGGAAAATTGGTTGAGTCCCTGGTGAAAGACAAATCCATTCCTCTCCTGCTCAATGCCCATGCTGTCCTTGCATGTATGATGCATTTTGTTGGTTATTTTAAAATAGGTTAAAAGAATGTTAAGACTGTCAAGAACTAAGAATTTAGGAACCACATAACTAAGGTTGCCCTTGAACATATACTTTGTAATAGTCTTTAATCATATTTGATTGACTTACTGTGTTTTTTCCACAGGACCCCTTCACAAAAATATAAACTTACCAAGTATCCAGCATAACACTATGGGACCCTTTCTACTTCTTTCTCCAAACAAAAGCTCTAATCTAAAAAGCAATTACTTGCTTAGTGGATTCTAACTCAACCTCAATGGGTTTCCCCACTTCATAATGTTATATAATTAACATTCCTGTCTTCATCTGACCAACCAGTGATCCCCTAGCCAGTGATCCACAAGCCAGAGACATTTCACCTCCAGAGAATTGCCATCTCCCTAAGTGTCCATAAGGATGGGGGGGGGGGGGGGGGGCGGGTGCGGGGGCGGGTGCGGGGGCGCGTGCGCGTGCGTGTGCGGGTGCGCGTGCGCGTGCGCGTGCGCGTGCGCGTGCGCGTGCGCGTGCGCGTGTGTGTCGGGGGGAGAGGGAAGGGAAAAAAAAAATCTTAAATAATAGTAGCACCCCTCCCCACTGAGAGACAAAGACGGACACACACTTGCTGCCTACATCTGGAGACAGGCTATTGGGGAAGTGTGATTACTGACTAGTGGGCAAGGTGAATGCTCTGTGAGATATCAAGGGCAGAGGGCAGTCAGATGTGGCAGAGTGGAGGGATGTAAGTTTCAGAATACTCTGGGTTTTGTTCCCTATAGAATAGCTGGGGTGTCCAATTAGGGACACCTGAGGCTTATTAAGACCCAGCCAGGTGCCTGACTAAAATCCTCCCTGCTCCAGACAGACAGGGCATAAGTTGGAGAAGGAGAAGTGCTGTGTGGAGTGGAAGAATTCAGACTCTTGTACAAGAAGCTGAGAAGAGTTTGAAGGGACAGGGCCCCAGATGGGGAAAATCCGCAAGGTGGAGTGAAGACGCTCCCCAGGTACCGAGGCCTGAAAGAAGAGGCCCTTCCCACACAGAGGGGGGGCAGGGAATAAAGTGCTGAAGGAGCAGAGCGGGAAATAGTCTGGGGAAAGAGTCACAGTGTTGGACACTGTTAGCAGTGCAGAGCTGTTACTCAGGGCACCTGAGCTGGGACCCAAAATAGTGGGCGGGCCTGGGTCCCGTCATCTCTGCCCTTGGGACGTTATAGGAGGTTCCCCTCTTGCAGATGGAGTCACTGGGGTGCCCTGACCTACTATCTAAGAGTAAAGCACGAGAGCCAGCAGTTTGCCTCAACTCTCACAGCTATTTCCTAATATCCATGCTGATGTTTGACTTCTGGAAATGAGCTAAAAGGTGTGAAAGACCAAACCCCTGATTTGACCATGCTCTACAGTGGCTACCTGGGAATTATTTGCTCATGTAAGCATATACATTTCTGCAATTGGCATATATGATGTAGTGTATATTAACAGCACTGAAATGGTTTTGAACTTTCCTTTTATTGTATTTAGTTTTGTCAGCCAGTCCTGCATCATTGCAAGGGCTTTAGGAACTATAGCCCCAGGCCCCCACCATCTTGCATGATCTGGCCCTGCTCAGGCTGGGCCTGGGGAGCTGTGGGAGAGGCATGGTCAGCATTGAGGGGGCAGGGGGGAGGGCCCTGGGGCCAGAGGCTGTGCTGTGCAGTGCTCCCACCCCTGACCTGACTGGTCTGGCAAGTGGTGTGGCTGCTGGAAGTGATGCTCTGGGGCCAGGAGCACTGTCTGGCTGCCGCACCGGGCCCCTGTGCTCAGTCCCTGGGAGCCCCGGTGTGGTGGCCTGACAGTGCTCCTGGCCCTGGAGCGCTGTTTCTGGTGGCCTCCTGGGGCAGATCAGCTAGTCCAGGGGCTGGAGCGCAGGTACAGCGGCCTCTGGCCCCACCCTCCCTCCCTTCAGCACTGAGTGCCTGGCCCACAGCTGATGGGTCTGCGGGGTGGACTGGGGCTGGTATGCCCAAGTGTTGCCCCATTCTGCCCTGCCCCCAGGCTCGCTGCTGCGGTGGGGGAGGTGAGGCGCTGGACCTGAGGGGAGGGCCATGAAAGTGGGCAGCCCTGGGGCCCCTTAATCTGGCCCTATTAACCTTCAGCCATAGTTGGTAAGTAATACATTTCTTTTCCCCATAACTTTTTTTCCCCGAGATACATATAACCTGTCATTGGCTTCATTTGTCTTACTATTAATGCTAGTTAGACATCTGCATTTATTACATCATCATGTTAATTACTGCACTTTGACTTGATTTATGTCCCTGGCTTGGTTTACTCCATACGTGTGTATATATATCTATGTAATAAAATGAAAAACTTGTCAGCTGCAAGGTACTTTTGAAAGATGCCCTGGATCAGGTCAGCTTTTTTTTGGTTTTCCTTTTTTCATAGATAATGAAATGTGTCAACATGGAGGAAGGTGAACTAAGTCCTTGATCCAGGCTGACCCTGTGGGTGGCTTTCTCACCCATAGTGATACATTCTATTTTGGCCAGAAGTTCTGTGTGCATGTAGTACACAGGCAAAGTGAAACTTGCTAAGGGCCTAATTTTGCCTAATATCCACAGGCTGTAGTAAGGGCTCTGTGGAGGTTCTCATAGCTACATTGTTCACAGCAGGCATGTTCCTCCTGGATCTGTGCTCCTTCAGTTTGGCAGCGTATGCTGTTTTTTTGAAGGCTGGTGTGAAGAGGAATGGGTCGTGGACCAGCAGAGAGAGCAGTCAGTGTATTCAGAACTCGAGGACTATAATTGTAGTTAGTATATAGGAAAAGAGGGGTGCCATCTTGTGCAAGGCTCCTCCTTTTTGTACATGCACATGGTACAATGTGCCCCTAACCTCTTAGATGCATTTTACAGCCTGCTGAATGCATTACAGAGTAGCTGAACTGTCAGAAGTGCTCTTCTCTGCTGCTGTGTCTGAGTGAACTGAGCACAGCAAAGTGCAGTTTGTAAAAGAGTGCAGCAAATTTCATTTTTTAGGTCCATAGCTCCCAGAACACAAACTAGAGCAGTGAGAGAGGGCGTTAAAGAAAAGGGGTGTCTTGCAAGTACAGCATCCTCTATAAGAGAAGTAGGACAAATGTCGGGAGATGGAAACATAGTGTGAAAACAAAGGAAAGGTGGATTAAGATTACACAAAAAGGGAGACCAGCCCTGTTGTTCTGAATGTCTTTTTCTTGTTCTTAAAAACATGGCAAAGGCTATGTAAATAAACTTATGCAATTGGCTACCTTTGATCTAGGTTGATGATTATTATTATTTTTTTAAATTTCCAAAAGCCTCTCTTGTTCCAATATCTGTGCAAGTTTAAAATACAAACTATTTGTTTGGTAAATAGTTTGTGTGGTAAAATACCACCTTAATTTGCTATTATTTTGAAGTTCTGGCTTCCAATTTCTTGTCATCCTGAGCAGTGAATGGACAGGGAACACTGTAGTCACATAATTAACCATGTCTATCTAGGGTCATGTGATGAATGATCAGCAAGGAAATGAAATTTCCTGTTTACCAATTTTGTTTTATGGCTTCCCATTTAGAGGTGTTTTGTTTTGGTTTTTTTAGTGTAGTAACTCTTAGCTGAACAGAACAATAATTATAGTGTGATTAGTAAAAGATCAGGCAAGATTATAGTCCACATTTGTAGTTTCTATTTTAAACTTTGTGAGGCTAAAAGGGGTAATTAAAAATTGTTGATGCCAAGTAATTTTATTTTTAAAAAACTGAAAATACTTAGTCCAGAGAAACCAAAAATGGGAGGCTAGCTCTTACTAATTATTTTATTGACAGTTCAGGAGCGTGACTCCCACGATTTTAGTCCCAGGGGTTCTTTTATGTCCCTTTGTAGACACCACATTTGAGACCCAGAAAAACCAACTGCAGTAATCAACCCTGGCTATTTTATTATTAAAGACAGCAAAGGAAAACATTACACAAAACAACACTAGTAACAACACACTGATAAACTGGTAATTTCTGTTGCAATCTCTTCTAGATATCTCTCCATGGAAAGCTTTTAACAGAGATTATACACTTGAGGGTGGAAGTTAGCTTTGGTGGGGTACTTTTCTCCTTGTCAATTGAGACCCAACGTCGTCTTTCCCAAAATTATTGGAAATCCCGTTATCTCCACCAATGTTACACCCAAAGCTGTGAGGCATTGTACCTCTATACTCAGTAAGAGTGAACTTTGCTTAGAGAGGGTGTGTGTGTGTGTGTGTGTGTGTGTGTGGGGGGGGGGTTGGCTAGCAATCTGTGAACTTCAGCCCCCTGAGCTACTTGGAGATATTTCTCTGTAATGTACAGCCCCATCACTGTTCATTCACAGAAGATATTAAATTTGCTGCTCTTTTAAAGAGTCAGTATGTTAGCTTATTAACTTAACGGTAAATATACCGTGCCCATCAGAACCAGAGGTTTTATTGGAAGAGATGATGAGGTTGGTACAGGGCCTCTTTACACCGGGTTTTATGGTATGATAAGGATCTTCAGAATTACTTCTCTTTTGAAGTCCTCTTGACAAAATAGTTTTCCAGTTTCAATCTTTACTGTTAAAACTTGTTTTAAATGTTCTGTACAAAGCATCAGTCACAACAAGCAAGCTTCCATCCATTTTTCAAAACATTGTATAAAAGAAATTGGCATAGAAGATTAACACAAAATAAAGGTTAAAATGCAGCTTTTCTGAATTTGTGTAAGCACTGTTAGGGGTAATAACCTGTCCTTGGCCATAAAAACATGTTTATCTTCCTGACACTGTTTGTCCTAGGGCATCAAAAAGCAGAAACCTACTGGAATTTCTTTGATTAGTTTGAACATTTGTGACATAATTAGCTGAAAATAATATATATTGTTATATTTTCAAGCATCCTGGCTATAAGATACTTGTAGGTGTATCGTAATCGGTAAAGATGCAGAAAAGTTTGGAATGCTCTTTCGTTCGTTCTTTCGTTCTAACATTAATATTGAGGTCTCTCATCACATCTTGCAACAACTAATTCTAGTCTAAATCTTCCCTATAGCAAGGTAGAGAAAATATGAAATATTTCAAAAGTAGGTCTTGATGCTGCAAACATGCATGGTTAAAGTTTAAGTATTTGCATGAGTATTTGCAGGATCCAGACCTTCATTATTTCCCAGAAACATATCAACAAAATGATGGCTCAGATACCAGGCTGAAGCTCTGAATGACTGATAGGATGGCAGAGCCCTTCATTTGAGACCTATTCTATCCTCCCTGTCTCTTTCTCTTATCACTTTGTGTATGCAACTTCTTTTGACACCTAGGGTATGTCTACGCTGTGATAAACCTACCTGCGGCACCAAGTCTCTGAGCCCAGGTCTGAGATTCTTCATGCTCGCAGGGCCTCAGAGCCCAGGCTCCAAACTGAGTCTGAATGTTTATGCTGCAATTTTATAGCCCCACAGGCCAAGCCTTGCGGACAGTGGCCTTGCTGTAGGCCTTTGATCTCAGTGGTGTTGTATTTCCAGAGAGTTATATGCACTTTTGGATTGTTATCTGCAAAAATCTAGGGCACCTCACCTATATCCTACCAAGGGCTTTAGATATGACCCAGTTAATTTTGGAACCCCCACCCTTTCCCTACCAATGGCTCAGTGTGTAGGGCACCTATCCTTAGCCTCAGGGCGAAACCAGATCATTTTTACCCACCCCTACCCATGGAGCTAAGGGCTTTATGGGTTTGTAGGATCTTTCCCCCATGGAAGATGCTTATACCTATTTAAAGCCTAGCTGTATTTATTAGCAATACACACAGAGACTAGATATGCCAAGCAAATCTGTTATGCCCGCTCTTCCCAATACATAGGCAAATTTCACCTAACGACCAGTCAAGATCCACTTGTCTGGTGGTGCCGGTGGTGCCTTTGCACATTATAGTCCTGCAGAGGGGGCAGAGTTCTAGCAGCCTGATGTTGAACTGCAGTCCAGCAAGGGTTTCTGAAAAGCATTGTTTTCTCTTTACATTAAACTAGTTACTCCCTTTAATGCTACTAAACTTATATTACCCCGTATTCTAAGGTAACAACATTTAACCAATCAAACACTTCAAACACTGGCACCTGCTTTTCCTCCCTGCCCCAGTCTCTCTCTTTTTATATATTTTATCTCTTATGCTGAAATGGTAACTCTTTTTTTGACCTTTTTTGTTTGTGCAGATAGTCAGCATTAATTCTCTGGTCAGAACTGATCTTACCACTTTCTGGGCCTTTATGTAACTCTTCCCCTCCCCCCCAAACTTCAACCTTTGGCATTATAAGTCTTGATAAAGCACCCCCACCTCAAAAATGCCCTTATCAGAAGCAGAGCATTTTTTCTTAATTTCAGTGGTAAAATCTGTGTGTTTCACTGAAGGCTGGTCAAGGTTAGTTTAAAAGAGTGGTGAGGGGGAGTTAAGCCCCAGGCCTATATGATCTGGTGTCCACTACAAATACAGTATTGCTAACCACAAATATTAAAAAATTGAGTCAGGCCCCACAAAATCATGAGATTTTTAAAAAAAATACCTCTGGGAGCCTTTAACTTCTTGTTTCTCAGACTTTGATGCACTTGAGTCACATTTTTAAGCTTTTCTCTGCAATCAGTGAGAACTAGAAACTACTTTGCTTTCTTTATTGGGGGGGGAAAAAACACATTTTTTTTTCTCACCTTCCAGGGGTGGGGCTTTGTGGAAAAACTCAAAATACCATGAGACTTGTGAAGACAGCATAAGGACTGGCAACACTCAACAGGGAACCAAGTTTAGGAACAACCATGTCTTCATTTAGTAGCCAGATTCCTCAACATGGTTGTATATGCCGTATAGACGGAGCCTTAATTTATAAAAACAAACAAGGAGTCCTGTGGCACTTTTAAAGACTAGCAAACTTATTTATTGCATGAGCTTTCATGGGAGAAAATCCTACTTCGTCAGACTCTATAAAGAGTCTCTTCAAAGCATCTGAGGAAGTGGGATTTTCTCCTATGAAAGCTCATGCGATAAATAAATTGGTTAGCCTTTAAAGTGCTGCAGGACTCCTTGTTTGTTTTGCTGAACTAGGCTATGTCTTTTGGAACTTTATAAATTTTAAGTGCTGTATTTATACAGGTGATGGGCATCCATAGGAATGATGAAAATCTGAACCCTTGTAGCATCTAGGTGGAACATCTATACAGCCTTCATAAATCATAAAGAGAAGAGCGTATGGTCTGCTTGGACCCCAAGACGCATGGCCATCTCTCTCCTCCCCCACAAACTAGTTTACATGCATGGTGTAATGTGCAGAATGTGTTAGCCAGAGGCACATGTTGCTCTTCTTCAAACAGGCAGCCTTTTTTTATTCTCCACCCACTGTGCCATCTTGCCCTGTCAGTCGGGGCACTGAGGCACAGCTGACACGTCTCTGCTTGTAACAGTACCTCTGCTTAAAATGTTCAGGAAATCAGAGCTGAATTAATGACGACTGCAGACAAGCTGGATTAAATGTGCCCTGTTTGTTCTGACTATTCTAACCCTTTGACAGCCCAGAGTTCAAATCAAAAACTGCTTTCTCTTCCTCCCTGGTTGCCTAGCAACCTCCCTCCCCTTATTAGCATACAATTTCTATTCCTCTTTATTACATCACTGCAGCGATTACATGCTTTGTTGTCAACCCAGCACTGTTCCCAAAAAGAAGGGCAGGATTTGGCCCTTCATATGAGGTTTAGGGGATTGTTATTTTGTGAAGAAATCAGATGTAGGAGTAGGAAACCTTTGGCCATGAATGCGTTGTCATAAACTCAAAAGGTGGAAATTGTGTGGATCTGCCGTTCAAAGTCGTTTCGTTCTCAGTTGAGGGGACAATTCTCTTCTCATCTGCAAGGTGCAGCTCTCTGCTGGTACTCTCCTGTCATTATATATGCCGAACTTTCATTTACAAAATATCTGTGGAAATCTACTGTGTGGATCTGAGAGGAGTTTTTGCCCTATAAGCCTATGTCCAGGACAAACATGATGCTCTGACTCAATAGGGGAAAATCAAGAAACTAATGCGATCCAAAAATATATGCTATACTTGGACAGTGGTGGTGAAGTAAATAATTGTCCATGGAAACAAATTCCAAAGGGGTAGCTGTGTTAGTCTATTTCAGCAAAACAAACAAGGAGTTCTTCAGTCCTTTTAAAGACTAGATAGGCCAGCATTCTATGCCTCTCGATCTGTTTGAATTAACCTTGTGTCCCACCTTTCTCTGTAGCTTTGCATTTACAGCCTGAATGATATATTTTCCATTTCATTCATCTGACAAAGTGGGATTGTGCCCATGAAAGCTCATGCAACAAATAAATTTGTTAGTTTTTAAAAGTGCCAGAGGTGATTTTGCCTTCAGAATAGACCTGTATATCATAATCTGTGTGAGACAGCTGGCCTAGGTGGCTGCCAGAGTAATAGTAGACGGGAGATATATATATATATATTTATAAGCCCTAGAATACTGAGGGCCTTGTTCTCTGTGAACTGAAGAGCAGTTACCGCAGGTTAATTGGCGCACATAGAGCCAGTTAAAGCCCTGCCAGCTGCCTGATATAAAACCCCTGCTCCAGCCAGTGGGAGGAAGGAGAGCTGGTGCAATTGTTCGAGGAATGAGGTGACTAACGAGAAATACAAGAGAACCAGATGAAGGAGAGCTCTGGGACGGAGGTTTCCCTGCCAAACCCTGACTCAAAGGTAAAGAGGCCTGAGAGAAAAGGACCCTGCCAAAGGGGGAATGGGACTGAGACACTTCCCCCCCCCCCCCGAACAGGGGGGTCAGAGGAGACCCTGCCCAAGAAAAGAGGGCATGTGGAAACCTCTGAATCTGAAAGAACATACAGGGAAGGTAGCCCAGGGGAAAACTGCAACCAGAAGCATTGTCAGCAATGCATAGCTGCTACTATTAGGGACTCTGGGCAGGGACCTGGAGGAGAGGGCAGGCCTGGATCCCTCCCTATCCGCTGCTTGCCCCAGTGTGCATTACTGGGCTGTCCAACACCTGGAAGTAAGGGCAACATGTGGCACCCTGCCCTTCCACAAAAGAGGAAACTGCAAGACCCAAAGTAGCAGAGTCGTCAATTTGCCACACCTGGCAGAAGAAGCAATTTCAGGTCAGAGTGGCAAATTTAAGCTTTAATTCTCTGCTTTTTTTTTTTTCAATTTGTATCATAAGCAAAAGCATGCTCCTAAACCTTTTTTTGTTGTTGACTTAAAATACTGAATCAAGTGGGGAATTCTCTCCACCGAGATACAAACACAATTCTAGATAAGCAAGTTGGGGTTAAATACCAAAGCAAGTAACTTGGGGCCTGTCCACATTAGGATAGGCAATATATTTTCAAAACACCTTGTAACATCTTTCAAAACACGTTAGTTAAAATGAGTGTTAAGCCAAGTTGCATTCTAATATTTTAGTTGTTTCATGTGGAAACAACCCAAGTTAGGAAATCTATTTAGAATGAAAAGATATATTTTTAAGTGGGCACTTGGTTTTATCTGGGCAGGGTTTGGCCTACCATAATTTCAATTAGTAGGCTACAGATAATCCATAAATGTGTTTGGCTTACCTAGGGTTTAGCCTAAGGTAAACCACAAACATTCAGCTCTTTTATGTTTGGCTTCTGTAACTAGAGGATAGCCTGTGTATCAATCACAGTACGGCATTGCAATCTGCCCTTCAGATGTCAGGTTGGGCACTCTTCCACCATATGTTATTGTCTGCAACACTGCCCCACTGTCACAGCATGTGAGGAAACCATGCCAAGCTGGCGCATAGTTGCAACAAGTTGGATGAATCAGAGGATAGCCTGTTGGTCCTAGTTCAGGATTTACAATCAACTAGACAAGGAGGCAGGCGCGTAGCAATGGACTCCTGAATTTACTATTGTTAGGCTCTTTCTCACTGATGATTCTACTCTGCAAGGAAATAATTTTCAGCTTCCTGGTGGTACTGATTATCTGTGCATAGTGAAAAGTCAGTATTGTTTTTGTACAAGAGTCTGAGCTGCCATAGCAAAAAGGTGTTGCGAGATCAGCCATTATGTGTCATCCTTGAACTACATGAGTAGGATTCCTTCCTTTTCCAGTTTCTCCATCGGTTTGTAGATAATACACAGCAGGGAAATCAGTCAGTTGTTCTTTGGGTCTGTCAATAGTTTCCTTGGCTCAGGAACTCCTAGGTATTTTATGGAGTATCTAGGTTGTCATTTACAAAGGTTTTAGGTAATTAGAATTAATTGGCAGTTAACCAGGAGCTTGTATATACTGCAGACTTAAACTGAGTTTTAATTTGAATGTTGCCCTTTTGAGTCCTGGCCATACACAAAACTCAGTCGGGTACTGGTGCTTCTGACTGGAACTGGCCAGCCCAAGAGGAGTTGTGTGCTAGAACTCAAGCAAGTATAACTCGTCAGTTACTCACCATGACCACTCTGTAATTTGTATACAGGCTGACACCATTTGACTGTTGCTAGTTCTCCAATGCCTTCTCATATTTCCCACCATGTGCCCAAGAAGGACAGATAAGTTCTCCTACAATTCATTCAGAAAAAAATTCATAGATGGCTGAGCTTATTGCAGCATTAAGAACCCTGGGATATGCCCCCAGGATCTCTATTGCATACTAATCAGTATAATGCCAATGTGGATCAGTAATTCCTATGCAACTTTATAGTGTGGCTGTTCTCAAGCTAGGCTAACTGGAGCGGGGTAATTCAAATGTAAGTGACTCAACTTATCTCTGAAGTGAAGACATAATTTAACTCAAATTATAATCGGACCTCATACTGTAGTCCAGGCATACCCTTAAAAGGATTTGTTTTGCTTGCATTCGGGGGTGTTCAGGTGACTCAGACCTCTTGTAACACTATTTTGTGGAGATCCCCAGCCAAATAGCTCAAAACACAGGGCACAACTTTTCCCATCCTGGCTGACAGACCGGCAGCTCTGACATGACACTAGGAGAGGTTCAGTCTCATGAAGCTGAAGAATCTGGAGGTATAATTCATATATTCAAAACTGCTGAAGTGTGTTTATGGGAGAGATTTGGGGTAATGGAGGATGGGCTATTGGACTTGCACGTCATGTTAAACAGGAGGTAGATGAAACCCTGTGATATGCTGTAGCCAGGGCTGTAATGAACAGAGACTTCCTGATTCCCTAGGATTTCAAGTGATCACCACGATCTTGGGGAGCAAGAAGCAGGTCGTGTTCTGCACTACTTAGTAGAGGAACATACCCTATAAAGAACATACTCACATTTTAACCTACCCTCACTGCATAATTATGTCCAGGCTTGTGATGGTGAGAAGTATTCCCAATCTTTGGTGTAAGAGAACACCAAAAGATCTTCAGTTCTCTCTGTAACCTCAGATAAAAATTTACAGGAGCTCATCCCATATCTAGGACACAAACTTTTAAAGGTTTGTGTGCTGTGGTATATGGAGTAAGCCAACCACCAAGTGGGGTGAGGCGATTCTATAATTGTCCACTGTTGGCATTCTTGGATCTCCCTGTGAATCAGCTGGTACTGGCCACTGTCAGAGAGAGAATACCAGATGAACCATTGGTTTGAGCTGGCATGACCATTTCAATATGTCCATGTCTTTTGGAGATCTAACTTTTCTAAAATTACGTAAAAATGTTCATTAAAATATTTCTTTTGTAACAAATGCCTGGGGAATATACATACAGTTTCTGCAGGATTGCTTATTTAAAAAAAGCATGTTGGTTTGTGAATTTGAAAGAAATAAAAGCATGGAGCCCTTACGATGTCAACTTCTTTATCTGTTCGAGTATGTTTTGCTTTCAGTAAGGACCATGACATTTGCTTCTTGAAGTTTTGAAAGTATCTGGGCTTTAACATAAAGTTGGTTCTAGGTTGGGAAAACAGCTTTCCGAT
Source organism: Pelusios castaneus (assembly GCA_007922175.1). Taxonomy (NCBI): domain Eukaryota; kingdom Metazoa; phylum Chordata; order Testudines; family Pelomedusidae; genus Pelusios; species Pelusios castaneus. The sequence goes on along the minus strand of ML685795.1, from coordinate 5,290,579 downwards.
TCTACTGTTGTGTAATCAGGGGGAGGACAGGTATGCTTGGTTTTGCATTGGTTTGAAAGCCAATTAAGAGGGACAAAAACCACTCCTTTCATCTGAAATGCGGTTAGGCAATTGTGGTCATGCCTGGTAGGCAGTCACGGTACAATACAAAATTTAAATTTCAAGTTTAAAAAGCAATGACTTGCACAAGTCAGGCTGTTAATGTCCAGGCAACCAAATTGACTTTTTATATTGGCATCTCTAAATTTGGGTTTTCAGGCATGCTTTGATGCCAACTTTGAAAATGTAGGAATGGCAGTATAAAACTGGAGGGTGTTTTTGAAAGTTTCACTGAGTGTCTTATTCTCTTTAATGGCCTGACCCAGCAAAGGTTAACTCATGCAAGCAGTCTTGCTGGCTTCAGTAGATGTACTTCTGAGAGTGCGGGTTTGCAGGATTAACATCTCCATTAAGAGTACCATTAAAATGAAGTCAAATTCCAAAGGGGTAGCCGTGTTAGTCTATTGTAGAAAGACAACAGAGTCTTGCGGCACTTTTAAAGACTAACAGATTTATTAATCGCATGAGCTTTCGTGGGAGAAAATCCCACTTCGTCAGACGCTTTGAAGATAGGAAAGTTACAGAGTGGGAGGAAATTAAATGCAGGGGAGTGTATGACATAGCATCAGGTCAGGCTGTAACAGCAAATCAAAGTAGGTGTTAGGATTCAAAACACTGGGGAACAGCACATAGAGGAGGGGGGAGGTCAATTCACTTGATGTAATGCGAGAAAAATCCATAGTCCCTGTTCAACCCCAAGGCAACTGAGTCAAATTTGCATATAAGTTCGAGCTCTGCAGACTCTCTTTGAAGCTGTGATTTGTTATTCATCTGTGTCAACACAGCTATTAACAAGTCGTTAAGGGAGTGAGCAGGGAGGTTGAAGTGTTCCCCTACAGGTTTTGCAGTATTGCAGTTTCTGATGTCAGATTTGTGTCCATTGATTCTTTGGCGCAGAGACTGTCCTGTCTGTCCAATATATAAGGCAGAGGGGCATTTCCGGCACATGATGGCATAAATCACATTGGTGGATGAGCAGGTGAACGAACCCTTGATGGAGTAGGTGGCATGATTAGGCCCTGTGATGGTGTCATCAGTGTAGATATGAGGGCAAAGTTGGCAGCGTGGTCTGCTGCAGGGCTGTGTTCCTGCTTTAGTGTTTCTGCTCTGTGATCTGTAGTTGCTGGTAAGTATCCTTTTAAGATTAGGGGGCTGTCTGAAAGCAAGGAGAGGTCTGTCTCCCAAGGCTTGAGAGAGTGAGGGATCATCTTGTAAAATAGGCTGTAGATTTTTGATGATGTGTTGAAGAGGTCTGGCTTGGGGGTTGTAGGTGACGACCAGTGGCGTTCTGTTGTTGTTTTTCATGGGCTTCTCCTGCAGTAGTTGACTTCTGGGTACCCGTCTGGCTCTGTCAATTTGTTTCTTCACTTCTGCGGGTGGGTACTGTAGTTTTAAGAATGCCTGGTAGAGATCCTGAAGGTGTCTGTCTCTGTCTAAAGGGTCAGAGCAAATGCGGTTATATCTTAGGGCTTGACTGTACACAATGGATCGTGTGGTGTGTCGAGGATGAAAGCTCGAGGGATGTAGGTAACTATACCGATCAGTAGGTTTGCGGTATAGGGAGGTCTTTATGTGCCCATCGCTAATTTGCACTGTAGTGTCCAGAAAGTGGATCTCTTGTGTGGAGTGTTCCAGGCTAAGTTTGATTGTGTTGTGGAAATTGTTGAAATCTCTGTGGAATTCTTCAAGGGCATCTTTACCATGGGTCCAGATGATGAAGATGTCATCAATATAGCGTAGGTAAAGTAGGGGTGCTTTGGGATGAGACGTGAGGAAACGTTGTTCTAAATCGGCCATAAAGATGTTGGCATATTGTGGGGCCATGCGGGTACCCATGGCAGTGCCACTGACTTGAAGGTATAGATCATCTTCAAATCTGAAATGCCATCATGTGCCGGAAATGCCCCTCTGCCTTATATATTGGACAGACAGGACAGTCTCTGCGCCAAAGAATCAATGGACACAAATCTGACATCAGAAATTGCAATACTGCAAAACCTGTAGGGGAACACTTCAACCTCCCTGCTCACTCCCTTAACGACTTGTTAATAGCTGTGTTGACACAGATGAATAACAAATCACAGCTTCAAAGAGAGTCTGCAGAGCTCGAACTTATATGCAAATTTGACTCAGTTGCCTTGGGGTTGAACAGGGACTATGGATTTTTCTCGCATTACATCAAGTGAATTGACCTCCCCCCTCCTCTATGTGCTGTTCCCCAGTGTTTTGAATCCTAACACCTACTTTGATTTGCTGTTACAGCCTGACCTGATGCTATGTCATACACTCCCCTGCATTTAATTTCCTCCCACTCTGTAACTTTCCTATCTTCAAAGCGTCTGACGAAGTGGGATTTTCTCCCACGAAAGCTCATGCGATTAATAAATCTGTTAGTCTTTAAAAGTGCCGCAAGACTCTGTTGTCATTAAAATGAAGCTGCTTCTGAATTCTTCCAGTGCCTGTCCAATAGAAGTAAAGATGCTATGGTGGGTCATAAGAATGTTCTTTGCTACAATAAAATGTGACTGATTTAGTGGAGATTCTCTTCTCTGCAGAGTAGGAGACTTGATTCTGTACTATCGCTTTTTAGAATGAGAGGGTTTGGCTGTACTATACACCCTGCATTCCCAGTCTTTGAAGGGGAGGAAGTACTTCACGCTGTTCAACAGCAATCCCTTTGGCTGGTTAAGGTGTGTTATGTTGTGCTCTGAGGGAAGCCTTTCCAGTCTCTAAATAAAGGGATGAAAGCCAGAACATGACCTAGATGATGATGAGAAATGGACAGACAAAGGGATGGAGGACTCTAGAGAGAAAAGGGAATGTAGTAGACAAGTTGATATGTTTTTCTGTGTAGTCATTGCACTTCTAATGCCTTTATTAGCATCTAGCTCATTATAAACTGCTTGGCATTGCCTTGATTATGAAGGGCATTATCTGAAACCAGATTCTAATGTGTTCTAACAATAGAAGCCAAATATGCCCTAGCCACTCATGCATAGCATCCATGGAAGAGTCCTGAATACGTGCACAAAAGTAGGTGAAACATTAGAAGAGATTATTAAAAGTGTGGAGCTGTAATAGGAGTTAAAAAAATGAAGTACAAAAAGAGGTTTTACACCTGGAAGTTATTATAGTTATTTAAATTGAGAGAGAATAATAACCAAATTGTTTTCTAAGATGTATGCCACATTTATGAAAACCTTGAAGGATAAATGGATCTGTATAGTATGCTCCTTTCTCAAAAGGTTCTGTGAGTAAAATAGTGAGAGAACTCTCAGTGGATGCTGAATGCTGCTAATTGATGAAATTATTACTTATTACACCACAACTGAACTCTACTTAGAAGCACCATTTTTGGCATGATTTTTGGAAAATGACAGCTGAAATGTGAGAGGCTTTGTATTGAAAATGAATAGTGATAATTTCCTGATAACTTTTGAAATGAAGACTATTTCAATGACATTAACATTGGGGAAAGCATGACTTTAAATACTGAGCTCATGGAAGGTAGCCTTATGTCTAAGCTTCAATCCATAAACTAATCTTGAAATGCTGAGTTCATGAAGTGTGTGTGTCATTTTTGCAAGAGTAATATTTATAATAAAACAGACTGATTTGTGTCAGCATTTCCAAAGTAACAACCCAGGAAATACCGGAGAGAGATTGATAGCTCTGTATGATAGGGCGCAGCAGTCCCATTTTGTTTAGAGTGTAGGTTAGCCCCGCTGACACAGCATGGGATGGGAGGAAACCATGTCAACCTGGAGCATAGCTGTAACAACTTGGGTGAACCAGATAATAGTATGTTCTTCAGATTCTGAAGCTAAGAGAGGGAGGGGTTCTGGAGGGCACTTAAATCTTTCTTTAGGAAGTCTTCTGGGTTCTGTCCATCTGTATCACTTCTAAGGTATTCTTATTCAAACTATTACTTCTGTTGTGACCACAGATGCCACTCTGCAATCCTTGTTCTGTCTGAATCGCAACACAACCAAGAGGATCTTCTCTGAATCCTGTGTCTAGTAATATTTTGTCCTGAGTGCGGTGCGTGATAGGTTGCAACCTAAAGAGTTGGGGATAAGGGCTTGATCCAGGTAGAGACCTGGGAATGCCCTCTTTCCAATAGATTTCAGAGGAGGTTGAGCACTTAAATACCTTTAGAAATCTGGATGTTACCGCATAACTTGCCAGGACTAGGAACCCCAGAATTTAATCAGTATATTCTGGTTGGAAACAGACCTGTTTTAATAAATGTTTAGACGTTTCTAAAAGTGATCTGAAGTACTGTATTGTCACTTTCAGAGGTCTTGTGGCATGAAGGTATCCTGATTTTATAGGTAGAAACGATGAAAAATCCTAGAAGTACATGTAAAAAAATAAAAACAAACCAGAAAACCTCTAAAGCCTTTCTAAATCACATTTTATGTAAAAAAGTGTCAAAATATAGGATGTTGTGGTATAAGGTTTTTATTGGGTATGACAGTCGGTACTCCCATGTTCATCCTTTTTACAAGACAATGATAAATTTTGTACAAAGTATGCCTTGAGGTATCATTTGAAAACTCACAATCTGCTGAGCGTTATTGTCCTGCTAAAATGTGTGGGAACATTGTATGTAAAGTTATAAGATTCGGCTGTATGACTTTATTGAGACATGCGCCACATTGTAGAAAAGCAGGCACAAATCAGGTCCTCAGAAACAAAAGGCAAATTGATCCCTCAGGCAAGTGTTGTCAAAATCAAATAGACTATCACCTGGTTAAGCAGCCATTCTTTTAGCAGGAAGTGTATGAGTGAGAAATCTATATTCTGGCAAACAGGCTGTCTCCTGAGCTTCAGCTGGAGATCATTTTCAAAGAGGAGGAAGAGATATAAAAATGAGGAACAGAGGCCCCAAATCACCTTTCTCTCTGCCCATGTCATTTACAAAGCTTGAAGGACAAGGAAAGGAGCACTGGCCTGGAGGAGGGGTCTTGGCTGAAAGGCTACCTGCCAGTAAGAATAGAGCAACCAGGAAATTCCCAATCTCAGACCTTCCCCCCCTAAATGTGTGTCTTGTACCACCCAGCTTTTTCCTTCTGGACAGCACAGACTCATAGAACATCCACATCTCATTAATACAAAATGATATGCTCATCTCATTAATATTAATAATAATATTAATTAATAATAAATTAATATTAATAATGCACATCTCATTAATACAAAATGATACACATGCTGTTGTATCAAATAAGGTTTCCCAACACTTTAATCCAAACACACTGGTTTAGATAAAACAAGTTTATTAACTACAGAAAGATAGATTTTAAGGGATTACGAGTCATGAGGCATGAAAGTCTTCTTTTTTTGCAAGAAAATAAAAGGTAAAACACAACTAATGGCCTTCAGCAAGCTAAATGAACTTAAAGCAAAAGGGTCTCTTTCACTACATATTCTTTATAATTCAAGGTTGGCTGGCTGGCCGAAACACTCTTACAGTGTAGCTGGGAGGAGTTTACATGTTGAAGGCTGTGTGAGAACAGGGTAGAAGTGGTTGTTCTCCCATCTCAGCAGTGTAAAAAGCACCCCAAGTTACAGAACTAAGGAGACAGATGGGCACTATGGGGAAATTGACATTTGTTTAGGATGATCTACCTGTAATGTGGCCATTCCCATTTTTGTCAGTAAATCCATTATACCAAATCGTGTCTCATGTATGTATAATCAGAACTTATTTATAATTATAAGGTTTATATTTTGAAATAGCTGAATATTGGAACAAGTGGGAATTATCTTTTGTTACCACACCTGACTTTCTGCTCTACTGTTAGGCCATGTCTACACTAGAAAATTGTTCTGCAGTAAGGCTTTGCACTATACTAAATGCGTTGTATTTGTTTCACAGTTGTGCATTCACACTACACTCCTTTATAATGCAAAGGAATGTCCGTACTGTTCTTTGCATTTCTGCAAGAAAGAGCATTGAATTGTGGGCACCTATTCCACTGTGCCACTCGTCAGCTTCTAGTGCTAAGAACCCTGAGTAAAAGGAGAGGAGCGCTGAGCACTGTGGGGAAATTTACAAGTTCTCCTGGGGTGCTGTGTTTCCTTGTAATGCACTGTAGCTACTAGCAACTTGTGCCCTTTTTCAATGTTGCCCCAGAAAAACAGGAAAAAATTCAAAAGTTCCCTGGACTCACAGGAGGGAGGGGTTAGTCGTGTCAGAACAGCGATGTCCAAGCAGAAGACCAGAATGATCAGGCTTGAAATTCTGGGACACTTTTGAAGGCAACTTAATTGCAGAAGAAAATTCTGTCAGTGTTCACACACACTTTGTAGTGCAAGAGCTGTTCCGTAATAGGCGTTGTGACTCTCGCACAGGTGGTAATATTGTTCTGGTATATCTGGGCACTTGTAATGCAACAAGAAGCATTCAGATGTGTATTTCGGGTTTGTTTTTCCTCAATAAAATGGCTTATTCTGCAATAACACTCTAGTGTGTAAGGGCCTTAATCTGACCTCTTCAGCAGAGGGTAGGCTGTGATGTCATGCAATTTGAAGCAACAAAATTTAGAGATTACTTCATGACTCTAACAAAAAGAACATGAAACAATAAAAGACTCCTTCTACTTTTGTGAAAAATGATAGGCTTTTTAATGGCCACAAGTGGCCAAATTTGGTTTTAATCAAGTGATTGCAGCTGCGGCATCCTTCTACATGAAGAAGTGGCATGTCAAATAGGCGCATTCCAAACCATTAGGGCTTTTAGTGTAAAAATATAATACTTAAATGTCATCTTAATATCAACAGGCAGTCAATACACACATTAGAGCATTGCTCTAATGTACTTACCACAAGATAACCTATCAGCAACAGGGTTTCTTGTTCATTTTTCAGGTTTTAAAACACCACTGTTCAAGGTTGGGTAGCTGCAAATGGAAACAAAAAATTGAAAAAAGAAATCATTTTCATATGCTTGGACTTCATTAGGGAAATATATATTTGAAGTAAGACGTGATTCCAAAAAGTACCGTCACATATTCTAACACACAGGAATAGATTTCTCCTGGGAAGAAAATCTGTTTCTTAATGTAGAAATTTGCAAAGCTATTCCCTGGATTTACCCACATTCCTTGAATTATGAATCCAGAGCAGATCATGCTGATAGATGCCTGGTTTCACAGTTGTATTTTTGAAATGTTAACTTCCTAGATTGACTTCCCCCTGGGACCAGATTGTTTCCTCACTCCTCATCTCGTAGTGAAACTTTGATTTGATATCCATAGGAATTGCCCATGGGTACTAAGGGCTCTTTATGCTCATGGCCTCTATGTCTGCTTTATTCTACATCTGTAAATCAGTTGAGTGATTTGGATGTGTAAGGTAAAATGCTGTTTTAAATTATGCAGTTTTAAATTTGAGTTTGATTCATCAGGAAAGTCTCTCTTTCCTTGCTCTCTTACAGGAATTGTAACTTTTCTTTCCTGTGGGGAGGATGGAAGGATGCTGGAAGGGCGAAACTGTTGAAGAGATCTTTACCTGCAGGGTTTTAGCATAGTTTGGGTAATTTTTATCCAGCATTGTGTGCCTTCTGATCTCCCCAGAACAAATATTCTTAATCTGAGTTCTTATTATTTTCCTTTGGATGACTAATGCTTGATTATGAAATTAGTTGCAAGTTCCAGTGAAGTGAAAAATGTCATTGGGGGGACCCTCAGGTACTTGTTTCTCAAAGTATATCAACACTTCTACAGTACTGAAATTAACTGTTGAGAATGCTCACTAGTTTTTGAATCCTAACACCTATTTTGATTTGCTGTTACAGCCTGACCTGATCCCATGTCATACACTCCCCTGCATTTAATTTCCTCCCATTCTGTAACTTTCCCTTCTTAAAAGCGTCTGACGAAGTGGGATTTTCTCCCACGAAAGCTCATGCGATTAATAAATCTGTTAGTCTTTAAAAGTGCCACAGGACTCTGTTGTCTTTCTACAATAGACTAACACGGCTACCCCTTTGGAAACAGTTTTAGGGAAACAGTAAAAATATTCACATTATACCCAATGGTACAGATAAGTACCATGCAGTACATTTAATGTTACATGTTATGAGAGCTATTATAACTCAATTTTAAGAATATTGGGTAGATAAATAGAATGGGGTAGGCTAAATTGCTTTTCACATGCATTATCTGTCTTACTAGCAAATCCTAATTGATGCATATAAAGCTGTTTAATGAAGGATGTTCTGTCAGGCAATAAGAGTAAGATGCAATGTACCCCATGTGTCTGCAGTGACTGAACTAGTTAACATGTTTTGTACAGTGTTTACAAACAAACACAATAACCCATGGAACTGAGTTGACTAGTTGTATAAAGGGTTGCATTTCCAGTGACTTTAGTGGAATTGTACCTTCTAATGCCAGTGATGAATTTTCCCAATGATTTTCTGGTTTTTGTAGGGTCTGAAATGGAGAGTGTAGTGGTGTAGTGGCACTGCTAAGGCCCCTAAAGGATTAAAAGGGGGCCTGGCTGCAGCAGCCAATCAGGAGTGAGCAGCTCAGTATAAGAGGGAGCTGTAGGGGCAGCTTAGTCAGTCAGACCTGAGCAACCCAGGGAGAAGGTTCTCCTGCTGGCTGGTTGGTCACACTGTGAGCTCTCCAGGGTGCTGGCTCCCTCAGCCAGCCAGCCAGCCAATGTGAGCAGACGAGGCCAGGAAAGCAGCCAGAAGGGCAGAGGCACTAGATCAGCAGTCCAGAGGCAATAAGGCCTAGAGGGACAGTGGCCGGACTCCAGAGTGGCAGGCCAGACATAGTTGTGGCTGGAGCAATGGTCCAGGCGAAGAGGCCTAGCGGGAAAGCAGCTGAACACCAGGCGGTGAGAGGCATCGTGTGACTGGAGCTGTGGGGAAGTGGTCTAGGGAGTTCATGTCCAGTGTTGTGGAGAGACTGCTAGGAGGCGGCGGCTCAGAGGAGGCATCTAGGGTCCCTGGGTGGCTTGGAGTAGAGGGAAAAGTGAAATACAGAATGACTAAATGACTTATCTTAGGTTAAAAGTCTGTATTAGACCTCTGGAATTCCTGACTTATCAAATCTTCTGTTCAATTTACTTGAAAATCTGCTTCTCTTGAATAGGATGTTGTGTATTAGGAATTCCTGGTCAGAATGACTACATTTAAATAAATTTAACTTTGGATTGTTAAATCAAATGATTGATAAATTGTTCATCAGAATGTATTTAGTTTCACTATCCTCACATTTTCATAAGTCATATAGATTAGTCCAACATTTTATGCTGTGTACACTTTTCAGCATTTAAAGTGGGAGCTGTGTAACAATGAACATTTAATGAACAGCTTACTTATTTATTCTCAGAAGTTACATTACAGTGCCTACATAGATCAACATAACCATTTATCACAAAGTTGTCAAAATTTTAAAAAATCTTAACCATTATACCTCACTCATTCTCTTGCACATTAGATAGGAGCAGTTTATTGCATTTTAGAACTTTGTAACCTAAATCAATATATGTGAGTCATAATGAGTATATTCCAGTCTAGAAAAGATACGTTGGAAAATAAGTGATTTTTAATAACATAGGCCTGGCTTGACATGAGTTGTTGGACATGGGTGAGACCTCATATTTTGGGAGAAAGGAGTAGGGAGGTAACTGGATCAGCAGGCTGGAAATAGAATGTCTGTACTAGCTAAGATAAGGGGGAACATCCAGGGAACAATTTACAATGGACAAGAGAAGTCAGGAACATAAAGTGGAGGTAAAGAGTAAGTTATGCATGGACAGAATAGGCTGTACAAGAATTGGTTCCTACAAAGTAGCTGAGCCAATCCTAAAATGTAATGTATAAAGGAAGAGGTTTGCTATGTAATTTTGGACATGTGGTGTGTCCTCTAGCCATTACTTAAGTCAAATCAACTCAGGGCATGTCTTTACTGACAACAGCAAAGTTGCTGCCATCAAATTGATCTTTCCAGATTGTTTGAGCAGTCAGTAGAGACCCGCTCAATTGATGTATTAGTTGACACATTAAAACGGCCTCTCAAGTGGTGTAGTGTTGCATCAATGAGAACACATTTCCCATTGGTGCAACACAGTGAAGATGCCATATAGAAGAGGAGTTAAGAAATCAATGAGAGTTGCACAAGTTACTCTGTGTAGATTGTGTAACTCCTGTCGACTGCTACTGAATTTCCAGGTGAGTATAGACAAAGGTTCAGTGTTGTGTTTGCTTTATACCAAATAAAGAAACTTGAGTGATGAGACTGGAGTTGATTTGAGTTCTTGGGGAGCCAAGTGGACTAGGTCTTGGGGGGAGTCCCCCCAACATAGTGGTGTCGTGACTTAGATCTGCTTGCTTGGGAGGTAACCTAGTATCAGGGTAACAATGTACCATTAAGGGAATTAACATTGGAAAGGTTTAAAAGGATTTAAATATGAGAAAATTAGTGCCACCCTGAAGAAGTGATTTAAATCTAAAGGTGGACCCTGCAGACCCCCTCAGAGACGTAGAGGGTGACTGGGACTGGGTGAAAAAGGAACTCCAAAGAGTGTTGTTAAAAGAAGTCAGAAAAGCACTATGGAATTGTTCTGTTCATTAATCCACAGAAACAATGAAAGCATGTGTGATGTGCTGGTGGTGTGTCTGTTTTCTATTATGACATGGTGACCTTCATGTTTATGTATATTGGATTGGTTATAATTGAGTTTTTTATTGTGAAGTTTGTGCAAACTACACAGCTCTTAGCAAATTACTTGCCAGCAGAGTCAGGGTAGCCTTAACACTGGAGGTTCTGGGGGAGATTATCTCAAGAAATGTCATTTGTAAATATTATAGACTAATAGGGATGGCCCCTAAAACTGTATCATTTTCTCTTTGAAGGGTATCAGTTCCAAATGTCCATTAACCCTACACAGATTTGCAGCTGACTTTCTTGATCTTGTATTTTCATTCTAGTAAAATTAAAAAATGATCAGTTGTCGACTTTGGTTTGGAAAGGGTATTTGCAATATTAAATTGAATGTATGTATTTTCCTGTCAGTGCATTTATAAGGGGAGAGGTTTATGGATGTTTTCCTTCTCATGTTAAACCTGTACTAAAATGTTTCTTTTCTCCATCAATATGGGATTTAAGTACCATTCTACAGAGTGTATTTGTATAGCAAATTTTGTTCCTGAGAAATTTGACAATAAATCATAATGAAATTATATCCCACCCCACACACAATTTTTAATTTTAATAACTAGAACAATTTGTATAGCACTAAATGCAAGTTTTCTGCTGCTGTTCAAAAAGCATATAATGACTTTGTCTTCATATAATCTAAAAAGGGATTTACATTATTTAAGCAACGAATGCCACAAACTCTTTTAAAAAAATGTGTGGTAGCTATATTCTATGCCAGATTTTGTTTCTGCATTAATTCTAGAACATACTGTACTGAGACTGTTGCATTTAGAGCCATAATACTCTTGCATAATTCCAGCAGGAGTAAACATATGCGGATTCTTCCTTTGTTGGTTTAGCCCACCATTTGTTCTAAGATTTAAACCAAATGGATCCACACCCAGAGGAGTACATCTGTTACAGTATATTACTAGAAATGTGTAGCTCATTTTGGAGCCGTCTGAGATAATTGTAATATTCGTAGCCAAGAATACTGATACACAACTATAAAAATATAGGGTAAAATTTTCAAAAGTATCTGAGTGATTTTAGGCTCCTAAATCCCATTTTCAAAAGTGACTTATTAAAAGTCACTGAGATTAGGACTTCTAAGTCACTTTTGAGAATGGGATTTAGGCTCCCAAATTGCTAAGATACTTTTGAAAATTGAAACCTTTGCCTTAATCTCTTTACAACTTATTTTTTTTTAAAAAAGATAGGAATTACCCAATTTATTATAGTATGTTTGTTTACATCAAGTATTTTGAGTTTGGTGACAAAGTGGGATTTTCTCCCATGAAAGCTCATGCGATAAATAAATTTGTTAGTCTTTAAAAGTGCCACAGGGCTCCTAGTTTGTTTAGATTCTATTGAGGAACAAATTAGTGCTCAGATTCTTGAGTAAACATTAGATATTCATTTAATTAGTATATGAGCTCTTTATATTAAGAAGCAGAAAAAAACCCACCCAAACAATCTTCCACAGAATACTTCGTTATAAAGCAAGTAAGCCTTCCTGAAGGGAACACCTACACAGTTCCTTAACAACAAGGAAATGTTCTGTCAGGGTCTCTGTATAGCTCTCTAACTCCTTATATCACTTTTACTCTGAGCCCCACATATCTTCAATATGTACTGTAACAAATTACACGTATGTCATTCCCCATGGTAGGGAAGTATGCCTTGGAGTTGAATGTGTGGTTCTTTTTAAGAAAAACTGGAAAAATTTCAGTGGATGCAACCAGCAATATTCCCCACTGGGGTCATCAGTAGAGTTTTTGGGCGGGTCTACGTTGCCTGCCATTATCAGCGGCAGTCGAAGGGAGATAGGCAATTTACTTAAATAACTTACGTATCTCCCTTGGAATTCCTAATGTCTGGCATGCCCACTGTGCTGAGTCAAAGAGAGGTCCCTCCCTTCAACTCAGTGCTACTCCAGTTGCTGGGATGGTGTCCGGGGATCAACTCCTGATCAACTGAACAGGTCTTCATTGACTGAATTTGTCACTGTCAGTGAAGACAAGCCCTTTGAATCTGTATCCGTCAAATGCCCACCATCCACACTGACCAATTGAAATAAAGGGCTAACCTATATCATTAGTAGGCTCCTGTCCTCTATGTGGTTCAGCTTCTGGAGGGCCACATACACACTTTACAAATGGGTAACACACCTATATGCTAAATGGCTATAGAATGTTGGGAATCCACATGCTCTAGAGAAGGATACAATCTAGTAATAAGCAGTAGTTATCAAAAGGGCAGACAACGTGAGTTTGGCATTCTGAAATGTGTAGTATGGCTAAATGATTTAGGCTTGGGTCAATTCTCTGCTCTACCAGAAATAACCTTTCAGTTGCTTTATGCGTATGAGGAATGATGCATAGAATCATGGGACTGGGAAGGACTAAGGGCAGGACTAAGTATTATATAGACCATCCCTGACAGGTGTTTGTTTAACCTGGTCTTAAGTCTCTAATGATGAAAATTCCAGTCTCCCTAGGCAATTTATTCCAGTGCTTAACTGTCCTGGCAATTGGGAAGTTTTTCCTGATGTCTAACCTAAACAGTTGTTGCTGCAACTTAAGCCTATTGCTTCTTGTTCTATCCTCTGGGGTTAAAAAGAAATTTTTTTTCCTTCCTCCATGTATCAACCATTTATATACTTGAACTGTTATCATGTCCCTCCTCAGTCTTCTCTTCTCCAGGCTAAGCACCCCTCCGTTTTCCCCCCCAATCTTCCCTCATGGATTATGTTCTCTAGACCTTTAATTATTTTTATTGCTCTTCTGTGAACTTTCTCCATTTTTTTCCCACATCTTTCCTGAAATGTAGCACCCAGAATTGAACACAGTAGTCCAGTTGAGACCTCAGAAGAGCGGAAGAATTACTCCACAAGTCTTGCTTACAACAGTTCTGATAATACATCCCAGAATGATGTTTGATTTTTTTGCAACAGTCTTGCACTGTTGACTCATATTTATCTTGTGATCCATTATGATCCCCAGATCTCTTTTTGTAGTACTCTTCCTTAGGCAGTCATTTTCCATTTTGTATGTGTGCAGCTAACTTTTCCTTTCAAAGTGGAGTACTTTGCATTTGTCCATATTGAATTTCAGACCGTTTACTTCTGACCATTTCTCCAGTTTGTCCAGATCATTTTAAATTTTAATCCTATCCTTCAAAGCACTTGCAACCTCTCTCACCTTGCTATGGTAACCTGAGATTGAGGTATGAGTGGTCCATTGACAAAAGTTTATGAAATTCACAGATATATTAACCCTAGTCACTGGAAAAACTGAGACTAAATTAATTGTCTCTGTGTGGTTGTTTTTTTTTTTTTTTTTTTTTTTTTTTTTTTTTAAAGAGTAGTTTTAAAAATCAAAAAAAACTTTTTTTTCTGTCTTTCAAATATTTATCCAATACCACAGAAAAATGTATTGAGAAAGAAGGAATGTACAATGTATATCTTGTTCACTAAGATATAGAAGCATGTTCCTAGGGAGTCAAAATGATGAAGCAACACTGTGTGGTCTTTTATTTGCAAAATGTAAAGTTTTACCTAGAGCAGTGTAGTGGAAAAGAATTACATGGTAGGTAAGAAGCACACACCAATGGAATCTATTAAAAATTCAGATTGGCGTTGCCCCTAGATGTCATATTGTTTTGTTTCAGTAAGATGTAGCAGTACCTCAAATTCTCAAAATCTAAGAATGTATAAACTAGAAGAGAAAAGAATCTAAACCAATAAATTTCAAGTTGATCTGTTATTGAGTCCTGTGTTTGTCTGTTTTTTGACATTGTTGTAAAACATTCATTTGTGCTTTGATTTTGTGGGATCCGTTGAATATTGTACATTTAAAACAAAAATTATTAGCTTTGTGAGCTTTTTAAGCTGAATTTTAAAATATTTTTTTCTCTTTCTACAGAACATTCTGACTCTAAATCCCCGTATACAAACCCATGCAAATCTTCGTTCAAGTGCATCAAAGAAACAAGACAAGAAACATTGGAAGAGGAATGCTGATAAGAGCTGTTCAGTAAGTTCTGGAATTATTTTAGATCTGGAAAATGTTAATTCATTCTTAAGGTTGGAAGAAAGTTCAGAATTATAGACTCATAGACTTTAAGGTCAGAAGGGACCAGTACGATCATCTAATCTGACCTCCTGCAAAATGCAGGCCTCAAGACCTCACCCACCCACTACAGCTATAGGCCACCAATCTATGACTGAGTTATCTACCTCCTTAAATCATGATTTAAGGACTTTAAGATACAGAGAATTCACTGGGAGGTGAGCCATGCCCTGTGCTACAGAGGAAGGCGAAAAAACCCCAGAGCCCAGGCCAATCAGCCCTGGGGGAAAATTCCTTCCTGATCCCAAATATGGTGATCAGTTAAACCCTGAGCACATGGGCAAGTCTCAACAGCCAGTTACCCAAGAAACAATTCTCTGTAATAACTCAGAACTCACCCCATGTACGCTCCCCTCTTAGGCCACTTGTGTGGTGGATATACAATAGCCAAATATCAGTTAATTTCCGAAATAGGGTAATCATACCATCCCCTCCATAAATTTATCACGCTCAGTTTTGAAAGCAGTTATGGTTTTTGCCCCCACAACTCCCCTTGGAAGGCTATTCCAGAACTTTACTCCTCTAATGGTTAGAAACCTATGTCTAATTTCAAGCCTAAATTTCTTGATGGACAGTTTATAACCATTTGTTCTGGTGTCCACATTGGTGCTGTACTCAAATAATTCCTCTCCCTCCCTGATACTAATACCTCTGATGTATTTATAGAGAGCTATCATATCCCCCCTCAACCTTCTTTCGGTTAGGCTAAACAAGCCAAGCTATTTTGTTATTGTTTACCTCTTTGATCTTCCATCTGATCAAGGATGCCTGTCATGTATTTGTGGTGTTTCTCTCCAATTCATGCTGGATAGTCCTCTCAGCTCAGATGGCTAATGATTTTTTGGAATTGTTTAGGTAGAGTGTTACTCCTCCACCTCTATGAAAGCATATTTACCTTTCTATATATTCAGTTGAATGCTGTACTGTATTATGGTGTCCAATTTTATGGGGTTTCTTTTTTGTTCTATCATCTTTTATTACTACCTGCTATATTTAGGTTCTCTTTTGCTGATAGAAGTGAAACCTCTAAGCAAGTGCCCCACTTCCCTGCTTCTCCCTTTAAGTGTACCCTTAGTACATGCCCAAAGCTCCTGTTGCTCTTAAATTTTGTGGGAAGGTGCAACAGTGGCGTATGGAGGATGTCTGGCACCAGGGCCAAGCCCACGTTCCCCCTCCCCACACGCCGCCCCCCTCTTTCCTCACAGGGCAGAAGGAGTTCTGGCCCTACCCCATGTTTACCCAGTATGCAGCAGCTGGCTGCTGGTCATCTGCAGCAGTCCCGCAGCTTGGCCCTGGCTTGGGAGTGGGGGCCTGGGCTGGCCCTTCACAGCATGAGAGGGGTGCAGAAGGCTCTGTGCGTCTCAGAGCCTGATCATTCTAATAGCTTTTTTCTGCACCTGTTCCAGTTTCGATTCATTGGGAGCATGGGTGACCAGAATTGTACAAGGTATTCCAAATGATGCCTTATGAGTGTAACGGCATTAATTCTTCTTTATCTCTATTAGAAATGCCTTGCCTAATACATCCTGGGATCTCATTTGCCTTTTTCATAGCCATATCACATTGGTGGCTCATGGTCATCCTGTGATTGACCCGATTCTGACCTGTTTATAAACAGATTTAATTCTATTTGAAGTCCATACACCTATAATTGCACATGTTTACAATTACATTAGGTCAGAATTCGACCCCTAGCATCAGATTCTCATCAAGTCATACTGCTAGGGACCATGTAGAATTACCATTGGAGAAAGGGTGGGTGTATGAAAATACAAAACTAATTAAATTAACAGCTCTCAAAACTCTGAACAAAAGCTGCATCTGCTGAGGCATGCACACAGTAACTTTGTAATGTCTAAAATGCTTCCAGATGGCAGACTTGCACGTTTCAGAATAATCACACAAGCAAAATTTAAACTCCTACTCTGAACTGAGACATTTCTGGTTGCCCATTTAAATGGGTTCCTGAAAGTAGAAACTAAATCTTAATATCCTTCCAAGCACTGAAAAAGCCAAAATGTATTTGCCTTAAAGAAGGTTCCTTGTACTTTAAGTGAGTATTGTGGTTTGTTTACTATGGCAGGCAACCAGGTTATGTTTAAAAATCAGTTTCTGTCAGCAGATAGAAGCCAGTCAAAGTCCCCTAGAAAGTATAGGGGAAATAGTTCACTGGGATTTATAAAACAGCTTGCAGACATTTAAGAGTGTGTGTATAGGGCTCTTTTGCCTAGTTGCTGTAGATTCAGGTGATAAATTCCAGTATTAAAGATTCAGGTAGCTATGCTGAGTCATGGTGGTAGGCGGAACCCACCATTTCTACTCAGGATCTACAAGGCAAATGTTTCTTTGAGTCAGAGGAAGGACAGAGGCGGTTCTGGCAGTCATCCTAAAACCAGTCATGCTTGAGGAAGAAATTTAGCCTGAGATTTTGGTTGTGTTACTGTCTTTGAATTAACAGTAGACAAAACCCTAGGATGGAGGTCAGTTGTGACACTAATTTGAGTAACATGTCACCCATTGAGGAGCTATATGGATTATTTCTGTTCACAGGATTGGTCTGGGTATCTCATATTTTCTTTCCACAAAGACTTCTTACTCTGAGAAAATACGCATGAGACTTACATACTTTATTTGTTGGGCGTATATTAAGGGGCATTTAACATTTCAATATCTATTAACCAAATTCTGTCTTCATTTAGACCTGTTCAAACCTATTGGAGTGAGTGAGCTGCACGGGTGTAAATGAAGATTTATTTTTTAATCCTACTTTTTTTTCTTTTTTAAATTACTTACTACTCACTGGAACCTGAATTCAGGAGAACAGGAGAGCCTGATCAGCATCTTCCAATAGCCATCTTTTTTTCCCGTTGCTGTTGAACCATTCTGAAGTGCCGCTATTTCTTGCAAGGGTATTGCTTTTGGTCAAGGCACTGATTTAGTTGTCTGTATCACTTCTTAAGTATCAGAAATAAAAACAGATTCTTGATTGTGTTTAGTTTGTTCTTTAACATGTAACAGAATATCAAGCCTGTCTTGTGTGTCATGTAAATTTATCACATGTCCTGACCTACATGATAAATCAGATGTCTATTTTAAAAATGCAGCAGGTTGGGAGAATACCTCAAAACAGTATTAAGAAATATTTGTTCAACTGCCAAATAGCTTTTCACTTTGCTTCTCTTTAATTGTGAAAATTTGCAGAAATGAGTTTTTATTAATACAAATGTTTGAGGAATGACTGCTGTAATTTCCATGTACACATGGGAACAAGGGTAGAAAAGATCCGTTTTCAGTTATATGCTGTTTCTTTCCCTTTTATATATTTGTTGTCCAGTCAGGGAGCTGGAAAAAACCATGCTATTTTAGTGACCCCAATTGGACACCAGGGTTAGAGAATAACCTAAGTAAATTGTTCTCGAGTAACTGATGGCCTGAAACATAAATTGTTCAAGTTGCAAATATCAGTCTGTTTACAGATAGCTTGAGAACAGGCAACTTAGCAGATATAATATATGTAATTAATAATTTGATCAGCTACAAATTCCATGTTGATGAAATATTAGTATATTTATAAAAATATTCCTAAATGTTGCAAAATAGAGAGCACTTAATAAAGGAAATCAGTTCAATTATCTTTACAACTTAAACCTATAGTTTACTTTCACTAAATATTTATTTGGTCTCAATTGCACGTCTGTCTGTCTGTCTAAATATGCAAGTTTTGCTCTTTTTTCAATAGGTGTACAATAGCAGATGTCTATCTAATCGCTGCCCTATTCAAGCACTAATCAGTGGAACATACATAGAATGCTAGAAGTATGAATAGGTATACGATGGTAATAGTCTTTTTAACACATCACTATTCAGCCACTAATCGGTGTGATGATTAAGGGACATTAGAGGGAGCACTTTGACATCTGATTCTTCAAACTGATATCTGCTCAGGCTTTGCTTTGTGGTATATGTCATGGCTGGACTGATTTCCTTAAATAAAACGCTCTGATTCTCAAATGTTGAAAATATTACATTAGGATCTATTGGAGTGATTAGGGAATTTGAGATTTTTTTTTACCAGTGATTGACTGTATGTACAAACTATTTACATGAATAAAACATAGATTACTTTGAATATCAGTAAGAGTTGAAAAGTACCATCGAGAGAGCTTATCTTTACTCATAGTATCAATGCTTAAATATTTATAGGGACTTTAAAATGTACCAGTTTAATCATTTAACAAATTCCAACTCATGCATTTTTCAGACAAACTAATTACTTTGCATTTCTTTATATAGGTAGCATACACTGTGTTTTCTATTATTATTAAAGTGTGACTGTGGCTTGCATTAGATCTGTATATGATTTACACCAGCTGTTTCTATAAGACCTACATTGTATACATATATTACTTTTCTTCTATTTATCTTAGTTTAAATTTGTCCTTAAGATATAACCAACAAAATTTGTCAGCTGTTAAAAAATCTCCTGCCTGCTTCAGATCAGCTGCTTCCTTCATGTTACTCTTCTGTTATAGAGCCATAAGTACATTGTTATATCCTAATGGTCTCATTGTCTGCTTCTTTTAATGAGTGTGCTAAGGATGTGAGGGCGTAAGGCGCTTTTCCCTTCCCTTGTGAGCCCCTCTTCATGCAGAGCACGCACGTAGTTGTAGGGCATTGGAACACTTGCAATGTATGCCCTAACTTCAGCATCAGTAAGGGATTAGTAAGGCTGGCTACTGGCAGCTCCAGCCAGTCTCACTGAGAATTAGGAGAACTACACAGGCTGAGGAATATAGTCAGTCATGGTTGCTCTATTAATAAGTCCTAGCTTCTGGCAAGCCATGTTTTGAAATGGGGCACAGATTATACACTCCCTTTTTTTCACAAGGTAGAGAGAGATTCTGAGAGACTGAAACAGCTCTGATAGCATCTTCTGAAAGATCCAGGTGAATAAATCTTGCTTTATCAGTTTAGTTTTCCAGTCACTTGCTTCATATTGATTCTGTGGTGAATACCTCCCAAGGGAGTCTGAAGCAGTCTGAGACTTTGGATACTTTTTTGCTGACTGTTGGCACAAAATGAAATATAAAGTTCTCTTGGCTGACAGAGGAGGGGAACTTTGGCTTTGGCTTTGTTTATATTTTAAATAATCAAAGGTTGTTTCTGGCCTACTAATGAGACTGAACTGAATTTTGAAACTATTGCCAGCCTCTTATGAAAATATTCAGGAGTCTCCAGATCTGACATTTGATTTCTCCCATTTTAGAGAGGGCAGTGAGCCTCCAAAATTTAGATACAGGCCTGTATTTTCCTATTTTCTCTCAAAGTTAGTCATCCCTGTCTGGGATTTTGGTTTGATCAGATGTTCCCATATGTCTATTCTCAAAAGAAATAAAGAGAAACATCAAATGAAGACAATGTATTGCATAATCAGATATATAGTACATGAACAAATTGCATATTTTAAAAAAGCATGATTAATATGTATCTCTTTATTAGAATTGATCAGATCACAGGGTACAACGAGAACCAAAGATTAAGCCATCCTTCACACATAACATGTAGCTTCCTTTCTATCTGCTGAAGTATTAATACTCTTCAGAAGTGTGTGTGTACACGTACAGTAGTGCTTGCTTGCGGTTGCTGGCTGGAAGTAAGAAAAGATGACTGCCTCTTGCAGAAGAGGCACAGTTACACTTAGAAAGTGAAGAGACTAGCAGGATCTTATTCAGGGGATATGGCAATATGTCATGTTTATTATGAGAAAAACGCAATTATGTTAATAGCTAATATCTAGTACCTACAACCTGCCCCCCCCCCAATGTTCTGCTGTTAGTGATGTATAATTACCATTTCTGGTTGTTGCTTGAGCTTGTAGTTTGAGTTCATGGCTGGTATTCGCAGCTCATGGAGGCTACCTGGCCAGGGAAGCTGGGCATGAGGAAGAGCAGGGTCCCTGTCGGGTGCACAGCTGTGCACTGATGCTCTTGGATGCTGTACAGAACATAACCCAAAGCTATGCAGTCTCACCCATCTTTTTATATCTTTTCATCCATGGATCTTGCTGTGTCACATGGCCTCAGGGTACTGTATGACCATGAGTCGTCAGTTAATGGCAGATGTGACTTTGATCTCGTTCTTGATGGAGCTTTTTGTCCCTTTCTTTCTAGAGTGGATTCTTCTTGCTTTTGCAGGGCTTGTGTCTGCAGTGTTCTTCAGCCATTAAGATGGTGCTGGCAGTTTGTCATCAGGTCAGGCTGGGACTGATCCCATTACACACACGCCCTCTGCATTCACACATCCAAACAAAGTCCACATTTTTAAACGGTGTTACAGCAAAAGTTAGGCTGGGCAATACAAAATGGAGTAAGCATTTCAAAATAAAGTCACATGAGACTTTGGTTATGCTGTTAAGTAACAAGTAAATAAATGAGCATGACATTGTTTTCAATGAATAATAGTCAACAGTCCCGTTAGAAAATATTGTTGGAAGCAATTCTATGGTATGAATTCATCTTTAGCCCTACAGCACTGCCTATAATTAAGATTGGTCAACATTTCCTATAATAGGACCCAGTTTTCAGTTTGGCAGGAGTGGCAACTGGAGGCTAGGTTGATTAGAAGGAAATATTGGATGTGGAGTCAAGAGAGTGGGAACTGAAACTTGTGGAGTAAGCAGACTAAGGCTCAGGTGAGATGTTTGTGGTGTGGGGACTGGGACTGGCTAAGTAGGGAGAATGGGGCATGGAGGCAGGGTTGAGGATGAGACTGCCTGGAAGGAGTGGGTCAGAACAGGTCAATCTTGGGCAGGGGGGGAATAGGCAATAGATTCTGAGTCTTCTAGAGCCCACTCTCCAGAACCTGAAGTGGAACCCTAGATTCCTGAGTTTCACCATTTCTTTGCTGTCAGCAAATATCTGTGATCCCTGATGACAGTGTCCCATCTCTGTCTAGTGTTGGTCCTCTTAGAGGATGACAACCTACTTTTGCTGTTGGTTATTCTGCTAACTCAAGTAGCAGAGGCTTGTGTGGTGGATCTAAAAGTTCCACTCCTACTGATAATCCGTATGGCAATGTGATGCTGCATGGTGGATTTTTGGGGGGGGACTGGTGGTGGTGGTGGTGGGGGGTGGTTTGCTTTTTTTAAAACACCAAAGAAATTACAGTCCACAAACGGAGTTAAGAGAACATTATGAAAGTTATAAAGTCAGGCACCAAAAAGCTGGGAAATGCTAGAATTAAGGTTGCATATGCAACTTTAATCTGTCCTCCTGGCATATATGCATTGTGATAGTCTCTAATTATATATAGTCTGTGTATAGTTTTTAGATGGACCTGCTCTAGGAATAAGTCAGGTTTGCATGGTGAATGTGGCAGGATTTCAGAAAGAAAAAAGAAGGTCTCATGGTTAAAGCAGGTGAATGCTATTCTGAAAAATTGGATTTTGTTTCCACAGAATCTGTATGGATAGTGAGAAAGTCACTTAAATAAAATTTTTCACAGGTGGTCACTGATTGTCTGTTCATTTTCTGGGTGTCTGACTGGTGACCCTGATTTGCAGAAGTGTAGAGCACACACAGCAGTAACTGAAGTTAGTAGGAGCTTGGCTATATATATATATATATATGGACAGCTATATAATGCTAGATATTCTGAAAAATCAAGTGTTAAGTGCCCCACACTGGACACCCACAACAAGTGAACACACATAATCTTAATCTAGGATGATCAGACATCCTGATTTTAATAGGGGCGGCCTTGATTTTAGGGGTTTTGTTAGGCGCCATTTTCCCCCATCCTGATTTTTCATACTTGCTATCTGATCACCCTACCGTAATCTTTCTGTATCTCAGTTCTTTATTTTGTAAGATGGGGGTAATACCCCCACTTCTAACAGGGATCTAATAGAAATAAATACATGTTTTTGAAACTCTCCATTACTATACGTGGGGGGGAGGGGGGGAAGTGTAAAACTAACAGGAAATTAATAATTTTTTTTGGAGCAGGGTTTGAACAATGTGCAAAAATAAAGGCCACACGATGAATAGTGTGGAGAAAACAAAATATTGAATAGCTTCTCATTTAAGTAAGCACTTTCCATTCTGTGCCCTAAATGAGGTTGGAATCCAGTAGGAAAAAAATAGTATGTGATCATGTAATTAGGGACTGTATTATAATGCATATGCACAAGAGAATCAGAATATGATGGCACAAGCAATCTTAATTCTGGCATTTCTTAACTCTTGAGTGCTTTGGGTTTGCAACCTGAATGTTTTTTATATTGTGTTGTACCATCCAAGAAACAATTTTCCAACTTGCTGACATACCAGCAGGATCTATCCCTATTTAAGTATTTAATTCCTTAGTAGTGCTATCCTTGCTCGATGGGAACCACATCCTGAAAGAAATCTTTCCTGAACTACCGCTTCTGGCCTTCAGACATTTCCCCCAACCTCAGCAGCAGCAAGCTCTTCACAAACCAATGGAAGAACCACATTCTTTAAAGCCATTCTTCAAAGTGGGATTTTCTCCCATGAAAGCTCATGTGAAAAACAAATTTGTTAGTCTTTAAAATGCCACAGGACTCCTTGTTTGTTTTTTCTTTTAAAATGGGAGCATCATCTCAAACCAGCACCAAACTATAATAAAAGATGCAAAACCTGTAGATGCATCTGCAGTGCTATGATTGTCAACTCTTCCACAACACACTTTTTAAGATCCTTGGGTCCTACACATACATGTAATGTGGTGTACCTCATCCAGGGCAGTAGATACCCCAGTAACAACTATATGGGTGAAACCAGACAACCACTATGTCCTCAGGTGAACTCGTACAGAAAAATTATAAAAGACAAAACCACTATATCATCCATGGGAAAATATTTTCACAAAATGTTTACTCCCTATCTGACCTCTCTAGCCATGTCTACAGTAGAAAATTGTTCTGCAATAAGTTTTTGTGCTATAATAAACACGTTGTATTTATAGTGCAATTGGGCGTTCACACTGCGCTCCCTATAATGCAAAGGAGCGTCCACACTGTTCTTTGCATTTCTACAAGAAAGAGCATTGAATTGTGGGCACCTGTCCCACCATGCCACTCATCAGCTTCCAGCGCTAGGAACTCTGGGTAGAAGGAGAGGAGCGCTGAGTGCTATGGGTAAATTTACAAGTTTCCCTGGGATGCTATGGATCCTTGTTGTAATTCACTTTAGCTACTAGCAACTTGCGCCCTTTCTCAATGTTGCCCCAAGAAAATGGGGAAAAAATTCAAAAGTTCCTGGGAGGGAGGGGCTAGTTGCGTCAGGGCAGTGGAGTCCAAGCGGAAGACCAGAGTGGTCAGGCTTGGAATTCTGGGACATTTCCAGAGGCCACTTAATTGTGGAAGAAAATTCCGTCAGCATTCACACACGCTTTATAGCGCAAGAACTGTTCCGCAATAGGTGTTATGACTCTCGCACAGGCGCTATTATTGTTCTGGTATACCAGGGCACTTGTAATGCAATAAGGAGCATTCAGGTGTGTACAATGGGCTTGTTTTTCCACAATAAGACAGCTTATTCCGCAATAGCTCTCTAGTGTGTACAATGCCTCAGTCCTGGTCTCAAAGGAAGCCTCACAACACCTTCAAAATATGAGTTTGAGAGCTTAAATTAATAGCTTTGCTAGACGCTAAAAATTGTGGTCTTAATAAAGTCATTGGATTAATGGGTTAATACAACAATCAGTAATTCACTAACCTCACTGTTTTGTCCGAAGATGATAAAGGTGTGAAATGGCCACTTCACCTTGCATGCTCTCAGAATATGTGTTAACCACTAAACAGTCTGGTGCACCTTGTTTTTAGTAAGTTCCAAAGGAATAGCCATGTTAGTCTAGTTCAGCAAAATAAACAAGGAGTCCAGTGGCACTTCTAAAGACTAACAGATTTATTTATCTCATGAGCTCTTGCGGGAGAAAATCCCACTTCTGTGTTGCTGTAGCACTTCAGTGTAGACACTGCATATGCTGATTATGCTGATGAGAGGGGCTCTCCCAGCAGCATAGATAATCCACCTCCCCAAGAGGCAGTAGCTAGGTGGATGGAAGAATTCTTCTGTCAACATACTGCTCTCTCTACTTGGGGGTTAGGTTGGCTTAACTATGCCTCTCAAGGGTGTGGATTTTTCAGACCCTGGGTGCCATAGTTAGATGGCATAATCTTCTAGTATAGACCAGGCCTTACCTTCATTATTTTATTTTTCTGTAACTCTTGATTTCTTACACATATTTGCTTCCTATGACCCTACTGGAACATCCATTCCTATCCTTTCTCCAGGCAAGGCTGTCATTGGCTTCCTTAAAGATTCTGACTCATTGCTGCCAAGTAGGGGAGCAATTCTGACTTGACTTTAGCATCTGTTCTCTTGAGCGAGAATCAAATATGGGATCAAGCATAAATTTCTAACTCTAGAGGATCATGATAAATTAACTTCTAAAATCATACATTAGTCTGTTGCTGAGCTGCGTAAGTGCTTTTGACGCCAATAAACTTTGCTTAGCAAACTGGTTTATTTTTTAAATAGGGGTTTACTGAATCTTCCACTTTTATCACTTCTGAAGTCAGAGGAAATTGCAGGTGTTTCGCATCTCTTGGGATTTGGTCCAAATGCTTTAGGAACAAACACAGTTTCTTCAGTAATCTCATTATGCTTTCAAGGCTTCACAAAGCTGCTTGTACTTTTTTCCATTTTATATAAATTGGCAAGTACATTTTGCCTTTTATGTAGATTAAAGCTTTTAGAAAGAAGTTTGGAAGGAAAAGCATGCTTATTTTGAATGTCTAATTGACTATCTATATCTATATATGTAAACCCAGTTGTCAATGGAGTTTTTTTAGTAGCTCACAAGTGTGTGAATTGCAAAAGAAAAAAATACTCTCATTTTATTTAAATAACTTACTTAGTTACCTCGTGCTTTATAGAGCATGTAACAAGGCAGGGGATTTTGTGCCAAAGAGCTTATTATGATCTATTGTACTGGTGGGGAAGCCTAGTTCCTGATGCTTACTTTGTAGAGTTTGCCATTTATATCTTCCTGTGATTTGTCAATGAACAGACAAAATGCGAATAAGATCTTGCATACGTTTGTAGCAATAAATCTGAAAAGCGTCCTTACCACCAGGACTCTAGAAAAGATGTGGAGAGGCTCACGGTGTTGCTAGGCAACACCACACTACCACAGATAGTATTTTTCTTTTAATTTGTTTATTCTTCAATTTGAGAATGTCCTGCTTGGAGCCATTTGCGTAATAGTTAGGCAAGCACACAGAAATCAGAAAGCTGCGGAAGCAGAATAAAGGAATGCAATAACTAGCTAAATACATAAGAAGTCATGACACATTTATAAAATGGAAAGAACCAGGAAACATGAAATAATTAGTGAAGAATAAGAGAGAAGGAAAGAAACAAAAGGAAAGAGAACAGGAGAAAAAACCCAAGCAATAAAATGAAGGGGGGGGGGGGGGCTTGGAGAGATAGGGCATTACTGAAGAAAAACTTGAAATGAAAAAGTGCAAATGAAGTAAACACAAGGGAAGTACACGATACTGTTATATAAGAATAGGAATTAGAAACTTGCAAATGAAAAGAGCTTGGAGAGGAAAAACAGAAATTTGGGAATATTGTTTTAAGCAAATAATGACTGCTGTCTCTAATTGCTCTGTTCAGTCCTCTGAAACAATAGTAACAGCTATTGGTTGTTAGGGAATGGCTAACAGTTCCAGTGTTTGCTATAACAGGTTATAGTAAGAGTTTCAGGTTTATTTAGAACTATTCTGAAGATCTGAGGGTAAAATTCAAAACTATCTTAGTGATTTAGGAGCATGAGACTATGGGACTAAGATGTCAAAATCTAAAAATTAATATACATCCCACTATTCAAAAAATATTGGTTTTAAATTAAAAAAAATATTAAGGATACAGGTTTAGGCACTGAAACTACATACCAGCTAATGATCCCTTTGAGGAGAATGGTGCTGCTCTTATACCTAAAGATAAGAACATGTGTAAATGTTTGCAAGGTCAGAGCTTTAACTCTTCAACTTTGAAAAATATACAAGTTAAGATTTAATGTATGACCTTAATTCAGATGCTTGTGTATAACCCATTATGGTCCTTTAATTACAAGAACACTTCCTGTTTCTCAGATAATACAATGTAATACCATACAAATCTATTTTAGAACCTGAGATTAGAAACTGGTCTAGATTTCAAAATTCTGAGCACCACTGTCTCCCTTTGGGGTCCAGGAGAATGACTGCGTTCTCGGCACTTCTGAAGATAGTTTCCATTCTTAACAAATGCTCTAGGTACAAAAATTAGGTGAACAAAAGTTCCTATTACTCCATGTAGCTGCGGCTTACAGATGCCCTGTCCTCTGCTCCTTTCTTACTGGCTGTATACATGCTACAACTTAAGTGGGTATACTTTATGTTGCTCCGGAGTGTGCATAAGCCACTCCCCTAAGCAACGTAAGTTTCACCCATCTTAGCACTGGTGTGGACAGCACTGTATTGGCAGGAGAGCTTCTCCAACTGACATAGCTATTGCTGCTTACTGGGGCTGAAATAAAAAGTCAATGGAAGAGGGCTCTCCCATTGTTGTAGTGTCTGCATTCAGGGCCATCCCTGGGGCGGGGGTGGCGAATGGGGTGATCGCCCTGACCCCACGGTTACGTGGGCCCCGCACTGTCCTGCTCTCAGTGGGGCAGTGGGGGGCCCGCGCATGCTGCAGGCCGCCCCCCACAGCTGCACTTCTTCCTGCTGCCCTTGGCGGTGGGGTAGGGTGGGCTGGGAGCACTATGCTGGCCCCTGGGCCGGCCCTCCCTACCCCCAGGGTGGAGCAGGCAGGCCTGGGGGTGGAGCATGTGTGTGGGGCCGAGCCTCTGGGCCGGCTTGCCCCACACGGCTGCATGTGGCCGGCTCCCGCTGGCGGCAGCCTCGGCCTCCTGGCCTGGGGCCAGATCCAGCTCCTCCCGCTGGCAGCCTCGGCCTCCGGGGCTGGCTCCCCTGCAGCATGGGGGTTGGGGGTGGGGTCCCGCCTAGGCCAATTGGCCTAGGGCCCCGCTCCCCACAAGGGACGGCCCTGTCTACATTAGTAGTACTATGGTAGGAGCATCATTTCCTGATGTTTCAAAGACTCTGGTTTTATTCTAGTTATGCCCATCTCCTCTTTGGGCTCTCTGTTTATGTCTACACTTGTAAAGTTGTCGACTTAACAGAGTGGCTACACTTTAAGTCGACTTAAGTCGACCTTGTTAAGTTGACTTAACAGTAGACATAGCCGTCCACTCTGGCTTTAAGTCGACTTAAGAAGTCGAGTTAAGTAGACCTTCAGAGGTGGTGTTATTAAGTCGACTTAAGGAAGCGCTTAGGTCAACTTAATAAAAGCCCGGTGTGGACGCGGCTTTGTGTAGGTCAACTTAAGCATCCTTAAGTTGACCTAAGTTGCCGGTGTAGATGCACCCTCTGTGAGGTATCATCACTAAGCATTACCATCCCTGTTTGCAAAAGGTGAACTCAGGCAAAGTGAGGTTAAATGACTTGTCCGTCATCATGCAGGAAATTCATGATGGTGCATGTAACATCCCGGGCTAATGGACCAATCACCTTTCTTCTCTGTTTGTGAGAGAGACAGTAAAATTCTTATTTTTAAATTGCATCTCATGAAAAAAGAGAAATAAGGTGATTATTTTCTTTTCCTCTAGATTCATAGTGAAAATTCTTAAAAATTTATTAGAAAGCCATAATATCCTATATGAAGAACATTACACTTATTGAAATTTATTTTCTTTTCTCATTTAATTTTGATTGAAATATATTCTTTATTATTTATAATTAAGTGGCAGGCCATATGTTGAAGATTTTAGAAGCAGTTCAGCCATTAAATAACCTACATCTAAGATATTCTGAAAGAGGATTCACAGGAGCAAAATATATTTAGTAAGGGGGGGAAAGTGTATTGTACATCCTACAGGTTGTACTAAGGATATGAATTTTTTTCTCCTTTTTGCCAGCTTTTCTTCTTTTTCTTATAGCTTTATTCTAATTTAATGTTCTTTTTGGTCTTTTTCTGATATGTTATGCCATAGGGACAATGAGGTTCTTGATTTACTGCACATTTGCTATGTTAACATGAGATTTCAGATACTACAGTGATGAACACAGTGTAAGAACATACGTAGCTATAGTACTCGTACTTTGATATGTGCAATTTATTTTCAAAGTGCTTCTGGAAAAATGGCAGGAACTTGTTCCTAGACTAGCCATTGTACAGTGAAATTAATGGAAGATGTATCTAAATCCCCTAGAAATGCTTTGAAAATGTCAGTCAGAAGGGCCTGTCCCCTCATCTCATAGAAGATACAAATATAGGAGAAATCATAGTCTATATTCTTTTCCAAAGAATGTGAACTGTGGATGCACTACAACATATGCTGTGAGGCTTCTGGCTGACGTTAATGTGAGCACAAGGAAAGCCTAAAATACATAAACAGATCAAGACACAGTGACACTGAAAAATGCCATTTACGTCTTGCATCTGTGACACTCTTCCATCTCATCCGGTGTTATTAATTGAGACAATGAAGTCTTCCAGCATTCAGTAATATGTAAAAACTTTATTACAGGAAAAAAAAAAAGATCTGATGCAAACACCTTTCACATCATTCTGAAATGTGAAGTGCAGTACACAGAAATAAATTAATCATTTATATGATGATCTTGTCGTATATATTAAGTCTTTTTCTATTTTAGCAGGATCCTGGGAGATGCAATCTGCTAGAGTATGTTCCATTTCCTGGATAGTACAGTAGTTTGCAGTTGAGATTGGCTGCTTTGTTTTGCTTTTCCCAAATGAAGTATGCAATGTTTAACAATCTTTTGCTATTCAAATACATGTAACAATGTTTGGGGGCCCACACAATTGCCATAGTTTCTCAATGTCTGAATATTTTTGCACTATTGAAAACTTTTATCTTCTGATGGGTTTATTCTACCATTAGGCGACCCTGAAGGTACTGGGATACCGTTCAGAATTATTTCAGTGTCATATGGAAAAATACTGGAAAAAATCATTAAAAAATCAATTTGTAAGGACCTTGAGAATAATAGGGTTATAAGGACTAGCTAGCATGAATTTGTTAAGAACACATCATGCCAGACCAACCTAATTTCCTTCTTGGATGGGGTTACTGGCTTATCAGGTAAGGAGGAAGCAGTAGACATGATATATCTTGATTTTGATACGGTCCCACATGATGTTCTCATAAAAAAACAAGAGAAATGTGATCTAGATGAAATTACTATAATGGTGTTCACAACTGGTTGAAAACGGTACTTTAAGTAGTTATCAGTGGTTTATGTCAAACTGGGAGGGCATATTTAGTGGTGTGCCACAGAGGTCTGTCTGGTAGGATACTAACCAATACTTTCATTAATGACTTGGATAATGGAATAAAGTGTAGGCTTATAAAATTTGCAGATGACACCAAGATGGGAAATGTTTCAGGCATTTTACAAGACAGGATTAAAATTCAAAATAACCTTGAAAAATGAGAGAATTGCTGAAATCAATAAGAAGTTCAACAGAGTCAGGTGCAAAGCACTGCACTGAGGAAGGAAAAATCAAATGCTCAACTACAAAAGGGGAATAACATGCTATGTAGTAGTTCTGCTGAAAAGGGTCTGGGGATTATATAACAGATCACAAATTGAACAAGTTGGCTATGAGATGCAGTTGTGAAAATAGTTAATATCATTAATGTATTAACAGGCATGTCATACGTGAGACCTGGGAGGTTATTGTCCCACTCCGCTTAGCACAGGTGAGGCCTCTCTGTAGTTCTGTGTCCATTATAGGCACCACACTTTAGTAAAGATAAATGTGGATAAATTGGAGAGCAACAAAAATAATAAAAGATTTAGAAAACCCAAAATATTAAAAAATCTGGGCATGTTTAGTCTTGAGAAAGGGAGACTGAGTGGGGGATTTGATAAGCCTTCATATATGTTAAGGGCTGTTACGAAGAGGATGGTGATCAATTGTTCTCCATGTCCACTAAAGGCAGGACAAGAAATAATGGGGTTAATCTGTAGCAGGATATTAGGAAAATCTTTTCAACTATAAGGGTACTTAAACTATAGACACGGTTTCCAAGGGAGGTCATGGAATCCCTATCATTGGAAGATTTTAGGAACAGGTCGGACAAACACCCACCACGGATGGTCTAGGTTTACTTGTTTCTGCCTCAGTGCTGGGGGCTAGACTTGATGATTTCTGGAGGTCCCTTCTGGCCTTACATTTCTATGATTCTATAATATGAATCAAAATATGAGATCTGAGTAGCGTTTTGGTGATGTTTGTTTATGGAGCTTTTAGCTTTTTCACAAGCTTCAGGGCAC
The DNA here is from genome assembly GCA_007922175.1 of Pelusios castaneus. NCBI lineage: Eukaryota > Metazoa > Chordata > Testudines > Pelomedusidae > Pelusios > Pelusios castaneus. Next base: position 5,259,242 of record ML685795.1, on the reverse strand, counting down.
TGAAAGTCACAATACTTCTACTTCAGTTTCCTGGGAGGAAGGTAGTGGTAGCAAAATCTGGTATAAAATTCTAGCGGTAGCTTTACTACTTGATCCTCATATAGGGAGTGGCCTTCACCACTGCAGCCTTTTTCAGTTGGTCCAAATTCTTCTTACAGCCAGTTTGGGCAAGTTCCGTGGTAGGTTTGTTTCTCTGACTGACTGAACCAATCCTCAGCAAAACCTGACTTCATCTGGTTTTGGGGGCAGAACAGCTGCAATTCAGTTGCACTGGAAAAATCTAGGGTCAATATTTTCTCATTGTCCTAGCTCTTGTGCCTTTGAGTCTGTCAGGCAGTTTCTAATTTCACTTATTACTTGTAAGTAATTCCTTTGAGAACCGTCTTATTTTAATTTTATATTTGGCCTGACCTATGGTAAGTATCCTCAAATGTCACAGGAAGAAATTTATTTCATTGCTCTCTGAGTCATCTGTTGTCCCATGAGATTTCTGCTTACCTTGTGTGGTATTTTCAGGAGAGAAGTCAATCCACAGTGTGCCTTCTCAGCACTTCATGGAAAGTGCCTTAGTAACATCATTTCATAGGTTGCCTCACATGATTGTTTCCATTTTACAAGGAGAATTTTCTGTGTATCTGAATTTTCTTTGTGTTGGACTGAAGTGCATGGTGCCTTACTCTCCCATAAGGGGCACCCTGCTTTCTTTTCCAGCTACTGTATTATATATTCCAAAAAGGGAGTGACTCATGCAAAGAACTCCCTGAATTGTTCCACTGGGATAAAAGGGGCAAGGTTTGCCCTTTCCTCGTGCACAATGGGAAGGCTGTTTAGAGCCAAAGATATTTGGATCCTACAAAGCCTTCTGTGCAGATGCCTTGGCCCTCTTCACTCGTCTGTTTCCCAAGCTGTTTTCAAATTGCTCCCTGTTGCTGTCCTTGGAGGCTCCTCTTTAAAACAGTCTATTGTAATTCTGCCTTTGTTTTCTCAATAGGCTTGCTTCATCGTATACAGCAAACTGAACCCTCGCTGATTTGAATACCACAATCATCATATTCCAGTCTTGTATTCTTTGTATTGGCTGTTTACGAAGTGGCAGATAGACTTTAAATCAGCACTTCTAACTGTTAAAGACCGTAAAAGTGTGGGCCAGAGTTTCCTCCTTCAGCCATGTGCTGACAAGTATTTGGGTTCACCCACTATTTAAGAATTCCATTGATGTACCTGAAGTCAACAGGTGATCTTGTTTTTATTGTGTTGAGTCCTGTGATGTGGACCTAGCGGCCCACTAAAGTAATCTAATTTCATCCCTCCCGTCTTTTCAAAAGCACTGTCGAGCTTTCTTGTGTCCCTTTCACATGTGTGTTTAGAAGGACCATTAATGGCCATCTATTAATTTCTTTCTAGACCCTTTTTCAGATTGGATCTCCTCATTTGTGTTTGTGATAATTCATTCATTTGCAGTCATTTGTTTCCAAAGAATGATTACAGGAGAGTACACAAATGAGTAAGGAGTAAGGTACGCAGATTATAGCTGGGTTTATATAGGTTGATATTTTACATTACACAGTGTGAGTTTGTTTTTATTCTCCCACGAAGAACATTGAGCATTTGAGTGGGTGGATGCTGTAATAATTTATCTTTGATTTCCACGGTGACTCTGTGCAGTGCCTTAGTCACATTCAGTAAAGCTTTCGCTGCACATTAGCTATGATGGGATCACATGCAGCGGTAAGGAGTTCGCACTCATATGAGTGGAGTTAAAATCCTGAATTTCTTAGTCTTTCGGTACTTAAAGGGTGCTTGGACATGTGGTATGGAGGATTTAATAAATCAAGAGACTTCTTGGAAGATCGTTCTTTTGATCTCAGTTGAAGCTTGTACCTGTCCAGTCTATTGAGGATAATGTCTCCTAGGCATGTGGCACCATCAGAAGTACTCCCAGCTGTGTTGTTTCCACTGTGCTTGGTGACCTGCATATTACCGTCCCAGATGCCATAGGATGAAAGACAAGATACCAGGAAAGTGGTTTAATGAGGCCGCAACTCTATTAACTTAATAGACCTGATAAACTATCTGGCAAAAGGCTCATCTGGTGTAAATGAGCCTTCCCCCAATAATTTGTACTTCTGCTTCTCAGCTTCCCCACTTATAAACCTTTTACCTGGTTCTAGCAGTGTTGCTGGGACCCCATTGCCCTGCCCTCATTTGACACGGGGAGTATGGGGGGAGAAGGACGTGGTCACCTGCTCTTCCAGACATTGGGAGCCCTGACCCCATTCACCACCTTCTTTAGGAGATGCCTCATTATAATTCACTTCTGATTTGGGTTCATCAGAAAACTAGACCCCTGCTAAATAATTACTTCCACTGGGCACCTGCCAAACATTGAGTCTTAAAACCTCACCTTCGCACTGGATTCTCAGGCTGCTGAGAGGGTGGTGGTAAAAGCTCTCCCTACCCAGGCTAATCTGACAGTGAGGATAAAATTTCTTTCTAGCCCACAAAAGTCAATGACTAGCAAAATTCTCACAGCAAAGTCTAAAAACCTGGTTGTATTTTAATCCCAAAAGGAAGACTGAGCTGTTGTTTTCAGTTGTAAATTGGCATCTTGGACAGGGGAAAGGGCTTAAAACTTCCTTTCACAAGCACAGAAGATACCAGGTGGCTGCTGCATTTTTCTATCCAGTGAAGTGGCCAAGGGCTCATCTACTCAAACCCAGAAACAAGCTTTGTACCATGAGGAGGGGAGGAAAAAGATGGGGTTGGGGGTGTGAATTCAGTTCTTGAAGGACGGCCTAAAGGTTTTTTTTTTCTCTTGCTGGCTCTTACAAAGCTTCTCCACCTCTGGGGCTGCAGGGCAGTCAGAATTCTATTTAGCAGCATCTCTTGTCTTCATTGCCTCTTTTGCTGGATATTTTGCTTTACTGTCTTGTCACATTTTTTACAGGTTTTTGTTTTTCCCTCTTGGGTTCTTTGGTTTTCTGCTCTCTTATTTGTAATAAAGTGTGCTTTGTCCCACTGCTTTTTTCAGACTTGTCTTTCTCCTCTTCACTGTATCAATATTATCTGAGATGTTCACCAGCTGAAGCACATGGTATCTGCATCTGGCAAATTTGAATGGAAGCAAGATACTGTGCATTTGTGCAAATATGAACCATTTTAAGAATTTACATTTGAAATTTGCACATAGACCACACTGATAGAAAAGTTAGTAGAATGCTCTATCAATTGACATCGGAAGGGTTTTCGTGGCTTTAGTTGCACTGTAAATTATAATGTGTGGTTTTATTTTTTAAATTAATTTACCTTATGATTTAATTACTTGCCTTTTAGGTTAAAGGGATTCCTGTATCCCTTTTTAATAAAGAATGTATTATCCAAAGTACTTTCCTCTAGGTAGAAATTTCTTGTTACATTGGCAACACTGATGGCAGTTTAACATATTATTAAAAACATGTCTAAAACTTCTGTAGAGTTCCAAACCAGCATTCACTAAAGCATTCTCACATCAATACAACTCTTACCAAAATACTCTGGCTTTTGGGGACCACAGTGTTTATGTGGAAGGCATTAAGAATGAGTTAATTGGTTCATGTTCATATATGTACAATGCCACAGAACATTAAAGAGCATATTTTTCTGGAATATTGAGTGAACAAACTAATGCTGTTAGGCTAATGAGGCACTGATTACCACTGAGGATCCTAGTTAATGCATTTTCTTGTATTGACTTTTATTGATTACTAAAATTTAAGGCCCTTTTCTATTGGAAGAATATGTGCTATTGTTGAGGTATTGATAAAAATATTTTTATATTGATGGGTACTGTAGAATGTTCAAAATCATTTACAGAACCTGATTGGCCACAGTGAATGTATAAAGTAATGTAAAGATTGTTGTATAACAAATGTTCATATTTTATGAATGATGAAGTGTCAAATGTTATGTAAACATCCTAGGGCTAAAGATAGTCTTTCTCAAGATAATAGGAGTAATGTACATTTAAAAAAAAATAGTTGGATTTCTTTTCTTAGTGAACAGCTGGTCATAATCATTTTAAGCTGCCCCTACTCCCCAAATAAGAACCCCTTGAGAGTATACCAGAAGGAAGAGTCATAGCAAATAGGAAGAAATTTAGTAGGTCTGTATTGTGCAGAATGTACAGTTTTATAATATGTATCAAAAACTTTTTTAAAAAGAGTGTATTCTATGGATGGAGCAAATGGATGCTAGGTAACCCTTTAGCAAATGGCCCCTGTGCAATCTAATTTGTTATGATCACAAAGTTTCTAGGGGTTTTCCTATACTGAACTATAACAACCATGCAATTGTAATGAATCATAGCAGAAACACTACAATAAATGAAAAATATATATATTTTAATAATTTTATCCAATAGCAGATGGGTGCTTAATCTGTGAAAGAAGATCAATGGCACCATTTAGCTTTTTGTGTTATTTTAGTGTAGAAGTGCAATCTGTGTTCCAAGTCAAAAAAATAAAAAAAAATTAACTAAGATTGTTTAGGTTTTACAGGAATAAAGCTTTCCCTTTAACAGTTACATAAGTTCATATCAAAAGAAGTTGGCATAGACTTCTAAATTCATAACAATTGTCTATTAGTCTGTTTTTAATAATTTTTGTTTGGCATGTAATCCTGTTTAATTAGATTCCACTCTCTGTTGTTTCAAGATTCCATAAACTGGAGTCTTATATACCAGCTGCTAAAGCAGGAGTTACTGTCTAAATGATATTCACAATGAGTATTTGGAAGGTTTACAATTATACCCTTGCTAATAAATTGTGCTATTTTCCCCAACAATTTTAAGTGCTAATCTTCAGAAGGCATTTTAAAATTAGCTAAAATTCTGTCAAGAGATTTACAAAAATTGTTAGCATGAAGATAATTATGTCACAGTTCTTGGACTCCATCTCTGATTGTGTGCATAAATCAGAAAATGTCAGCTGTGTTTTCCCTTAATAATTATCCTTGCAGCAATATATTACAGTTTAAATTCCTGTTATAATTTTGCTTTGGGTTTATAAAACACAAGGCAGTTATTTCTAAAGTTTTTTACTGATTAAATAATTCAGAGATTCCCCAGAATAACAAGTGATTATCAGTGCTACCATTTTATATACCAGTAAGCAGATCAATAAGGAAATACACACTCCGCATTCATTATAAAATCATCCTCAGAAACCCACTGCCTCATAGGAGGCTGATTATACAGTGTGGCCCAAATTTTCATGTTCACTGATATTGCTTCCACACGAGTTGTTTTTTTGTTTTTTTTTTTAAAATTCCAAATCCAATTTGAGACTTCTTTCCTGATTTGCAAGGATGTTGATAAATCTGCATTGGAAGCAGGGGGTCTTCAGTTGCTTTGAAATTGGGCACAAGCTGTTTGAAGTTGAGCACCTGAAAATCTAAGTGTATATTCACTTAGCGTGCACTACTGAATACTTGACTGCATGTCATTTTTTAGAAAATTAAGAGCTGACATAGCACTTGTCTTTATGTTCTTGCCTTTTATGCTACTGAGTCTCTGAAAAAAAAATCTAATAGGGCCTGATGATCCACAATTAATGGGAAGGCTCCTTTTGACTTCAGTGGGCTTTGAATCATGTCTACTTCATGTTGTGGGAAACAACTTTCTCTATGACTAACATGAATAATTTGCATTTGGACAAGACCAGAACCTAAACACAGAAATATGTATATTTCTGTCATCTGCAAGTGGTGGAGAGGAAATTAAGAGTAGCTTTTAGTGAGAAGAGCTCTAAAAGCTCTGCCCTGGATAAAGAAAGCCAAGAAGTATGGTGAAACACCACAGTGAATTACTGGAAGGTAACTGAATTACCCATGTGCCATACTATCTGTGACATTTCCTTACACAGAGAAGAGGATGTGGCTTTTGATCAGGTTTGGGGCGGTGGGTGTCAAATGATATTCTCTCCCTTTCCCAACCTATGAACTTCTTCAGAAAACAAGATTAGCAAGTTTTTTTTTTGATGGGTGTCCTAAATTCCAATCTGGATGGGGCCCAACATGCCATAATATGGCAATTGACAGCTTGGCTGGAGGACTTGAGATTGTTAAAATTCTGGAGGAAACTGCAGAAAAGCACCAAAGGTGGGGCAGGAGGTGGATGTATGTGGACTTCCCAGAGCTCTTAATCACTTTGACATGCCTGATGTACTTTGTAACATCAGGCCTGGCATGCAGATTCAGAACCATGCAGTTGAGCAACGTTCTTGCACTTTGTGCAGTAGATCTATTCATGTTACTCCTCTCTTTCTATATACATTGCTATGATCTGTGGGAAGATCAGCCCTCCAGGAGAGGGGAATTTGGCACTAGTTTAGCTTCCTCAGTGGAATTTTACTCTTATCTATTTTGCTTTAACAGGTTGCAGTTTCAGTTTCCAGAATCTTGTGGCAGAGATCCAATCTTGGCTTTGCCACTGGCTTGCTGAGTAGCCTCGGGCAAGTCATGTAGCCTCGGTGCTTTAGTTGCCCTCACTATTTTACTGGGATGGTACTTATCTCCTTCAAAGGTGATGTGAGGATTAGTTAGTTAATGTTTGTACAGTGAGTTTTACAGGGTGAAAGCTAAATATTACGACGTAAGACATCAACTCACTGCCAAAGCTACTAAGTTTTGGAATGTTCCAAAGAGATAGCTGTTAGTCTAGTTCAGCAAAACAAACAAGGATTCCTATAGAACTTTTAGAGACTAGTGAATTTATTTATTGCATGAGCTTTCTTGGGAGAAAATCCCACTTTGTCAGATGCTTTGAAGATGGGAATCTTAGAGTAAGCTGGGGAGCAGGCCAGCAGGTGCAGGAGCCATGTGCAGGGGTGGGGCCAGCAGGGTAAAGGATCCTGTCCCCTGCTGGCTCCGCCCCTGGCACCTGCTGGCCACACCTCCGGCACCTACTGAGGGCATGGGCAGGGCCGTCCCTTGGGGGGAGCGGGGCCCTGGACCAATAGACCTAGGCAGGGCCCCACCCCCATGCTTCAGGGGAGTATGGTGGGCCCACTGGCCCACTCCGCTCCACAGGGAGCTGGCCCTGGAGGCCAAGGCTGCCGGCGGGGGGCACTGGCCCTGGCCCCGGCCCAGGAGGCCAAGGCTGCCGGCGGGGGGAGCCAGAGCCGGCTCCGGCCCCAGCCCAGAAAGCTGAGGCCACAGGCAGGGAGCTGGCTCTGGCCTCGGCCCGGGAGGCTGACGCCGCAGGTGGGGGGAGCTGGCCCCAGCTCAGGAAGCCGAGGCCGCAGACGGGGAGCTGGCTGCATGCGGCTGTGTGGGGCAGGCCGGTCCAGAGGCTGGGCCCCACACACGTGCTCTGCCCCTGGGCATGCCTGCACTGCCCTGGGGGCGGGGAGGGCTGGCCCAGGGGCCGGGCATAGCGCTTCCGGCCCGCCCGGCAGCGGGGAGCAGGAGGAAGTGCGGCGGGGGGTGGGGACAGGGCGCGGTGTCATTTGTCAGATCTAATGCCAGTTGAAATAAATGGAAAGATTCTCATTAACTTCAGAGATCTTGAGGTCTGGCCTTGAATGAAAAAAAAAATAAAGATCCCCATATGTCAGAAATCTGAAGAACATTATATTTGTAGCTGAAACTGGGTTGTCACTGCCCTGAAAATAGGTTCAGAGCTTGTGGCTCGGGCCCCACTCCTCGGCCTGATCCAGCCCCCCTGGAATCCCATCCGGTCCAGATCGGGGTCCCGCCACTGCCAGCCTGGGGCCCGGCCCCAGATCCCTGGCTGGGGTCGGGGCCAGCACTGGCACCGGAGTGGGCTGCCGCTGGCTGCCTGGCCCCAGCTCCCTGGCTGTGGTTGGGGCCGGATCAGGCTGCTGCTGGTGGGCAGGCCCCAGGTCCCTGCTGGACTTAGGGCACGGTGCTGGGATTCGGGGCACATGTCCTGTGTGCCCATCACCAGCAACACCACTGACTGAAACCAGCCATGTAGTTATGTTTTAGAAGGTGGCAGTTAAGGTGTGAAAGTGCACTCCTGTTGTAGCATCTTGCTCTAGCGTCAGCAACAATAGAAAATTTGATCTGTTGAGTTTAGAGCTGCTAATTTTTTAGAAGCAGGAATCACTGCACATGGCTTTCAGCCTTTACTCAAGCAACATTCCCAGTGATACTAATAGGAGCTTTTCCTCCATAAATATTATAGGTTTTGCCTCCATAAATATTTGGAGGAAGCTTAATCTTCCTAAGGGAAGTGGCTAATGTTTCCTAAAATAATGCTCTAGCACTTAACTAGGAGATTTCAGTAGTCCCACTGGACAACAGTATTTCCACCTAAAGGCACTCTCCACAAAAAGGTAGAGGGTACTTAAAGAAAAGCTTTTGATTTGCCGCATGTCAAGTAGGATAAGATATCTACTCAACTTCAGTGATACAGGCCGCTTTAGAGTAAGTCTTACAGCTATTGTCAGATCAAAAGATTTTTTTTCCGAACTACCTAGAAATGTGTATAAGACCTTATCTGTAATACTGATATCTTTGAAATTCCTATGTAAAGTATTTCAGGATACAGTTAAACTACCAGAAAATGGCTTAGAGCATGATCCTGCTCTTGTTTGAGTCAATGAGATATTTGCAATTGATTTCAATGGGAGTTGGATCAGTTCCTTCATCAGCAGTAGCTCACTGAATGGTTTAGCTTGGGTTACAGGATAATGATCTTGTCAAGACTGACTCCTAAGCCCTCCATGATGTAGTGTATTAGCAGTGTGCTGTGACTTAGGGAGACTGTGATCCCACTAGGCAGCACGGGTGTGTTTTAGGTAGTCTGTGAGCTTCAGAGTCAGAATCCTGCCTGTGCCTAGGAACTTGAATAAAGAATTACCTTTGTAACCCTAACCAAGGAAAAGACAGGACTCAGCCGTAAGTACAGGCTGCTTTACAAGAGCACTCGGCAGTTGAAAGACATTTTTGAAGGGAAGACTTCACTTCCATCACAACTCTATGCTCAATTAATCAACACACTCACGTGGTTCTTAAAAGTTGAGAGCCACCTCATTAATTCAACCCTTATTAACAGTCAGGGTCTGATTTGGGAAATTCTGAATGTTCTACATGTTTCAAGGTGTTCAGAGTCATTGGCCTTGCTCAACCTGTTAGAGCTAGAGTTCCATGGCGTGAAGTTTGTGTCCAGATCTAAAGTTGCTATTGTTATTTATTAATTAAAAACATGCTACAATGTAGCAAATGTAGTTCGGGAAGACAGAGGCCATATCTACACTGCATGAAATGTCAACATATCTTATGTTGAGAAGTGTCAGTATATCTTATGTCGACACTCAGATGCCGCTCTAAGTAGAGCGGCGGCTGATGTCCACACTGCCATCCTGGCGTCCTCACCAGGACCACTTCCACCTACCTATGGGGCACTGTGGGGGAGCTGTACAGCCACTGGCATTCGTCTGGGTCCTGGTGGGAGGGCAGCTACAGCCACCTGGGGCTCAGCTTGGTCCTGGGTGGCAACATGAAACACCCACTCGGGACCCAGCTGAACCCCACAGATCAGAGCACAACAGCCACCAAAGCTCAGCTGCGTCCCGGGCAGCTGTCTCCTGCAGCCTCTGGGGATCAGCTGGGTCCCGGGAAAGCATAGCTATGTCTGCCTGGGGCTCAGCCAGGTCCCTCAGCTGTGTCCTGCTACCTCCCGGGACCCAATCGAGCCCCGGGCAGCCATAGCTGCGTGCCCCTGGGACCCAGCCCAGGATTCAGCCAGGTCCTGGGCAGCTGTCTCCTGCTGCTGCCCCTCCCTCCCCTCAGTAGAGCTCCAGAGTGGCTGCAGCCTACCTGCCAAAGGGGTCCCTAGCAAGCCCCAGAGGGGTTGGAGCCAGGGAACCCAGGTCAGCTATACTCCTCATTACTTGTCAATTTCACTGCCCTGTTAGAGCAGTGAAATTGACCAGACAGCTCTCCACCCATCTCTCTGTTTATATACACTCAACTTAATTCGCACTCCTGAATTCGACCAAAGCCCTATGCCGCTTGTAGGGGTGGGGACGGTGTTACAAGGTCAAATTACAGGGGCACTTAGTTCGAATTTACAGCCCCACCAGTGGAGACGTGGGCTGTAGAAGGTCGACCTGAGTCTCCTTAGGGCAGGTCGACCTGCACTCTCAGTGTAGACGAGCCTACAGTCACTGCCCAAAAGAACTTCCAAACTATATAGACAAGGCAAACAAATTACAATAGACAGCTATATAAGCAAAATGTTTGTGGTTACTATGCTAGGTACAGGTCACGTTAGTATTTGAGGTTTTTAAAAATATTCTCTCTTCTTCCCCCATGCCCATCCTTCCTCTTCATCTGTCACTGTACAGGTGCCCTTATCAGTTTGCTCTGCTTTGCTTCCATAACGTGCCTTCCTTCCCATGGCCCCAATGAAATAGATTCAGTTTCATAAGTGAGTTGAAGAGGCCATCAGATGATGCCCATGTTCAGTGAGTCTAAAGGATGCGGATTTTCTGTATTGAGACCAGGATAGTCACCTGCCTCTTGCAGTCACTGTCAGCTGTTGGGGGTGTGTGAGGAGGATATATATATATATATATATATATATATATATATATATATATATATTGGTGGAGGTATTGTAATATTCTTGTTGTATTTAATTCCCTTGTATGCAGTTCTTCTGCAATAACCTGAATAGTCATGAAGAATGACTATATAGAAGTGAGCTATTGTATTTTTCATAATTAATGTGACAATGGGTTTATTTAAATATGGTTGTTATTATTTAGAGAAACAGAACAGAATGGAAATTTAATGGGTTCAGTAGAGTGCCTTTGGAAATTAGGCCTTGACTCTCGGACTTTTCCCCCATTTCATACAGTATGCTTTAGTTTGGGTTTAATACATAAATAATGGTTAATTTAACAAATATTGAAATTTCCTTCCAATCTTTCTTCCAGTTCATTTCAGAACCTGAATTCTGACCTTTTATTTGAAGTGGGTTTATATTAGAACTTTTTAAAATACCTTTTAAATTTTCATTTCTTTTTGGTTTCTGAACAATAGCACACCTCGTAATGACCTTGTTTCATTTAATTTTTACTTCAGTCTTGTTTCCTCATGTTTGCTTTGCTATCATAAATCTCTTTGGGGTGTTGTTTCATTTGGTATTATAGACCACTATATGACTTTTAACAGAGCTAAGATATAAAATACTATATAATTCTTCCAGTTGAAACTTTTCGACCTTATCTTAGACCCCTGGGGAATAATTTGGTAGAAAGCCACCAAAGCCAACCTTTTCCATTGCTTGTGGTTACATTTTCTAAATAATTGCTGCTGAAATCTGAATGCCTGGGAGCTTAATTGCTTATTATATTTAAATCTTTACAGTGTGATGGACAAAAAAAGACTGTCCTATGCAAAGTATTTATGATATTAATCTAGCTTTTATTAATATATACAATGGTGAATTTTACCCCTCTGCTTTTTTCAGACTTCTGAATGTACAATTCATCTCTTCCTCTAGCTTTAGTGTCTTTTCCCTGTACTCCACCTGGCACTTCTCTGGCTCCTGTCTGTGGACCTGCTACAAACAAGTGCGACACCTTTTGCTTCTTGGCTTCCATTTGTCTGTTATAAGATTTGCTGGTGCTGTAGTTAAGAGCTGATCGAGCTTGTGTTAAATCCCCTGAGCATATGAAAAAGGGGTTTCTTTTCAAAAAATTACATTTTTGGCTGAAATTTCTAAGTTTGATCTCAGCCAAAAGCTGACTTTAATCTTTATTTGCCTTTTGTCTTTGGAATCATTGGAACCCAAACTGGAAGACAGTGAGTGACCAGTGGGCAGGTGCTCTATAAAAACTGTTGTGGAGGAGCAAAAACCTGCTGCTGCTACTTCTCCTTTATATATGGCTCAGTTTCACCACAGCTACTAGAATTCCCATTTCTGATCCCCGTGTATACGTGGACGAGGTTACTTGCATTGACTGCTCTTTTCAGAGTATTTCATGGGTAGCCAGAGAATTCAAGGCTTTGAATAAAGTTACTTTGGTTATTGAATCCCACTAATTAGGAGTGATAGTTGCAAACCAGACACAATTCCCTGAAAAGGGGATATTAAATAGCTGTAAGACTATTGGCAGTGAAAGTCCTATCTGAGCCTAACTAAAGTTTTTTTTTGGATCTTATCTTGTATATATTGTCAAGGGGTGCGGAAAGGCTTTATATATGATAATAAAAGACTGTACTGGTCTTGTGGGTCAGTGATATCCTCCCAGAGATGGTTGAAGAATTCCAGTGCCCGTCCTGATCCTTCTATACACCCTAAAGGTGAATTTGATCACCTTAATAGGTATGGACAGAAGTGAATGAGTGGCTCCATTCTGATTTTTCTAAGAGGACCCAGACTCGAGTTTGTCTGCTCTGCATGGTGAAATTGATAGCTCTTCCAGTTTCTAGTCCAGATTGGGCCTTGGATAAGAACTAATTGGCTGAAACTCAAACTGGGAAAGACCAAGGTAATGCTTGCTGAGAGCAATTGGTGGAAATGGCAGGAGTAAGATCTCCTCTGTTAAACAAAGGTGTTTCCATTTATTGCTCAAGGTCTGTAAACTGAGTATCTTGTTGATTCCTTGGATACTCTTGGGCATCCAGGTGGTCAAGGCAGTTTATTCTTTTTGCTAAGATAGACGATTGCAGCCTCCTCCTTCTTTTTTAAAGGTGGGCTTACCACCTTTGTTACCTTCCAACTAAATTAATGTATTGTGCTCTACATAGACCATGAGTCAGCTAGAGCAGAGTCTGGTGGCCTGCTTACTTAGTAATCCTCTTCATTGGAGCACTGCTAGTAATGTATTGCAATATGTTTACAGGTGCAATTGAAAGGTGGTTGGTTTTGATCTGTAAAGTGCTGTGGGATTTGGACCCTGTGTGTGTCGGCTCATATTTTGTATCAATTGTAGGAATCAGCTGAGACACTCATAGTTCCTAGATGGTGTCCAACTGCATCAGGAAGCAGAGTCTTCTCAATGAAGGGCTCTCTGCTCTTAAACTTGCCTTCCTCTTTCACTTTGAGCAATGGCACTTGTGGTTGTTAAGTTTCTGGGCGTGCCCCAAATGTCTCTTACCAGTAGCTTTTTTGGAGGAGTAGATGGTTTGATTTGGCTGAGAAAGAGGAGGAATTTAATCTTTAATAGGTCTGGACAAAATTTGTTGCCCAAAACTTTTATTGGCAAAAAATGCAGATTTGGGTCAACTGAAACATTTTTTGAATTCGTGTACATGAAATCAGAGTTTTGCATGTAAAAAAAGGAAAATTCAACCAAACAAAAACCCTTAAAAAATTCTGAAAATAAGTTTCATTTTGACATTTTTAAAACATTTGGATTCTTTGATTTGAAGTGGCTTTCAAAAATAAAGGGGAAAATCAGAAGGAAATATTTTAGTTCAGGTCAAAAGAAATATTTCATTTGACCCAAAATGAATTGCATTTGCTATTTGGTTTGCTGAAAAGTGTATTTTTGTTTTGTTTTTTTCAGAACTGTCAGCAAGCAAACAATCAGTTATACCATCAGTTCTATTCTTGGGTTTTGGTGGATCAAGAGTACTTGTGGAATCACCCTTTTTGAAGAATTTTAAGTATAGGTTGCACAAACATGACAGAGTCTGGGTGTTCTTAATGCAGCCTTAGCAATGGGGGATAGACTAGATGACAACTTGAGGTTCCTTCTGCCCTATATTTCTATGAAATACTGGCATTGCCAGATTGAATTTCTCAGGTAACATTTTATTTGATTGACCTGTCTGTGTATGTGTTTACAGCTCAAAGATCAATACACACAAATCTAAATAAATATATTCTTGTAAGGCTAAATCCTGCTTGCCTTAATGACTTGAGTAGTCTCATTGACCAAGTGAGTGTGGTGAGATGGATTTTACCATACAAAGGAGTACTGATTGTATTGCATCTGAGGAAAAACTTAATCAATGACCATTGTGGGAGGTTTATGGTAGCATGCAGTTCTTTTTAAACAACTTTTAAAAAAAGAGTTGACATGGAGAAAGCCCCTTACAGATGTAAGGTTACTTCAGATTATTTTTACTGATTTGAAAATTTTTTCATTGGATGTACAGTAAGCCATCTAATAGTATGCATTAATTTCTTTAGCATATTTAGAAGTATAAATCTGATTTTGATATTAGCTGGACAAACTAATAAGACCTTTTTAATAAAGTTGCATACAGAAGACTGAGCAGTATTTTTTCTTTCATGCAAGATATGTCATTGCAATAGCCATAGATTGAACATCATTATGGAAATGCAAAATGTATTGACAGAAGAGAAGACTATTATGTAGTGTGTTCCATTTATCCCTTTTCTCTTTTAAAATATGCACTGTAAAATTCATCTAAATATTATAAAAATGATAAAATACATGTAAATTAAGAATAAAGTGTGAACAATGAAATTAATAATGAATTGATTTGTGTAAACTAAATTTTGATTCTGATGAACATGTTTCTTTAGCAATAATAAGTGTGGACTTATAATAGTAATTGTATAATAGTCAGTTATGTTTCTCTAAAAAAAATCATGTCTTCTAGAAGGCACTCATTTTGCACAGATATAAATGACTTCATAAGTGCATGGCAAAAGAGAATCAGGCGTATTGTTTCAATAGGAACTTGGAGTGGGGAAAAAAAGAGCAACACTCTGAATAGTGGAACTTCTACATATTTGCTAAGAATTAAGCCTAAGGAGAACCCTATTTTGATATATATTTTTTTCTTTAATTTTTTTCTCTTACAAAATTGCTAATTTCATTTGAATGAAATTGGAATACTAGAGTCTTTTTATTTGGAAATACTGGAGTCACCTTTGGTTTAGAAAAAAATCTTAAACAGCTAATATGGTGCCTTTATAAACAGGTGAACTTCATGTTAGGGCAATATTTTGAAACTCATAGAATTTAGGATTATTATTCTCTTCATGTAATACTGATAGTTTCATTTGTACAGAGTTTGAAGTATAAATTATTATTTCTAAATTATCTTGCCATATTTCTACTTTGCCACATGTATATAAAGTTGCCTGTCATATCTAAGAATAGTTTTGCAATCCTTCTTACTGCAAAAGAACATGTTATTCCTTCATAAAAATGATATAGAAGAAAATTCTATATACCATAGAACACTGATAAAGGATTTCCATGACAACCATATCATAAGCTTTTGTTCTTACTTTGTTGTTGAATTTACAATGTTGCTTTTAATGACTTTTATGCAATTAAAACAGAATGCATAATTTGTGTGAATATATAAACAATATAAATCAGTTATGTTTGCACTCCAGTGAATATAATTTATGGTACTAGAATGCTGCTTAAGAATCTAATGTGGATTCTTTCATTTATTGCAGAACTGTGAGACACTACAAAATAATTTTGATGACATCAAGCATACAACTCTTAGTGAACGTGGGGCACTTCGAGAAGCAATGAGGTAAGTCTGGGTCACCATAGCAACAGTCACAGATGTGGTAAAGAAAGAGTCATTCTTCATTATTGGGGGAACAAATGAGTTCATTGCCACCATTCAGCTCTATTCTCTAAGGTATTAATTTGTCAGTGGAGAGGCATCCCTTGAGGCTGTACTTTGGTTTTGAAGCTGCATAAATGTTAAGCCTCACTGCACAGTAAAAAATGTAAATGTTTAATTTGTTACTTAAAATGCTTAAGGGGTACCTTGTTTTATATTTATACTGAACTGTGCATATGAATGAAAATATTGTTCAGCTAAATTGTGTAAGTGTTAAAGAAATTGTACAGTGGTGCTTTGAATTAGCCTGTATTTGCTCCTAATTTGTATTTAACTTTCTATACATAGTGGCCTATGTACTTTCTTTTTCTATTATACTTTAACAGGATTATATTACTGTAATTAAAAAAAATCAATGGTTTCTATCTTGCAAACTAAGAATAATCTTTTAAAAAAATAATGTATACTGTAATTCCCTTTATTTTATACCTTCCCTATCTAGCATTATGCTTAAGACTTTTAAAAATAAATTAAAATTGCTCAACCAATGGACCTATTTCTGCCATCCTTACGCCTGTTATGTAGTGTCTCACTCCTGGAGTAGTCCAATTAAAGTCATTTGTCCTGGGCACAAAGTAAGGGACTAGTCAATGTGACTAAAAGGTGGCAGAATTGGATTCATGGTTTCCAAAATATCTTTTAATATTTGAAAACTAATTTGGTCAATTTCAACGGCAACATAAATGATAATAGGAATGATGTGCCATCAAGTGAGCTTAAACTGAAGTTACATACTGAAAATAGGGTAGTGAAAGGAAGATCTTAAGAGGGATGCAAAAAATATAGTAAAGCAGACTCCACTTCATTTCATTTCTATTTGATATCAGAGAGCAATTTTAAGATTTGGGTAAATTCAACAAAAAATGTCTGAGTCCTCTTGCAAGCACATGTCACCAATTAATTAGGTTGATATTCATAATCTTTTTAAATTTAAGAATATTCAGGTGAGAAAAGTTTTATCTGCAGGCATGTTCATGGTGTTATTGCATCCCATATACAAGAGAGAGAGGGCATGTCTATACTGGCAGCGGAAATTCGCTGTCATGAGTGTGCTCTTCTGGGTTTGATTGAGTGGTCTGTCAAGATGCTCAACGCTGTAACTCCAGCCCTGTAACTGGAGTAGCGCTAAGTCGACCGGATAGCATTTCCAGTCGCTTTAGCCAAGTGTGTAGGGGGGAAGGTAAGTGGGAGTTAGTAAGGCAACGGGAGATGCACAAGGAATTTTACCATGTGTATCTCCCGTTGACTGACGCTGATAAGTGAAGTGAGTGTAGACTAGGGACTAAGTAACTTTGCAAGAGTGTTCACACACACAATACAATTCTGGCTGTCCTGAAGGCTCTTACTACTTGAACAACAAATCCTCTTTTATCTGAATATTTGTCACTTACTATTGTTCTATGTAACAATAGAGATCCCTGTCAATGCAATATTAGATAAATTATTATATTTCTTTGTGAATTTGAGAGCAGTTTGTGTGTAGTCACGTTTGATCTTGCTTTGGTATAGCCAGTCTATTACCTCTGTTTGTGCGGGTCTTTCACACTGCAACAGGAGAGAGAAAACAACACTAAGCATACAAAAGTGTGTTGGGGGGCAGGTGTCCCAAGTAAAACTACTTTTAATTTCTTTCTTTTAAACAGACTAAATTACAAAAAGATGGTCTGTTTCTAACAGCCTGTGTTACAACATTTCACAGCTAGAGTGGCAACATACAGTGGCATGTGGCGCAGCAAAGTTTGCTATTGGATTCTGACATATGATCTCTCTCTGATGGTCAAAATTCTATGGCCAATGGAATGACAGAATTTCAGAGTTCTATACCTGATACAAGGGGCAATTTTGGAGGTTTGTGTTGCTCTATATGCCAGGTACACTTAGAAGCCTCAAAGTGATTTAAGATCTCTCACAAACTTCCTTTTCAGTTATCTCTGTCGACAAGCCAGGCTGGGAAATGCCTTTTGTTCCACTGAGAGGTGTGACACACGTCACATCATATCGCAATCCTCCCATTCATTTATAACCAGCCTCCATTCTGTTGAATTTTCTTGTGTTGTTAAAGTTAAATGAAACACTTATAATTTGTATTAGCAAGTTTCACTTGGTTATACTTGAGTAACTTCATATGAAGACGTAACTCTGTGTTATATTTCTCACAAGTGAAAAAACTGTATATGTGGTGACTAGAATTCTTCCATTGGTCTAGGGCATTGCTGTCCTCAGAAGTGCCACAAAGCCATACAGGTTCCTGAATGTTTAATTTTCTGTTTTGTATCTTGAATAAACCTGAGAGAGATGTAAAATGACAAGTAGTCAAAGGGTTCTGTATGAACAGTATTCTTGCACACCTTTTATTCCGGCCTGTGAAGTATGACACAACAATATTTCGTTTTTGTTGGGACTATCCTGTATAACTTGCTGCATAGAGCTAAAACTTCTCATTCTTTTGAGAACCACTCCTATTTTTGGGATAGTTGAGTGTCTTGCCTGATCGTGAAGCCAGTGGCAAAGCTTCTGTTGACTTCTGTGTTTCAGGATCAAACTCCAGGAGCAAATTAGTCATGTATAATTATCCTAATACATCTTTGATTAGTGAAAAGACTCCTATTGACATCTAAGGATTTAGGAACAGGCCCTGAGAGAATAAAGATGTATCTTGGCAGAGAGATTGTGTATTTTTGAGTAGATGATGCAACTCAGGCCCTCATCTACATGTGTGATGATAGCATATTTAGGAACAGAGTGTGGAGAAGGGTTATCCAGAGGGACTCAAATTGTATAGGTGTGGTACAACCAATAAACCTAGTTATATAGGTAGATGCATGTGAATCTCAGAAGAGCCCTAAATTGAGTGGGATGTCTGCCGAAATTTCCTCCAGTTTCTCAGAATGTCACTGTTGACCTACCAGATAAGAGCCACAATGAACACTTCTCCCCTGTGGCATAGTTTGGGATAAGACCTCTCATTCTATTTATTCTTTTTTTGGGGGGGGGCGGGGGGAATGCTCAGTTTTTAAATGTTCTTATAGAATATGAATATCACTATGCTCTGCATAAAAGAGGTCTCTGTTGTTTTGTCTTTGACACCTGTCCAACAGCTCAGCAGAGATTATGGGGCTGAATGAAGCATTTCTGTCACTTCCTATCTTGTACCAGGTTGGTGGCTTCATTATTCCTTAAACCTTTTTATTCTGCCATTTTTTACCATGTCCAATGCATCATTGGTAGTCTTGTCTTCTAATTCCTTCCAGTTTGGTATGTATTGCCATGTATGGTATCATTCTCAGGTCTGTTGTTAACATGTCTCCAAGTCATCAGAATAGTCTATTCTGGATTTTCTGTAACAGCTGTTTTCTCATTTCATTTTTTATATTTTGCTGTTTTGAAACTCTTATTTCCTTCAGCCACTTCATTTCTGCAGTCAATATCTTTCATTTATCAGTTTTCTTCATATCCCAACAGTCCGACCTGCACAGCAGTATGATGGTTGTCCCAGATATGCCAAATTTTATTTTTTAAAAATGTCTTTTGCCTTCCAGACCTGACAAAGTTTTCCAAATACAATACCAGCAAGTCTGGTTCTTCTTTTTATGTCATCTTCATAATTTCCATTCTTCTGTACTAGTCCTCCTGGGTACACAAATGTTTTCACTTGTTCTAATTCTTTGTCTCCAAGCCGGATCATACTTCTTTTTGTCTTCCAGTTGCCATAATTTTTGTCTTCTCTGAACTGATCTTCTGTCTAAAATTTCTGCTTTCCTGGTCTACTTTGTCAGTTGTTCTCCATAAATCCTCCTTGATCAATGTTATGAGGTCAATACTGTCTGTGAATCCAAGATTATCCAATCTCTTCCCACATAAAATGACTCTTCCTGTTTCATCACTCAGTGCTGTAGCTGTGGCTTCCAGTACTAGGTTGAACAAATCTGCCAATAACATGTATCCTTGTCTCCTCTGGTTATTGTGAGCCATTCTGTTAGTTTCTTGAGTACTCTTACCACCCTGGTCAACTTGCAGTATGTATGTTCGAACAGCTTGATCAATATAAGAAATTGAATCAGGGTTACCATACTTTCTCAAGTCTTTCCATATCCCGTTTCTGCCTAATGCTATTAAATGCCTGTGTGAAATCTATTAAGTACTAATAAGTTTAGTTATGTTCTATGTACTTCTCCAGTATCTGTCTTCTCACAAATAGCTGATGCATTTTATTTTGTCCTGTTCCTCTGTAAGTGCTACTTCCATGTATCTCTTCCTTCTCCTCTGGAATGTGAATGCTTTTCCTGGCATGCTCAATAAGCTGATTCACCTGTAGTTTTTCTTATCTCCTTTTTTTTTTTTTTTTATAGATCAGTAAGTACTATTATCGCTTTCCCCCATTCACCCAGCACTTGCTCTTGTTTGTAAATCTTGTTAAATAGCTCGTGAATCACCTTTACAGCATTTTCCTTCCCTGTTTGCAGCAGTTCTGCAGTTATGTTGTCATCTCCCTTTTTCTTTTTCAAAATTGCTATCAAGATCTTTACTGCTTAGCATTCTGACATCTCTCCTCCTTCATTTGTATTGGGAAGCTTTTCCAGGACTGTTTCTTTTTCTGTGTTCTGCACGTTATACAGCTCTTTGAAATACTTTCCATCATTTTTCTTTGCTTATTCATCCTGGGTTATTTGCCCCCGCCTGTCTTTTACTGCCAACATCTTCCATTCAGGTGTCTTGCTTAATTTTATTGTAAGATAAGGGAAATCCTGTACTGCATTTCTCTTCTTCTATTATTTCTCTTCTTTTACATTGTTTGTCCAGTTTCTGTCACTCTTCATTTTGATCTCTCTGATCCCTACACTGAGGCAGGACAGACACTGTGATGTACTGACCTGCAAGCCACTGAGCTGTGTGCATCCCTCATGATCCTTCAGTTCCAAGTCTAGTTGTTTGTATTGGGGAAGTTGACTAAATAGAGCATCATTCGTAACAACAGTTGATTGATGTTAAGGTAAAGGGGTCTGTCCTTAGCAGTTTTGTATATTTGGATTGGCTCCAACTTGTAAGAGGGACTCTGAAATATGTGCCATCTCTGACAGCACACCCAGCAATTGCTTCTTGGGGCTCTATGATGTCACCAGGTGCAGAACAGTCTCCAGTGTAGCAGCATTCACCTGGGTACCATGTTTAATGAGGAAATTGGCAGCTAACGTATCTTCTCTATCAATGGCTTTGTGTAACAGACACTGTGCTTTTTTGCCTACAGTAGTCACATCAGCTTTGTAATTGATCAGTATGGTTGCAGCAGTTTCCAGTCTTTGAGAGGGAGATGGCTACATCTAAAGCAAGGCTTCCATTGTGATCTAGTTCATGGAGCTTTCCACACAGCTATGAATTCATTTCAAGAAGATACAAGAAAACTGTCTTTCCTCTTCACTTTAATAGCTTTATGCAAAGGATATTCAATCTTGGGTTTGAACGTTTTGTATAGCAACAGCTGAGCACTTGTATTGCTGAAGTCTTCCTTCCACAAATCATCCAATAACTAGCAATTATTTCAGCACAGTAGTTCATTAAAGTGCTCGTATTAAGCTCTTTCGGAGTCTGATAGATACAAATGGAGTTCTTGATGTTTGCTAGTGACTTGACTTCTTTTTTCACACCTTTCCCTATGGGGCTGTAGTTGAGACCGATTAACTAATTTAATCAATTTTGTTAAGAATATATCATCTTCTCTCAACTCTAGCTCATCTGTGTAGATTCAGTGCAGCATTGCCATGGCTGTCTTGGGGTCAGCATCTGACAGATCCAGCTCCTCAGCTGGTACCAGGTTGGCTAGACTCCAAGTCTCACTGCGGGCTGTGAGAACTGATATGCTTTTTCCTAACCTTTGTCTTCAGATCACTATATTGATCCTGCTCATGCAGTGGTGAGAAGTCAAGTGAATGGGAGACAGTCGAAGTTATGAAATTGTCCTGTCATTCTTTCTGTTACACGGGGCAGCCAACAGAATGTGTCTCCTCTATGTATCACCTGGTTTCTTCTGCAGCGTTGTGTACTCCTGACAGAGAAGCATTAGGTGCTTTTCCACTTTGACAACTTACTCATCCACTACATTGGGGGCCAAACACCTGCACCTTTTGTGGGAACCATCCTCCCAGGACTTCTTGGCCAAGCAGCCTTGAAAGAGTGGAAGACCTGATCCCACCCCTTCCAGCCTGGGCCAGGACCCTGCATGTTCCTAGAGTCAGCATGCTTTCTTCTATTTTTCCTTGTAGCTCAACACTAGATCAGCTGCTTTTATAATCCCAGGGATTAAAAAAAATTTTTTTTTTACGTTCTATGTCTCATCAGCATTCATTTCTTCTTCCACTAGAGATGTGATGTTTCTCCACAAGGCTTCGTTATTGTTCCCTGATTTTTGGCTCTTTCAGTTTGTCTGTGTCATAGGTTTTAATTCTTGGTACTTTTGTGGTTGCTCTCAGGCTGAACCTCATTGATGCCAGGACGAATTTAGGATCCGCTATTAACAACAAGTTATCTGCACAACAAAACACTTGATTTCCATCTTCTATTCAGCGTGATTCTAAATCATGTCTTCAACATACAGGGAGATATTGGATTAAATGCCGTCAGATCCTGGTTTGCCTTCAGTTTTAGCACTAATGTGACTCTGTTTTGCTGTCTAAGAATTTCTTTTCCCAGTGTCACTTCCTGTGCTCATCATGCTAGAATTCTCCTGTGCCTTCTCATTTCATTTCACATAGACCAATTATTTCTCACTCATACCTTTTCTGTTCATGCATCATTACCAAATGTGCACCCAACCTAGTACAGTACTTATAGTCCATGTGCCAATAAATGTCTTATTCCAGTTTATCATATGATTCCCTGTTTTGTGTATTATAGTGTTTGTTCTGGTCTCATACTTCTTGCGCTCCCTTGGTTTTTGAGCAGCAAATGTGTCACTTGTTTCTCTGGATGACGACTGAGCAGGCATTCCTTCATTTAATTTAGCTTCCGCAACTCTGCAGAAAATATATTTAAATTTTAGTATATTTAAATTCTTGCTTTAAATATTTAAATTAAGATTCAAATGAAAACCACATTTCTTTGGGGAGAGGGGGAGTCTCTCTGTGTGTAAAAATTATATAAGATATTGTACACAATTTTAAAAATGTAAAATATTTTTTAAAAATTAGAGAATATCTATAATACTAAAGTCAAGGAAATGCTTCTAAATCTAATTTGCATTTTATTTTAGACCTAGATCATGAAGGAGATAATGAGCTGCAAATAGATAACATTATTCAGAGTATAAAGATTGGTATTATGAGAATTTGGTTTAATTTTAAGTACACATAATTGAAGTGCTGGTATGATTATAATGTTTTGTTAATCTTGTTAATAAATACACCATTGTGGATATCCTAACATATTTTAGTGTAATTGCAAAGCTTAAGTAAACCATAAAAGGAAATTAGTTTTTGAATCCATGTTTTACAAGTGGAAAAACTAGTGGGTTTAGGTGTTTTGAATATGTATTACTCTAATCTTGTTTGGTATCTCATACAGTGACTTGTCAGAAACAATAGCCTAGAAGTATACATAATGTTTGTGCATAAGAACATTAAACTTCTCCTAAATAGGGCTCGATTGGATCTTAACATAGATCCACTATACAAGAAACAAATCTTGGTCCTTTGTAAAGCTTCTTTGTGCTATTCTGGAAGAGAGTAGGAGTTTGCAAGACAACTTAACTGTTACATCAGAATTCCTGTTTTCTCTTTGCTGTCCTCTGCCACCTTATGATAGGTGACATATGGAGGGGCATGAGCTGGGGAAAATGGGGAGTGGTGATGTGCCTTTAGGTGTACAGATCAGAGCAGTCTTGATGATGATGATTGAGTTTTATGAGAAATGAGAAGGAAAACCAAGTCAATCTCTCCAGAAGTGGAGAACATCAGACAAACGTCTCTATTAGTATCCTGTGAGATCTCTCTGATGAGCTGCATGTGTTTTTTATCTTACCAACAAGAACAAAATTATTTGTCAGGATGCCATGAGATAGCAAGAGTGGCTAAGCAAACATAAAAACATGTATCCTAATTCTAGATGAATCTATCTCCTTTTTTGAGAATATCATTATACTGATAGGTTGTCTCTTGAGGAGATTGATTATGATTAGAAGTTTGTAAGTAGAGAATAAAACAATTTAATTTTTGGATACCTAGTGTGGACTTCTCTAAATTCCTTTCTGCAGTTCTGCACAAAGATATTCAAATTTGAACTATACATATTCTTGAGAAGAGAGAACAGCTATATTTCCACTCCCACCTGTAAGAGCTAGAGGGGAAAAAATGGAATGGAATTAATTATGTAATGGATTTTTGACACTCACATGTCTCTTATAAGATGTGTGAATGTGAGACTACTACTGTCTACTCCCTCACTTTCCTAGGACCATAATCAACAGGCTTTAATTATGTTCTTGGTGCTGTCTTGACACCCCTTTGTGCAAAGGCTAGTAATAATCAATTTTCTCTCAATGTAGTCTAGAATCTGGGTTACGTTTGATAGGCAAGGTTACTCTAGAAGATCCCATTCTTCTCTGATACCTTGCCAATGTTTAGTCTTAATATCCCCAACAGGAATGGTATATGACAACGAACAATTATTTGCTAATATGATATTTAACATTGTTGGCCTCATTTATAAATGAGAGGCCATTCCATTATCACTGGTAAGCAGAACTTGCTAGAGCGTAAAGACATGAGACAGTGTCTTGCCTAACAATGCTGACCAGGTCACTCAAATAGGGTAAGGCTAGACCAGGGGATTGTGTTCAGGACTGTGGGTTATCATCCATAGAGCTGAAACTTTCATGTGGTTTTTAAGAGTCAGGTCTTTATGTCTATGAAATTTCTTTGCTAACCCTGTGCTGATTGTTTTACTCTCATGTTTTAACTATAAAACCAAGGCTCCCACAGTCAGGTGGAGCCTGAGAGAGCATGTCTCAGAACTCCCAAACCCCTAGTAGCTGAGACACTGGTTCCAGGGTGTAGGTGCCTGTACTGCAGGGTACCACTGCCCAAGAAAGGTGTCATACAGGAGGGTTTGCATCTGAGAGACCCAGGAACTAGGAATGGAGACCATTCACTTTCCAGAGGCAGGGGTCTCACAAGCACATGGACTTCAAAAGTGTCTGTCCAGAAATCAGAGCTGGGTCAGGTTATAGCACTGTATATTTGCTAAAAGTACCCTAAAGCATCGAATGGACCTGTAGCATTAATTTTTTGGGATTCTAGTAATATATGTTCTCCAATAGATATGACACCTTGTGCTGCACTTTTATACGCTGCTTAAACTGCTAGTTATGATAAGAATAATTTAGAGTACTTAATATTTGACTTGCAATCAAAAAAAAAAAAGAATCAGTATAGTTTTGAAATATGGGGAACACACAGTTTCTAGTTGTAGTATAACTCAGTCAGTATCTTGTCATTGTATTCCCACAGTGTTTATCTCCAGTGCTTTAGAAAGTGATTGCACTGCCTTTATATATAATTAAAATATAAATCAAGAAAACCATAAACTGTCTTGTTTTGAGCTTGATTGTGAGATTGATCTTCAACAAAGTAGCATACTTTATAATACCTTGACAGGAAGTTTTGAGGTTGAATTGTTTTCCTAATTTATATGGTCTTATAAGCTTATATAGGCTTATTTGCTGTTGCACCCAGGTTGTCCAAGATATAGTATATAATTTCTGATTTTTCATTTGGGAATTTTAATTTTCTTCCAGCTGGTAAGACAAATCCGAGAATAAGCCTGACTCCTTAGGGAATACCATAGTGAGGAGGATCAGGGGAGTTTAGAGAGATTGTGATTTCCCCTGAACATTCCTTCAATCACCTGTCTAGAGTAAACTGAAGTTCTGTAATTTTAACTGACCTAAGGTGATGTACAGTACATGATCAGGACTCACGGTTATAAATTTTTATTGAGTTCTGTAAAATATCACAGTGAAGGGCATCTCACTTTGCAATCCAGACATATAATAGCTTTGTATCAAAGAACTGAGTTGCACTTATAGAACACCTATGGAATGAAAGCATTTTGAAGGAAAATATGATCTAAATACTAACTTTTATTTATTTAAAAATAATCAGTTTTAAAATGTATGTTTTAATCCCATATTACCATTACTAATCATAACATTTTGCTTATTTAAAAGATGTTTCATATAAACAATTTCAGGAAGACCTAGTAAGATTTCCATTGAGGGTAGGACAGAAAGCAATTTTAGCATCACTATTGTAATGTGAAGGAAAAACTAGATTATATTTTGTTTATGACACCACTGATGTTGTTCAAACAAAATGGGTGAGATGGTCTCATTTATTGGACCAACTTCTGCTGGTGGGAGAGACAAGCTATGTAGCTTGAAAGCTTGTCTTTCTCACCAACTGAAGTTTGTCTAATAAAATATATTATATCACCTACCTTGTCTCTCTAATTCCTGAGACTGACATGGCTACAGCAACACTGCATATTGATATTATTGTAATTAGTAATGAAATGCAATGCTTGTGCAGTTGTCAGGTGGAGATGTGACTATACACACACACACACTGATTTTTTTCTTTTTGAGAACTTTGATGGGACCTAGGTAAACATTTCTACCATTTGTCAAAGCTGTCACATCTCCACCTGACAAAGGCAACAATATTTTTATTTTTATAAAAGTGCAATCTAACATATTTCTATTTAAACACTGTATTCTGTTTAAGAAATTGAAAACGGAGGTTCAGCAAGAATAGAACTCGTGTTCAACTTTCACTATAGTGTGCTACTGGTAACTAAAGCACTGTATTAAAACAATAACTTACTCTGATTTGAGAAGCTGTTTCATAGAAATCTATTAAATATTTTATTAATTTCCTTTTATGGCTCTTAGGGGCATGATCCTGGCCTTATTTTTTTTAATTTTTCAGTGGGACCTGAATCATATCTTTTTAAAAAATGAGGCAGGGTGACTAGGAGTAAAGATGCCTGCACTCAAGCTGAAGATGGCAACAACAGAGTGACCAAAAACTGATGGGGTTATTTATTCCTCTTATTTGTGGTTGTGCCTATTCTAATAACTGAGTAAAATCTTCAGGCTCTAGTCTATGCATTGTAAGCAAATCATTGCCATCTGTGTGTATGTGTAATTAATAACAAAATATATTGGAGTAAAGAGAGGAGAACTTGTCTTACAATTTGGGAGTGATGGGGAAAGAGTCATTGTTGCTTTTTTGAACCAGTTAGTCTTGATTTAAATGGGGAAAAAAGTACATTGAATAAGAGTAAAAATGTTTGCTTTTTATCAAACCACAGGGGACAATGTCTGATGTTGGTAGCAAAAGAAAGTTTTGAAAATTACTGTGGCAGATGGCTTATCACAAAGACTCCAAAGACGACATATATTGGTGCAGTGTCATACCTTTCAGTAACTTGTTTGTTAGATATGCAATTGTTAGAATAGAAAAAAACACACTAAAGCAAGTTGAGAACTCTCCATCCATCTCCCTTTATTATTTTCTAAAATGAAGCCAGGCACTTTAAGTATTTCTTAGATTTGCTTTCAGATACAATTAATGCTCTGAGATAAGAGATATGGATGGTTAAAGCAATTACATGCAATATGGGCTAGCAGGATTTTTAGCTCCTTTAGTTACACAGCCCGTTGCTTGTTAGTTTTTTCTTGAAACTATTTGTGCTTCATCACAAAAATGTTTGTGCAGAATTCACAGTTGCTTTCAATTGTGTATCTTATTCCCCCACAATCTACCCATGATTTTTTAGGTTTGATAATTTCATGTTTTGGAGGTTTGAATGGAGTAATAGATTCTCACTAGCCTCACGGAGTTCAGCAGATAATCACTAAGGCAATGATTTTCAAATGTTTTTCCTTGAGACCCAGTTGAAAAAAACAAGTTTATGCCCATGACCCAACAATTACATCTTTGAGCAATGCATTTGCGGTCCTTCAGCAGCAGCAGCAACAAGGGGCGCTGTGACCAGTACCTGAGGGTCTGCATCCCAGTACTGGACCCTGACCTGTGTTTGAAAACCACTGCACTAAGGTGATTTGGTTTTCTGAATAAGTCCACAATCTTACAGCTCCAAATGTGATCAAGCTATTGCCTTGGTGGGCCAGAGTGACCTGATCACTGCAGGTTATAGATTTTGTTATATAAATTTCCAAAACTTATTAGAAGTCATTTATTTATAGGCCAAATGTGGTTTGGCTTACTTACAAATGTGGGCTTGTGACTTGTAAATAAACCTGAGAATTGCTGAATTTGTCCTTTTTGGGCTGCATTGTGTCACCATATTCTTCTGGTTGTTCAGATTATAAATCTGGGTCCAACTGTGCCCTTGGATATTTAATTTCCATCCATATTAATCAGCCACTCACCAGAAGACTTCTGAATTTATATCTTGTTTATTTGACTTGAAGGGATTTGGAAAAGTCAAAAATGATTGTATTTGTATGAGATATGCCATTAAATCAACACTGTTTCACTGAAAACAAGTTTTTAATGTCAGTCTTCACAATAAAGTAGTTGAATGGGAAGCAAATCTTGCATTAAAATATACATCTTAACTAAGAGCTGGTTGAAAATTTTCCAATAGAACAGTTTTCTATCTGAAGATGTTGATTCTGTTGAAACTTTAGTTGGAAACTAGGCTAGAAGGCATATTTTCTGTCAGCTCTTTCACTGGTGAGCTGAGCAGTAGGCCAGCAAGCTGTCTAGCTCCCTGGCTGCCCACTTTATGAACTGCCAGATTGTTTAGCTTCCTGGGTGGCTTTGCTCCCCAGATGGAATTTTTTTTTTAAAGTCAATTTTCCAGTCTCCTGAAAATTCGTATGAGATGGTAAATAGCTGCTAAATAAAAATTTAGATTGCTGCACAGCTCTAATTTTAGGAAGGATTTTCAAATCTGTCTAACCCGATGAGATGTACCATCGCTATTGAGATTACTGGGAACTGTGTAGACATGCATGTGCATAGTGGATAGACAGTACCACTGTGGTAAAGGCTGAAATGAAGTTATTGTTCAGCAGACATGCATAGGTAGCGGCAAAAAAAAATGCTGGTGAATTTAGATGTATTGCATTACAAACATATATGCACATGCATACCAGACTATTTTTTTAAAAAACGGATAATTTAGGCAAATCAAAATTGATTTTCTTTGGCTCTCCAAAAGACAAAATGAAGATAATTCAGGAACTATATCTCTGTTTAACTACTAGAGTGAAAGCCTGGCTTCACTTAAGTTAATGGAAGCATTGCCCTGGACTTCAGTGGACTAAGATTTCACCCGGAATTTCCATCTCTTCTCTCCGAGGCTCTAAAGTTTTGGCATTCTTGATTTTCTGCTTAAAAATATGTTTTTCTTGTCCCATGTTTATGAACTGCTCATCTATTTTGGGGGGAAAACCCTCTTCTTTTCTGACCGAGAGCAAATTCTCACTGAGGTCTAAATTATATTGATGCCATAAGCCCTGAGAAAGTAATGGTGCGTAGCTGGACTGTTCCAGGAGCTGCCTAGGGAACAGATTGTAACACAAAGTATGTTTACATTGCTAAAAATGATGTGTTCTTAAGCTGGGTTAGCTGAACCATGTTAGTTAACACAGTTTAAAATAGCCTGTAAAGACACTAACTCTGCTTAGAAGTGCAGTTTCACCCCTCAGGCTACCCTAAGCGTATGTTGACACTGCAACCGAGAGTGAGCGTCTTATCCAGGTAGACGACTTGCGCTAGTGGGGCTCACACTAGGACTTTAAAAATACCTGTGTGGACATTGTAGCACCAGCTGAGACTTGGGTTAACTACCCAAACTCAGACCCACCCTACCCCATGGGAGCCTCTGCTGCTGCTGCAGTCCCCATACACAGCTATTTTTAGTGCTCTGGAACAGTCCCTGCTAGCGTGATTCTCTGTACCTGGGCTGTGAAGCTTGCTTCCAGCTGCAGAATAGACATATCCATGTACCCTTTAGCTTAAGCTGCTAACCCGAGTTAAAAGCCAAATACCATGTGTTGCAGTGTGGTTGCTCCGTTACGGTACACAGGAGGTTAAAGAGGGCCTGTGTGTGACAGCCAATGGGCTGCTAGGAGCTGGGAGCCAGAGGGCAGGTTACCAGTATATAAAGGGAGCTGCAGGGCTAGCAGTGCAGTCTGGCCTGTGCAGCCGAGAGAGTAGGTACTTTGGCTAGCTGGCTGCAGTAGCCAGAACCCCGAAGAGCTCTGAGTGTGAGGCACCACAGGGAGCTGACCAGCACCAGGGATTTTGAAGGGAGCAAACTGTGGCAGTGGCTGGAGCAGCAGTCGAGGACAAGGAGCCAGAAGCAGACAGCAGCTGGACTCCAGGCAGTGAGACACTGCATGTGACTGGGGCTGTGGGGAAAGTGGCCCAGGGAATAGACAGGTAAGGAGTGAGAGTAGGGAGGCAGAGACCTCAGACGACACACACGAGGTCCCTGGGCTGGAATCTGTAGAAGAGGAGGGCCTGGGTCCTCCCCACTCCCCCAGAGAGCTAGGAGCAGCCATTGACTGGGTAGTGGCCAGGACATGGAAGAGCACAATACCCCAGAAGGGGTGGACTGAAGGAACTTGGCCAGAGGGCTAAGATCCCAGAAGGACTTGGGACCAGAATTGGTTGTGTGAAGAGGTGGAGCACTGGATCCTCTGGAGGGGACCACTTGAGCGAATTCCCCAGTGTCACCACCAGGAGGCAACTTCAGGTGGGTTGCGTGCCAGAATCGCCTACACCATGTCTTCATTGCTATTTTAACCTGGGTCATTTCAATGCTGGTTAACACACCTGAGTCAAGAACACAACTTATTTTGCAGTGTGAACATATGCTTGATCGTACTTTGGTGCCTGTTTCCTCCCTCCACCCCCCTTTTGCTTCAGGAAAAAAAGTAAACTTTGCTAACTTTTTACCCAATGTATGCCTTGCCTTCCACATCAGCTGTGCTGTGTTGGCTTATGCATATGGGGTGGGGATAGTTCTATGTCTTTACCTCTTGCCTGTTTCTTCCTGTCCCTGCCTTCCCAGGTTTGAAGAAGGGAGAGTAGTTTTCTCACTGAGCCTGTTCTCCCTTCTGACCTATTTACCTTATGTCCTCTTATTCTTTAGTGCAGGCACATAGGGCCACTGAGACCCTTGCTGTTATAATAGAAAGGTGTAGACAACCTTTACTGTAGATGCTGCTACATGCTCCAGCTTTCATAAATGAAACAGTGTAAAGAAATGTGAATTTTCCTTTTTATATTAAATTATAATCACAAATAGAGCTTTGAAAGCAGTCTTCTGATCAATACTTTTTTCTGTCATATTCTTTTTATCTTTGATATAAAACAGTAATTCTAAATGCCTTATTCTGAGGGTGTGAAACCACAGAATTATCATGGTAACTCAGTGTTATGTTACAAAGAAGCATCATCCCTGTAGTGTGGTCCAATTACAAAGTAGTAAAACAAGGAAATAACACAGCAATTCTGTTTTTCTATATGTTTCAGTAAGTTTAGCACAGCAGGAAATGTGGCCTTCTTTCTAGATAATGCATCAAATCTGCAGTTAGAATTTAAATGCAAATGAAAGTTATTTTAAAGATGTCATATATAGGCTAATAACCTCAGTTGCATAAATGAAAATTGTATCGTATATAAAATATTTTATTTCGTTTTACAACAAGGATGTCGCACCTTAATTTTAAATAATGGTTTTCTTTAGAAACTTCAGCAACCCTGTATGTGAATATTATGAATCAATGCCACAAAAAAGGGTTGGTTATTAAATACTATTTCCAGTTGGGTAGAATTTCAGTGAATTTCTTTTTCTTCTACACCTTGGTTTTGTGAAACTTATTTAGTTTGGAAGCAACAAGTTTGTGGGACGATAAAGGTATTAATCAAATTTTGAAAGAAAATCCTCCAGATACTAGAAATAATAAGAGATAAAATATGAAGAGAATATAATGTCCTTTCCCTGGGCTCTGAGGACTGTGAGGGTGCTTGATCCCATCATTTTAACAGCACAATCAGTCAGTCATTAGCTAGGTAGGACACCAGGGGGAAAGGGTAACGAGCAGTTTTTTCACTTACCGTAACTTTCGGGTCAAACTAGAGACTCTTGCCATTGGTCCCCTCTTCATCTTTAAGTGTTTACCTATAAATACAGAACTTTTCCCTGAACAGGTTTAAAATTAAAGTTGTTAGCCGCGTTTGTTTATTTTTGAATATATATTCATTTTGTGTTAAATTTTGGAAAGTAAAATTGTCTCTCAATTTAAAAAAAAAATCAGCATGACAAGTGTTTTTATAAATGATGTTCACTGTCCTGTCAAATGTGTGCCACAGAAATTTTGCCAATGACAGCAGGTTTGGGCTTAAAATAGGAGCAGTTGTTGCTATGAATTTTCATAGCCTTCCAAGATCTTAAGTAATATCTTACACCTTTTTTGAGGAAAGCTTTTCTAGATGCCTTTAATATCATTGCATGGAAGACTGCTTGTCACCTGCAACACTCACATTTCTGAGAGGTAAGTTCAGACTGATTTATGCATTTTTCAGCATTGACACCTGAAGAGCATAGAAAAGAAAATAAAGTAGTGAATAGAGGCTGGTGCATATGCAGGGGTTATGATGCAAGCCACATAAGCTTGTTCTAGGCCTTATCTACATTGACAAAACTGCATCGATCTGTAGGGATCAACGCAGCAGGATCAATTGAGCAGGCAGTGTAGACCCGCTCAATTGATCCCGGAAGGGCTCAATCGATCTCGGAAGAGCTCTCCAGTTGACTCAATAACTCCACTCCTCCAAGTGGAGTAAGGCTGCGTCGACTGGAGGGCGCTTCAAGTCGACGCAGCCGAGTGACAATGGCGTGGTAAGTAGGAGTAACTAAGTAAGTGGGAGATGCATGTTCTGGCCCTAGACTCTCTGGCTATGTCTACACTTGCTAAAATTAGTTCAAATTAGTTAGTTCGAACTAACTAACTAATTCAAACTAATTTTAGTTAGTTCGAATTAGCGATTCCCATTCATTTCAGTGGCTGGTTAGTTCGAACTAAGAAATTAGTTCGAATTAACATGGCCACATTGGTTAATTCGAACT
Organism: Pelusios castaneus; assembly: GCA_007922175.1. Lineage (NCBI taxonomy): Eukaryota > Metazoa > Chordata > Testudines > Pelomedusidae > Pelusios > Pelusios castaneus. The sequence continues at coordinate 5,226,494 of ML685795.1, read as the reverse complement.
ATTTAGTTAGAATTAACCCTTTAGTTCGAATACCCTATTTGAATTTACTAGTTCGAATTAAGGAAGCCCTTAATTCGAACTAACTAAAGCCTAGTGTAGCCATGGCTTTAGTTGGTTCAAATTAAGCCTTCTTAAATCGAACTAACTTGCCAGTGTAGACATAGCCTCTGAGCCAAAAGTAATGTCATGTAGATAGAAGAAAATGACCACTGATTGCAAAGTGAGAATAAAGAGTCTGTAACAGACTAGCACAGCAGGAAACTTGCAGACAAACTATTAAGTCACTCTGCAATCGTGATGATTCCCATGGGGAATACTTTAACAGTGCCAAGACCACAGCAATGGGACCAGATAGGCTCAGGTATCACATCTAGTTAATGCAGCAAGTTTGCCTACAGATATTATGTAGAGCAGGGATTCTCAACCTTTTTCTTCTTGAATGCTATAAAACTCCATGGTCCACTTGTGCCACAACAGTTATTTTTCTGCATATCCTATAGATTAAATCTAGGGCCCCCGTGAGTCTAATGCCAGCTCTGCTCTCTGGTTTATATTATCAGACCCCCTGAAACCTGCACACAGGGCTCGAAGAGCTGACGTAGATTTCATGTGTGGATTTAAGGAGCCTGGAGGGTTTTGATAAAAAATAGGTCCCATGATTACAAACAGATAAAGAAGAAATGCTTATGAGCGTTGAGAGAATAGGGACAGGTGTAGGTTTTGACAGGGGGTGCAGGTGCAGTCCTGAGTGTATAGAGTCAATACTCTTACTGACTTGTAGATAAATAATTCATTATGGGGTGGTCAAGGTATCCCTCTGAGCAATGCATAATTTTAGTATGGCATGTGCCTCTGTTTAATGAAGAATACTAGATTATCTCCTTTTGGGACTCTGAAAGCTGGTTTAAGATCACTAGGGCTGCTTTTAAAGCTCTGAAAGCTTTGTTTTGGATTGAAAAAGCATGTTTGAACATTGTCTGTCTGTCAGGAGTTCTTGGGGCAATATCTTGTGGTAACAATCACAAAAAGAAGATCAGTCAGAGATAAAGATCAAAACCACAGAATGACAAAACATGCTTAACCCTGGATATAGTGGATCAGAGGGTCTGCTCAACACCTTCCTTAGCTTTGATGACTAGCACTGACATTGAGATGTTGCTTTTTCTCAAGAACAAAACCCCACTGAATCTGTATGTATAAGAAATGCTGCTATTGTTTCAACAGCTTCTTCTCACATCTAAACATAGCCTGAGCTACCTGGGTTTCAAGGAAGGCTCTAAGATGAAGAGGAATAAAATGGGTCCTAATGTTTCATGAATAATAGTACCTGCTTTTTCTTTATCACACTGCCTTGCAAATACTGCTATGTGATACACAATAGAATGATAAAAAGTTTATTTCAATTTGGTATTCCTACCTATTGCTCACCAAGCATTTTGCTCCCACCACTGACTTCCCTTATAGGGTTTCTTGAAGTAAGCGTTTTGCTGATGGTTTTTAAGGAGATGCTGTTATCTGTTAGCACACAGTTTAACTTAAAATGACTTTAAAAACAAAGGCGCTTTGATAGACACTTGCCCATGAACTAACTGTTCCCATCTCATTATGCTGAACAGTATCTTTGTACTTAGCTGGGAAGTTCATTATCTGGCTTTCAAGTTTATCCAATTTGGGTAAAGCATAGGATGTTGGGAAGGGGGGCAGAAAGGAGGAAGTTCTGTAGTTTAGAACTTTAAATGTGTCTCATGTCTTCAAGGTTTTTGGACTAGAGAGTGCTGTTTTTGTTGAATCCCCAAGTACTACTCTGGTTGGTAACAAGTTTCTGTTAGGTGTATTATAGGGTTTTTTTTCCCCCCCCACCAAAGCATATATTTATAGCATCTGTTTGTGATGGGAAACATTACTAGGTGGACCATTATGCCAATCCTTAGCTACAAAGTTTATCATACACATTTTTTGGCATGTATGTAACAGTTTTTGTGTGTAGTATGGTAGATTTGATAGCAACCTTCAACTACTTGAAGGGTTGCTCCAAAGAGGAGGGAGCTAGGCTGTTCTCGAGGGTAACAGAGGACAGAACAAGGAGCAATGGTTTCAAATTACAGCTGGGGAGGTCAAGGTTGGATATTAGGAAAAACTTTCTCACTAGGAGGGTGGTGAAGCATTGGAATGGGCTATCTAGGGAGGTGGTAGAATCTTCATCTTTGGAGATTTTTAAGGCTCGGTTAGACAAAACTCTGGCTGGGATAATTTAGGGGGAGTGGTCCTGCTTTTTAGCAGGTGGTTGGACTAGATGACCTCGTGAGGTCCCTTCCAACCCTATTATTCTATGATTCTATGAATATTTAGTGTAGAACTTCTTTCTGGTCTTCATGAACAGTACTGAAGTATCAAAGTTTCTCTTTGTACCATGTCAATAAAAATTAGAATTCTGTTGAGAAAATGTAATCTGTTGTGATGATTTGGGGAATACAACTTATGATTTCTGGTTGTTATGAAACAGTTGTACCGTGGAATGAATACCTCTATGTTGATGCAGAATCCACCATTTGTTGACAGGCGCTGTAGCAGCTCTCTGCCAGATCAGATACAATGATAGATTGTTAGACCTTTAGCGATTTCTTATTCAGATGGAAGTGTTTTAGGACAGTGGGTCTGCTAAGGTTGTTGCCTGAAAAGAGAAGCAAGTTACTCCAACAACTCAGCAGATATGGTGAGTGGAAAATCTGTAGCAGGAAAACAAAGAACTCAGTTGTTGATAGGGGAACGTATAAACTCAAGAGATTCATTGAGACAGGGACAGGAAGGTTTTTTTTTCTGGAGAGAGGAAAGGCAGGTAAACACTGCAGTAGGTGGAATTGAGTTCAATTGTGGGAACAGACAAAGTCAAAGGAAGTGACCTGACCACGATTCTGAAGAGAAACCATGCGATGCAGGGGAAGGACCCTGGATATCTCCAAAGAACTCTCCCGAGTGGCAAGGAATCTGAGGCAGGGAAATGTATGTAGGTATGCTCAGTAGTTCTTACATTCCCCAGGATCCCACTGCCGCTGTAAGAGCTGCTGGGGCAGACTTGGGAGAGTCTAGTTTAAAGACTAGGGAAATTGGGCTGTGAGTCCCACTGCCAAGGGGTGTGTCAGATATCAGGTCTGTCTGCATCTGAAGTGCTTGCCTAGAGGCCCAAAGCCAGGGGATAGGGCCTAAGCTCTGCCCAGCCCAAACAAGCTAAAGGAAGATGGGACTCAGTGTTTGGATCCCACCTGCAACTCTCTGGTGAGTGTCCAGCAAGGGACAGGCTGTGACATCCGCAGTTTTTTACTTGAAAATGTGACTTTTCTTGTAATAAATACAGGAATTTGCTTTTATATTCAAAATAGTCATTTAACAGTTAATTTAGAAAATACTAGATAGGAATAAAGAAGAAGTGTTCAGCATTTTTTGTGCTGCTTCTTGGCTGCCTTTTAAAAACAATGGGGCTTCCACGCTAAATAAAATATGGTAATTTACTCACTTTGTTTTATATTTGAATTATTCCAGTCAATGGATAATGGTCAGTTAATAGCATAAACTCCTTTCTTAGAAAGCAATAGATTCTTTTCCCTCATCTTCACTGATTGCCAAGTTATTTGTATATAAAGAGAAGCTAGCTTTTTTTAAAAAAAAAATTCTATAATCAGTTTGCTGCTACCCATTTTACTGCCAAACATTCCTTCTCTATAGTAGCATAATGTTACCTAGGGAACAGCTTATGGCTGACACATACAGTGGTGCCACAAATTAATTTCACAGTTATCAGGATATAGGGTGATAACAGCAACATGAGCTACTGTGAAATTACCATTGTTCCCAGGGTGTAACAGTGTAATTATTACTTTTGTGGCAACTATGCAAATAAGTCATGTCATCCCTCTAGGATGGGATGTTCTTTCCCTTTTCTGGCTTAGTACCTTGTACTTCAGAGAAAAATCTCTGAATGAATTTGAGTCTAAAGATGAACATACCGTTTAAAAATGTATCGCCACAATTTTTTTGTGAAACAAATGTTTGGCCTGAATCATATCTCAATCTGAATAGGAAGCAAATCAGAGGCTAAATTAACAGAAAAAGCAAATATCTGCATTTTTTTTCAGTTATTTTCAGTGTGAATATGCTAGAAAGAACAAAAGGCCGCTTTGTGCTATTCACTGCAAAGAAACACTCAAATAGCAGCAGAAAGAAAAACCTTGGAAACATTGTTCTTATTAAGGGACTCTTTTGAAACTGTTCAATGCCATTGCATTGAGGTGGTTGTTTGTGCCACAGCCTTTTACCAACAAAGAATGAAAAATTCAAGAACCTTAAACTTTTTAACATAGTGATGGGAAGACCCATCTTTCACTTGGGCTGGATTGAGATGTTGGTTCTAGCCCTTTGCACTGGGGACTGTGTAACTGTGCATTCTACAATCACATGAATACAGCTAGATGAAAAAAATGGGCAATGATGCCTATGACCTCTGATTAAATAATTGGTTGATTAGCAACCCAGGTGTAAGTACATAGGTACAGGGCAGTTCCTCTCTTCAAGAGATGTATTGAGGGGGCAGGGGAAACCTAGGTGCCTGTTTGACACCCGGACAGTGGTGTTCTGATTAATTTTACTATTTCAGTCCTTTTGGAGAAGAACTTGAATTTTAAAACTTCATTTCCATTTTCATTTTTGTGTTATATAAAGTATCTAAATTTTTTTTTAAAAAAGTTGAAATCCAAATGAAACATTTCGATTTTCCTGAAACTAAACATTTTCATCAACCCAAACAGCATCTTTTCTGGAATTTTGTTCTATAGGAAACTTCAGCGTTTTTTTGTTTGGTTTCAGAATTGAAACATTTTTGAAATTTCAGCCTTTCCCATGAAATGGAAAATCCCTTCCTGCCTGGTCCTATTTATGGTGCTTCGACTGAGATGCACAGAATGCTAGATAAGTGTATTTCTGTGTGAATCGATTTGTGGAGGAATAAATGCAAACAGCATTTTGAAGTGAGCATGCCATGTCTCTGAGCATTTCTAAAAGTGCCTATCACTGTAGCATCACCTGGATTTGAGCTTCACAGATTTATTGTCATGTCTGATAATATAATTGTATATTTTGTAGCATGAATGAATTGCATGGATATTGTCTACTTGAGATAGCTAAGAGCGTGGTGGAACTGTTGAAAGAGTAGAAATAACATCCTAATGATGGGTGAACATAGAGAAAATAACCATGCTGACTTACTGTTCCAACACATGTTATCCATGTTTTTCAGACTAATAGAATTTATTCAGGCAATTTCTCCAAAACAAATGTCAAAAAAAGAAGTGCCCATATAATCACATTGTTACAGAGTGATGTTTTGCATTCTCAGTGGAAATACTGAATTTTAGTGCATAAATGTAGAAGAAAAAATTCTACATGAAGATGCCTATTCAGATTCTCTTTTGGATTTGTGTGCTATGTTTAAAGAGAAATGATTAAAAATAGTAGCTCTCCTTGCATTTTTGAGCAGTCTGCCTATCTCTAGTACAGAGACAGTATGGTTCCCTCCTATCCTTGTATCTTTTGTTTTGGGTGAGTAGATCTTCTTCAGCTTGAAGAGTGGGTAAGTGCATCAATATCACATGTATCTGAATTCTGAAACTCAGTGGCAACGTATAGTGCAAATACTAAATAATTACTGGCTCAATCAGTGTCCAGGTCATAAATAACAAATGATGGAAAAAGCTGGACATTTTGGAGGGAAGGCTTCATGGAATGGGTCCTATTTACTATATATTTGTTACTTTTAAAAAATTGGTTCTGCTTCAATTGTAGTAGTTCAAGAGTCTGCAACCTGTGGTTGCATGTGGCTCTTTGGCTGCCCCCTTGCGGCTCCAGGCTCCCCAAACAACGGACCCTGTGAGCGACCTGAACCAGGCTCCGGGCTCCCCACCGTCACCAGGGGATCCTGCAGGGGGCCTGCTCCTGGTTCCAGGCTCCCCTACCACCATCAGGGATCCTGCAGCAGGTGCCCTGGACCAGCTTTCCCCACCCCGCAACAGGAGGCTACACCCATTGTGGCTCTCAAAATACTTAGTAATTGAAGGAGTTTTTTTAAATGGCTCTTCTTATTTTTTGGGTTCCCAACTCCTACAGTAGTTCCAATATGAGAGGAGCTATACATTTTATGGCTATTAATAAAAGAAAACAAACCTGCCAGTTTTTGTCTTTTGTTGATCTACTTGCTAGATGTAGGAAATCCAAGGCAAGATTTATTGCTCTAACACAATATGTTTAGTCCAGATAGGGTTTGTTGATGAGAAATTTCTTTAACTGTTCTTTTAACAAGTTCTGGAATACGGGCTGAAGTCACTGGTGATATTGAGGATATTCAAACAAGGGCTCATCAGCCTTGTGATAGGCAGGGTGTAAAAGTTGAGAGCTGCAGGGATTGCTCATCATTACCCAAGTATTAGGAAAGGGGAATTTCAGTACTGCTAGGACTTTTCTGCTTTCAGGTCTCAAGACTCTGAAGTGGTGTGTAGGCCTGGGTTTTGTTTGTTACTCTCACAAGCTTGAATGGCCTCTTCTTAGATCCCGTCAAAACGGTTTTAATCTGAGAGGTCTCAGGGTACTGATGTGTTCTGTTTGTGCTCTATGAGCTTGTCGTCGTCTTAAGGGAGTTGAAGTTGAAATGTTTTATGTATTGTGTTATATTAATATAAAACTGTAGCTTATTAGTCCAAAACTGATGGTCTAAGTAAGTGGTTTTCTGTGGAATAACATTTACATTGAAGAGAATTACTATCTAGATTTTATGATTATTTATTACTTTAAAAGATGGTTAGACGTTACCAAAATTGTCACTATTATGGTAGTGTCAGTTCTGCATTGCCTGCGGTGAGTATGGGCTATTTTTAAAATGGCAAAGTTTTAATATCATTTGAATCTGAATGATGGTGTTGGTGGTAGGAGTGAGAATGGGCTGGGAAGTTGCATTTCTTTGTTTTCAGCTGCCATACCAATTAATAGTGCTAGCTACTTGGTTCTGAAGGGGAAAGAAGCTCAGACACAATCCTTACAGCCCTACTCTTAAAATGATGCGCTTTGCATCATTTCCCCTCTCCCATCCCCCTTTGGATTCCATTCCCCATGTTCTTATCTCACACTTAAATCCTACTATAACTTGACTTCTAATTCCCTGCAGTTTTCTTTTCCTTTCCCATACCTGCCTTGTTTGTTTTTTCTTTCTCGTTCTTCTGCTGTTTAGTATTCCTGCACCCTCTGCTTCCCCCTCTAATGCACCTTTCAGCCTTTTCCTCTGCCTGCATTCCATACCTTTGCTTTCCTTTGTTTCACTCATCTGCTAAATCAGTCTTCCTGTAGCAGTCCTACGTAGTACACATGGTCTCTGAAATTGCTCCTTCCCTTATCTGGCATTACTGAATGAGGATTAGCTGGGGAAAACATCAGGCCTCCTTCAAGCAGGCTGGAGTCGTAAGAACAGCTATATAGAATCAGACCAATAGTCTGTCTAAACCTGTAGCCTGTCTTCTGACAACGGCAGGTGCCAGATACTTCAGAGGAAATGGACACAACAGGGCAATTTATACAGTGATCCATCCGTCTCCTGTTGTCCTGTCCTGTCTTCTGGCAGTCAAATGTTTAGGGATATCAGAGCGTGTTGATGGACCTATCCTCCATGAAGTTCCCTAATTCTTTTTGAAACAGAGTTATAATTTTGGCCCATACAACATCCCCTGGCAACAAGTTCCACAGGTTGACCGTGCTGTGTGAAGAAGTCCTTCCTTTCCTTTGTTTTAAACCTGCTGCCTCTTAATTTCTTTGGGTGACCCCGGTTATTGTGTTAGATGAAGGGGTAAATAACACTTCCTTATGCAAGTTCTCCACGCCATTCATGATTTTATAGACTTCTATCATATCCCCCTTTTGTCGTCTCTTTTACAAGCTGAGCAGTCCCGATCTTCTTAATTTCTCCTCAGACGGAAGATGTTCAATATCCCTTTGTTGCCTTGCTCTGTAGTTTTTCCAATTCTAATACATCTTTTTTGATATGGGGCAATGACAACTGCACACAGTATTCAAGTTGGGGATGTACCATGGTTTTATATAGTGACATTACGATATTTTCTGTCTTACTGTCTATCCTTTTCCTAATGGATTCGAACATTCTATTAGGATTTTTGACTACTGCTGCACATTGATCAGATATTTTCAACGAACGGTCCATGATAATTCTATCTCTTTTTTTGAGTGGTAACATCCCATTTAGACCCCATCTTGTTAACACTGAGTTGTATTTGCAATTTTGTTTCCCAGTTTTGTGAGATCCCTTTGCAAGTCTTCACAGTTAAATCCAAAGATGACTGTCTCTAATAATTTTGTGAAACTTGTGAAATTTAGAGAAACTGCTGGAGATATTGAGCAATGGTAGGTAAGGCAGATCTGTTGCTCCCTCCCATAATTTACATCTGGCTAATGAATGCTTATGGTGCTTGGCAGGGGCACAGTGAAAGCCCAGACAGAGCTCTGATTCCTTCCAGTGGATGAAGAGTGTGAGAAGCTCTTTCAGGGCTGAGTGATTCAACTGCTTGCTAGTCAGTTTAAAACCCTTAACTGTAGATTATGGATAGGACCATGGGAGACATCTGGGTTGAGATGGCTCTGCATCCAGTGCTGTTGTGGCAGTATTCAAAAAGAAGGCTTACATGCTGCTGTTCCCCCTTTTCCTACAATAAACGCTGGTCCCCATGGGTGCACGCAGTTGCTGACAAAGAGGGCGGGAGGACAGGGGAAGTATATTATTTTTTTCCCATTTGAACAAAAACACTTTTCAGTAACTGTAGCCACGCAGGATGGCAACCTCACTTGGCAAGCAGACCCATGTTTCACCATTTGCTGCAAATGTGTATTTGGTCCCTGAAGTATCTTGAGTCTTTTGGTATTATAGTTGTGTGTGTTAATGGAGGTAAAGTTTTTATTTTAGGGGTCCTGAGGCAACATGGAATATCTTCACCTAAGATTTATGTTTTTTACATACTTTGCTTTTGGTGCATTCTGGTGCTTAACACAGACCAAATGCTGCTCTTCAGAAATATTTCCTGAGTCTGTGGATAAAGTTATCTCTGTCAGAGATGGGTTAGCTGTATTCAGAGAGAGGGTGAGCTGCATGAGAATTAGGGAAATCATTACAACAACCCTTCATCCTGACGGATGACAAAAGTTTAACATGGGAGTCTGACATGCGTCCTGCAATATATCACATTGCACATTTTCTGGAAACAAATGGATACCAGCGCAAATGGAAAAATGGTTTTCCTTAATGAGCTACCCAGGAAAAAAGGTTCACAAAAGTCTTTAGGATTTTTATGCATAACCATCCCTATTTACCAGATTAGAAATATGGTTCTGTGGCTTTTGGACAGTAAAACTGTGTTCTCTTTTTATGCAAGTTTCTGAAAATAAATAATTACATTCCTTTGCTCCAAAGAATTTAAATAGTTCCTCTTATCTGATAGAAAGTGTATAGAGTCAGTACCAAATCAGGCTTAAGAAAAACAAAAACAACAAATAACTCATCTTCTTTCTGGCAGGGTTGGTTATTTTCTGTTACTTGGCTTCAGAGCTAATATATTTTTACAGGTCACTGTAGAAAGATGTTCATGTCACTTCTGTCCCCACAGTAAATTACTAGCTGGATCCTCTCCTGTATACTTTGTCCTTAATGAGTTCCAACTGTAATGCCATCCCTCTATGCTTGGCAGCTCAGACAGATTTCCCAGGGTTTGGCAGGACAGACGTTCTCCACATTGCTCAGTGAAGGACTATGCCCTATTAAATTTTGTGTGTATACGCTCAACCACAGGGAAACCTGGGGAAGCAGTGGATGGAACACAGTTTTGGATCTCTTTACCTAACTAGTCCTTGGATTATTTGGGGATTGTTTCTTGTAGTGGTGGCCAGGAGGTGCAGAACAGGAGCTTTGTTACAGATGGATGCCATTGTGCCAAATACAGTGTAGGAATCTGTGCTGTGGCCTTAAACTAACAATCCCGAAGGCACAGACCTTTAAAGAAAGACTTTACTTTGCTCAAGACGTGTCTTTCTGTTTCCCACTGAAATATTAAAAGGTGGAATGCAGCAAGGATAGTTTGGGAAATGTGACTTCAGCTCATGATGCCAAGCTTAGTAGTAATTGTGTTGAACCAAAGCTGGAGGGCAGTGGAGTCCCTCAGGGATCTGTCTTGGGACCGATCTTGTTCAACCTTTTTGTTATTGATCTTGGCACAAAAAGCGGGAATGTGCTAATAAAGTTTGTGGATGACACCAAGTTGGGAGGTATTGCCAATACAGAGAAGGCTCGGGATACCATACAGAAAGATCTGGATGACCTTGTAAACTGGAGTATCAGGAATAGGATTAAATTTAATAATGGGAAGTGCAAGGTCATGTATTTAGGGACAAATAACAAGTATTTTTCCTATAAGTTGGGGACGCATCAGTAGGAATGGACTGAGGAGGAGAAGGATCTGGGAGTACTGGTTGATCATAGGATGACTATGAGCCGCCAATGTGATGTGGCCGTGAAGAAAGCTAATGCGGTTCTAGGATGTATCAGGAAAGGTATTTCAAGTAGAGACAGGGAGGTGTTAGTGCTCCTGTACAAGGCACTGGTGAGACCCCATCTGGAATATTGTGTCCAATTCTGGTCCCCCATGTTTAAAAAGGATGAATTCAAATTGGAACAGGTGTAGAGAAGGGCTACAAGGATGGTCTGTGGAGTGGAAAACCTGCCCTATGAGTGGACACTCAAGAAGCTTGGCTTGTTTAGCCTAACCGAAAAAAGGTTGAGGGGGGATATGTTTGCTCTCTATAAATACATCAGAGGGATTAACATCAGGGAGGGAGAGGAATTATTTGAGTACAGCACCAATGTGGACACCAGAACAAATGATTATAAATTGTCCATCAAGAAATTTAGGCTTGAAATTAGATGCAGGTTTCTAACCATTAGAGGAGTAAAGTTCTGGAATAGCCTTCCAAGGGGAGTTGTGGGGGCAAAAACCATAACTGCTTTCAAAACTGGGCTTGATAAATTTATGGAGGGGATGGTATGATTACCCTATTTTGAAAATTGACTGATATTTGGCTACGTGTGGTGGATATACAAGTGACCTCAGAGGGGAGAGTACATGGAGTGGGTTCTGAGTTATTACAGAGAATTGTTTCTTGGGTAACTGGCTGTTGAGACTTGCCCACGTGCTCAGGGTTTAACTGATCGCCATATTTAGGGTCGGGAAGGAATTTTCCCCCAGGGCTGATTGGCCTGAGCTCTGGGGGTTTTTCGCCTTCCTCTGCAGCACAGGGCACAGCTCACCTACCGGTGAATTCTCTGTATCTTAAAGTCCTTAAATCATGATTTAAGGAGGTAAATAACTCAGTCATAGGTTGGTGGCCTATAGCTGGAGTGGGTGGGTGAGGTCTTGAGGCCTGCATTTTGCAGGAGGTCAGACTAGATTATTATACTGGTCCCTTGTGACCTTAAAGTCTATGAGTCTATAAAGGCAACAGGGGAGGTAAAAATCTGTTCTTTAAATCAGTTTTTTAAAAAAATGAAATTTTAAAATTTAAATTCAGGTAAATTTTCTTAAAATGACCATTTATATTAAATTCGAAACTGAGAAACAGTTAAGGCCTAAATATATTGCAATCTTTTATCATAATTTAAATTAAATACAAAAAATTGTATTAAGCATTTCACGTGTGCTATAAGTTATAAGTCAGTGGCTAAGCACCTAGAACCAGGGTTTGTTGAAGGGGGCTAACCCGGCTTTTGATGAGTAGTAATCTCTTCTGTAGGCTCAGGAGGCCTATTTTTCTGTATTTAGATTTATTCAACTAGTTCTGTCCAATTACTTGGTTATTCAGAGTTAAGAAACCAATTGGGAGTTGACAAAAACAGGAAAGTATGTTTTCTTCTATCTGTTCATGAATAAAAACTAGATTTTATGGATGAGATCTACTAGGAAGAAAACATAAAAATCATCACTGAAACTTTGCAGATGACACAAAAGCTGATGGAGTGGTAAATAATGAAGATGACTGGTCCTTGATAGAATGATGTGGCTCATTTAGTAAGCAGGGTGCAAGCAAACAGTATTTGTTTTTAATATGGCAAAATGAAGTATTTACATTTTGGAACATAGATTGTATCTCATATTTTGAGGATGAGGGACTCTATCCTGTGAAGCAGTGACATGGAAAAAGATTTGCCGGGCATGGTGCATAATAAGGTGAACATGAACTCCCAGTACAATGCTGTGGCCAAAAGGGCTAATATGATCCTTGGATGCATAAACAGGGGACTCATGAGTAGTAGAGAGATTATTTTACTTCTGTATTTGGCACTGATGTGACCTCCACTGTAATACAGTCTTCAGTTCAGTTCTCCACAATTCAAAAGGGATGTTGATAAATTGAAAAGAATTCAGAGAAGAGCCACGAGAATGATTAAAGATTAGAAAATACGTCTTATAATGAGACTCAAGGAGCACAATATAATTAGCTTAACAAGAGAAGGTTAAGGAGTGACTTGATTATACACTTTAAGTACCTATATGATGAACAAATATTTGATCTGCTTTAGGAATTATTTTGGGGAAGGTTCTATATCTGTGCTATACAGAAGGTATACATGATCACAGCAGTTCCTTAAAGCTTTGGACATTTATAAATATATTAATCTATTCTAAAACCTTGAAGGTGTAACCAGAAACAATCGGTTCAATTCACCAGCTATAGACAGTGCTTGTTTTGTTTAATCAATCAGTTGGTTTTAAATGGAAAACATGTTTTGAATTTAAAAAATGGATAACTTTTATGTATCCCAAACATTAAATGTTGCTTTATTTAAAAAAAAATCTATTCTGTGCATTTTTATTGAATTTGCATATTTATCCAAATAGAGTTTGATACGAATTGCAAGTAAAAAAAAATCTAGTAAATAAAAATGCATGATTCACCTTTTTCTAACATAAAAATATGAAAATTAAGAATCTTAGTATGTTTAAGTTAAGCTATATATTTGCTTAAATAAATATGTATAGATATATTGTATCATCCTGATTAGCAAAAAATGCAAAATTTAGTGTAAAAGGAATATCTAGACTAAGGCCAGGTCTGCATGACAACCTTACATCAGGATAACTATGTGATTCAGTGGTATGAAAAAATCCACACCCCTGAGTTACACAGTTGTACCAACCTAACTCTGGTGTAGACAGCTCTGTTGATAGAAGGGTGCCAACATAGCTACCTCCTGTTGCAGAGGTGGATTAACTATGGTGATGGGAGACACTTTCCTGTTGGCATAATAGCATCTTCACTGAAGCATTACATTGCAGCTGTGTCGCTGCAGCGTTTTAAGTGTATACCTGCCGTATGTCTATACTATACATTGTGCTGTGTGGATTACATGTAGCTATGCACTGAAGTAAAACCCAGGCTGCCAGGAGTGCTGCTCCAGGAAAAAAAAAGATTTGGAGACCCCCATGCCCTGTGCTGCTCCTGGCTGGAGGCCTGTGCACCCCTGCCTCCCCCACCCCAGCCCTGCGCACCTTCCCGTGCCTGCACCCTGCTCCCGTGCCTCCCTCACCCCCTCCATGCCCTGCACTTACCTTTACTGCCTGGAGCTCAAGGAGGAGCCACCAGCCAGACTCGGCGTTTATATTTCCTCGTCTTGGCCACATGCCCTGCAGAGCAGGAGATTTAAAAAGGCCCCATCGGCCTCAGCTCACAGGTGGGGCTCGGGACACTTCCCAATACATTCGGGGGGCCAGCCCCATGTGCCAGTGCCCAGTGTTACCCCTGCAGATTGCATCAACACTGCTGTGTGCCACTATACGTGTCATTGAAAAGCCCTGGAGAGGGAAGGCTCAGCTTTCCTCCACTACTTCTCTCCTGCTTGACCCTTTCCCTGCTACCAGTTTTTTGCTCTGGCGTGGAAGGGGTCTAGCAGCAGGGAGCTAGTGGAATCTTTCTCTGCTGCTTCCCCACTTCTAAGAGTCCTTACCTGCTGGATTGGCTCCAGCAATGGGGAGTTGGGAGACCCTTTCCAGGCTGTGAGGGCGTGTCTCTACTGCCAGCAGACTCCAGCAGCTAAGAGACAGTGGAGACACTACATTGCTAAAAATAGCGGTATAGATGGGAAGGCACAAGCAAGGGCAAGTAGAAAGCTGTGTAGGGTATGTATTTTAGTACAAACCCACACCCTTCCATGTCTCACCAATTACACCCCTTCTTAAATTCATGCTTGTGGTGCTATGCAAGTTCATACTCTACATGTCGGTGAAAGAGGCACATAGTGTAGCTGTAGCCTTTGTTGCACATAAACATGTCTTGATAGCTACTAGCAAATGAGAATCAACCTTTTGTTAGGAAAATAACTGAAGTACGCTATTAAAATTGGTGCTCTAAATCGCTTTGGTTTAAATCATTCCACCTTGAGAGAGCGAGTCATGCAGTGTAAAATCAAGGAACATGAGAACAAAGTAAGAATCAGGAATCTGCATGTTGCCAGTGTTATATGGAAAATGAGATGTGACAAAGGAACTTTCTTTGGAAAATAACCCCCTTTTTTGTAACCCATTGTAGAGTCCTGATGGCCCCTTATTTAGCTCTACTTAACTATCCATTCTCAAGAATGAGAAGAATTCTCTCATTATGGGAGAACAGGGCAGATCTGCCACTCCAAATCTGGTTATATTGTTACCAAAAGACGGGGAGTCCTTGGTAGCTTGCTCGATGCTACCCAAGTAACCCCACTTATTCTACCCTGAATTAGGCGTCTATCAGCCCAGACAGTACCCCTTGAGAAAAGATCAAGACTGTAACGCTGTTTAACAAAACCAAGATGATGATTTTATTCTAACAGAACACAAGTTATAGAAACAGAGTAAAAGTTCCCCCAAAATCCCCAAAGCAATAACTGAACCTTTCCTCCCACCAAAGGGCCCTCAGCATTTACGGTTTCTCTTCTCCCTCCGGGGAGCTGGGGTACCGATCGTCCGAAATAGTAGGGGAGTGTCCAAGAATTGAGTCCAAAGTCCAAAGTCCAGAGTCAGTTTCGTCTGCTTCAGGATCCAGGTCCGGGGTCCTCCAAGCTTGAATTGTCTGCTTCTCGGCCTGGTCCGATGAGTCGTGGTGCGTGGTCTGTGTATACGGAGCCGGGCTGCCTCTCAGATGGACAGCAAGAAGCCTCTGTAGCCTGAGTGCTTTATTAAGTTCATTGGCCAATCATGGCCCTGGGTTTTCCCGCCGTTAGAGTTCTCTTTGCACTCAGCACGCAAGTTTTTGTGCACACTGCCCGCTTCTGTTGTGCACACGTCCCTAACTGAGGCCTGTTGCTGGGCAAGCTCTCCACCCTGGCCAGTTTGCCTCAGCCTGAACTGTCACTCATGGCGTCCATTTTTATAACCATTTTCAACATTAACTTTTAACAGAAGACTAAAAGTATTCCCAACAATATGGCCGTTGTGTTCCCTCTCATACCAGCCAGGAAAGTTGTGATCCTACAAGGTGCAGAGCACTTTGGCCCAATCCAGCAAAGCACGTAGTCAAAAATTGAAATTTTAAATTGACTTCTGTGGGAATTTTTTTTTTTTTTTTTTAGATTACACAGTATTTAAATTTAAGCATATGCTGAAGTACTTTGCTGAATTGAGCCAGAGTGCTCAGCCCTTGCAAGGTCAAGCCCCAGAGTGTACTGCCTCTACGGTACACCTCATTTGTGATGTCTCACAGCATCCAACTCTGCTCTTGGGGATTCAACCTTTGTTTCCTGTGTGACAGTACAGAGCCCTACCATACGGCCAGCAAGCTGGCCCTGAAACAGCTCATTTGTTGAACGCACTCTAGGGATCCATTCCAAGTTCCATCTAGAGGCTACCTGCTAAGAACACTAATACTTCTGTCATGCTGAGGATGGTCCTGATCTTGTGTGAGTACATTTCTATGAGCAATAGGATTAATAATTAATGCATGTTCCCTCTGTGTAAAATAGGATAATCTCTGACAGATGGTGGCTTTTAACAAGAACAGTACAGTAATTCAGATCAGACTAAGCATGTTTTATCTCTATGCCTCACTGAAATAAAAAGATACTTACATGGATGGGGTGTAAATTTGCATGGATTTCTTGCATTGTAACGCCTAAGTATAGCTTGTGGACACCCCTGATATCCAGAGATCATGTGAGTTTTTTGTTGTTTTAACGTCAGATTTTGAGAGATGATGACCTTCTTTTAAGTGTCAAGTTTGTCTAATCAAAGGTTGCCAACTGGGAGGAAAAATTAAGTTGGGGCAGGAAGTTAGCAGCAATAAATAATAATTTAAACACTGCAAATATCTGGAAGAAATACTTTGGCAGTAGATTTACTATTAATGTTAGTTATTATAAAATGCTGAGACAATGATTCTTATGGAAGCAGATACTGAATAAATCCTTTTTTCTTTTTTTTTCCCTGAAGCATGATGACCAAAGATTTAAAGGGCACACTGGGCACCTATCATGCACTGGCCTCCAAGGAAAGGTCATCTCTCTTTCTCTGATAGCTATAGACATCTATTAATGAATCCTAGTGGATGTCTGATATGCTACAAACACATTGCATATTTAGGTTCTCTCATTATATCTAAAAAACTGCTATAAAAAGGCATGTAGCATGGGACCCTGGTGATAGATGGGTGTCATTGCTTAAATGAAGCCTTTGAATCACAGATGTATGTGCAAGTAGTTATTTCCTTCCATTTTGTAAAATACCATTCTAAATATTTCCTCAGAATGAAAAATGTACCACACGTAGCATCAAAACAATGAGTAAAAGTGCTTCATATCATACTAAATAGATACAGATATGTCTGCTGAATGCAGCATCTCTATTGCATCCTTGGAAATGTCCATTTTGACCTTTTTCTCCAAAAATGCTTATAAATACTGTATATCTTTTCAACAGGATATATGAATTGTTCAGATCAATAGATTTTGAAAAATGAAAGATTTTTGCTGTCTGAAGGCTACTTGAAAAGCCGAAGGTATTTTTTTTTAAAGAAAAAACCTTATTTTAAGTTAACCACCTTTCTATAAATTGGTCAATAAAATGTGTTCCCACATGTTATAAGATCAAAGTGAAATATATTTAGGCATTAAGTGTTAATTAGATGATATTTTTGTTACCAATTTCTTTTATGTATTTTCATTGTGATATATCCCAAGCTAGTGTTAGGACTCCATTGTAGGTCTCCACCCCCAGGAGCTTACAGTCTAATTTGAAACAAAATACAAGTGAGTGTAATAAACTATGGGTCTGATTTTGGGTGTAAATCTCAAAGATCCAGAGTTCACAATAATTAGGCCTCAGTCTGATTTAGTATGAGAGAGACTACAACTCCATCTTGAAATGTTGAGTTAGTGAGGTAAGTTGGTTCTTTGGGCCAAATTCAAAAGTGAGAGTAAGTGAGTCAAAGCTGGTCTAATTTATATGGTAAGGATGCTGGAAAAAGATGCAAGTTGTATCTTAGACTCCCACCCACTCCCACTCCCACTCTTTTTTTTTTTTTTTTTTTTTTAAATAAACTTCCACACTCCTCCTTTGCCTTCTGAATTCCTCTCTTGAGGACCCTCACTATTTAAGTCAACTGTGCCAGGAAACACAAGTTGCATGTGGGTAGGAGTCTAATGGAGTCTCAGTCCAAGGCAATCTAGCAAATCAAACTGGAATGATTTACTACTTCCTCTATCCCACCTGTACCATTTAGACACACTTATCTTGAGAATTTCAAAACAGCTGGACTGTATAAAGTTTTCCTGGTGGCGAAACCAACAGTATTGGAATTGCTGTTCCTAAATGAAGCAAAGTAAGAAATGGATCTATTTGGAGTTCACAACTCCACTCCTACATATCGGGACAGATTAGTCCAACTCCACTAATTGATATGCCACTTACTTATTTCAGGATTTCAATGATACCAACAGCCATGAGAGGATCTCACCATCTAAAATTAACATTTAGTTCCATAACATTTCCTTGATCAGCCCTTCATTATTGCATCTTAATTGCTCTAACCTCAGTTTTGTTGATCATTGACACCCACATCTCCCCCCCCATAATCCATTCCAAATACAACTGCTAAGATTGTCTTTCTGATTGTCATTTACCATTCCCTTTTAATCCCTTCCTTAGCTCCTCATTTTCTAGTGCATGAAATTCAAGTTTCTGCTCCTCATCTTCAAAGGTCTTTCCCAAGTTTGTACCTACTTGGTTAACTGCTAGTGTCTGTTGTGTCAAGCTCTGCTTCTTCCAGTGATGCCAGGCAAAAATGCCCGTTTGTGGGCATAGCTAACATTAAACTGTTGCTATGTACTGTGACTGATCTTATTACTATCATCCTTATCCTCTCTCTGCAGTCTATTTCTTTTGTGACAATCTGTGAATCCCTTATTCACGAGTCACTACTCAGATATGTATCCTCATTGAAGTCAAGGGCTCCTCACATGATTAACTTTCCACCAGGATCCATATCCCAATTAATTTTTTATTTAACAATTTCAGTTTTGATCTCTCTTCTAGACTAATTCTATTAACATTTGACATATCGATGCTGAACTACCAGGGAGAGATTTTGAGATCGGAGCTATTCACCACAATGCCAGTATCACCTTCAACTAGGGATTGTGTTGGAAATTTGCTTGGGAGTATTTTACAGTCTGATAGCAAGTGACTATTGTTGGTTCAGCAGCAGCAGCAGCAGCAATTTGTCCTAAGACATTTTATCAGCTAGATAGGATGAGGTTTCACATTAGGATATAAATTCCAAAGGGGTAGCCGTGTTAGTCTATTGTAGAAAGACAAAAGAGTCTTGTGGCACTTTTAAAGACTAACAGATTTATTAATCGCATGAGCTTTCGTGGGAGAAAATCCCACTTCGTCAGACGCTTTGAAGATAGGAAAGTTACAGAGTGGGAGGAAATTAAATGCAGGGGAGTGTATGACATAGCATCAGGTCAGGCTGTAACAGCAAATCAAAGTAGGTGTTAGGATTCAAAACACTGGGGAACAGCACATAGAGGAGGGGGGAGGTCAATTCACTTGATGTAATGCGAGAAAAATCCATAGTCCCTGTTTAACCCCAAGGCAACTGAGTCAAATTTGCATATAAGTTCGAGTTCTGCAGACTCTCTTTGAAGCTGTGATTTGTTATTCATCTGTGTCAACACAGCTATTAACAAGTCGTTAAGGGAGTGAGCAGGGAGGTTGAAGTGTTCCCCTACAGGTTTTGCAGTATTGCAGTTTCTGATGTCAGATTTGTGTCCATTGATTCTTTGGCGCAGAGACTGTCCTGTCTGTCCAATATATAAGGCAGAGGGGCATTTCCGGCACATGATGGCATAAATCACATTGGTGGATGAGCAGGTGAACGAACCCTTGATGGAGTAGGTGGCATGATTAGGCCCTGTGATGGTGTCATCAGTGTAGATATGAGGGCAAAGTTGGCAGCGTGGTCTGCTGCAGGGCTGTGTTCCTGCTTTAGTGTTTCTGCTCTGTGATCTGTAGTTGCTGGTAAGTATCCTTTTAAGATTAGGGGGCTGTCTGAAAGCAAGGAGAGGTCTGTCTCCCAAGGCTTGAGAGAGTGAGGGATCATCTTGTAAAATAGGCTGTAGATTTTTGATGATGTGTTGAAGAGGTCTGGCTTGGGGGTTGTAGGTGACGACCAGTGGCGTTCTGTTGTTGTTTTTCATGGGCTTCTCCTGCAGTAGTTGACTTCTGGGTACCCGTCTGGCTCTGTCAATTTGTTTCTTCACTTCTG